>RWGY01000009.1:19246812-19451282 GCA_007726485.1 Eragrostis curvula | reverse complement strand
CGGCGGCGCTCGACGGGGAGATGCGTGCGCATGGACCAGAAGGGAAGAGGGGCGCGCGAGAGGGAGAGGGAGGCAGGGGAACTCGCAGAGCACTCGAGCGAAGAGGGGAGCGCGTCGTCGACGGTGGGGAAGGGTTCGCCGGAACCCTAGCTCACTCGACGGAAGCTCGAGCTCGCACGAAAGAGAAAGAGAGGGGAAAGAGAGCGGCCCGGTGTCGATTTAAGGGCGGCGAAGGCGGTGGAGCACAGTAGGGCGGTGGCTACAGGGCGGCGGTGCTGTGGCTGACGTCGGCGGCGGTATGGGCGGCGGTGTTGGACGGGACGCGACAAGGTGGGGGATGACAGGTGGAGCCCGCATGTCGGTGACTCAGGAGAGGAGGAGGGAGAAGCAGGCTGGGCCGAGCTGGGCTGGCGGTGCTGGGCCGAAGGCGGGCTGGCGCGGGAAAAAGAAGAAGGGCGCGAGCTGGGCCGAGATAGGATTTCGGCCCGAATGCGATTAGGAGTTAGGAAAAGGTTTAAACTTTTTATGGAATTTGATTTTGAAGAGATTTCAAATTCAAACAAAAACAAAGGTTGATCAAACACTCAAAATAAAGCCAATAAAATCCAAAAATGCATATGATGAGTTTTTAGTGCAGGTTTAAATTCAAAAATTTGAAAATCAACTTAGGATTTAATCCTACTTTGGTTTTATTTGTTGTAAAATCAAAAGGTTCAAATTTTAGTAAAATTTTTAAAATGAAGCAAACACTTGAGCACAAGTTTTATATTTCAAAATTTTTTGATTCAAACTAAGTTTAATTTATTTAGTGAATTTTATTTTGAAAAATCATTTCAAGGTAAGAGGTTGGACAAAAAATTTTAATTTGGAGTGATTTTTATTCCTTTTTATTTTTCTTTTCTCCTTTTCTTTTTGGCTCCAAAAATAGGGGTGTTACAGGTCGCTGTCCGAATTTCTTCCCCACCAAGTTGCTAATGGGCATGGCGTGGACCTCCTCATGTCTGACCAAAATGCCTCCTCTCTCTTTTTAGTTTTTTGACGTAACGTCAAACAACCTTCTTTCTTTTTTGCAAAGACCAGCATGAAAATGAACCCTTCGAAGCGACCTTTGTTTCTTTCCAAAAGGATAAACTAATTTAACCGTTCAAGGGGACAGGTGCCAACATAAACTGATCCGGCCTGTCGGAATTTCTTCTCCACCAAGCTCCTAATGAGCATATGGACCGGACTCCTCATGTCTGACCAAAATGCTGTGCTGCCCCAGTCTTACACTCCAAGAAACCTTAAACAAATGAGCACATGATACGAATCATCAAACCAGGTGGCACTTGTATTTAACCTGCCTCCAATGCCGTACCATCTCCATATCTCTAGTCAAAGTCCACTTGCAATAGTTTGCATCAGCAATGGATCTTGAAGCGTTGCTCGCAGCTGCCTCCTCGATGCCACGGAGCTACCTTGTCTGCGGTCTCCTGGGCCCTGTGCTCCTGTGGCAGGGCGGTCGGCTGTTGGACCGGCTTTGGTGGCGGCCGCGGCGGCTCGAGCGGGCTCTCCGCGCGCAAGGCCTCCGCGGCAGCTCGTACCGCTTCCTCACCGGCGACCTCAAGGAGTTTAGCCGGCTCAACGACGAGGCCTGGTCGAAGCCGCTGCCGCTGGGGTGCCACGACATCGTCCCTCGCGTCACGCCGTTCATCCACAAGAACGTCGGGGAGAACGGTAAGGTGTGCTTCTCGTGGTTCGGCCCGATACCGGTCGTCACCCTTACAGACCCTGCGCTGGTCAAGGACGTGCTCTCCAATAAGTTTGGCCACTTCGAGAAGCCCCAGTTCCCGGCCTTGGCAAAGCTGCTCGGCGATGGCCTCCCGGGCCACGAGGGTGAGAAATGGGTCAAACACAGGAGGATCCTCAACCCTGCATTCCATCTCGAGAAGCTCAAGGTACAAAGTTAGCAAACTGGTTTATTTTCAGTAGCTAGAATGTTTTAAACTATTTTGCTTAAACCGAATTTGTAATTTATCATTGGAGCCTATGACCTTGCAGCTCATGATGCCGGCGTTTTCTGCGTGCTGCGAAGATCTTGTCAGCAGATGGGAGCAGTCCCTTGGCTCTGATGGTTCGTGCGAGCTGGACGTCTGGCCGGAGCTTCAGGGCCTCACTGGAGATGTCATTTCACACACCGCGTTTGGCAGCAGCTACCAAGAAGGCAGAAAGGTTTTCGAGCTCCAGGGAGAGCAAGCTGAGCGCTTCATACACGCTCTTAAGAAGATTGTCATTCCAGGTTACTTGTGAGTAAATGCCGCGCACACTTCCAGCTGCAACTTCTACTGTTTGTCTGTTTATTGTTATTATTATCCGGTTGTCAGCTGTTAATGTTCATAGACATGGGAATCTACTGCAGGTACTTGCCTACCAAAAACAACAGAAGGATGCGCCAAATCAATAAGGAGGTCAATTCGATTTTACGAGGCTTAGTTGGGAAGAGAATTGAAGCGATGAAAAAAGGCGAAAGCACCAAGGATGATCTCCTAGGATTATTGCTCGAGTCAAACATGAAGCACACAGATGAGAATGGCCAATCCAGCCTGGGAATGACCATCGAAGACGTAATAGAGGAGTGCAAGCTGTTTTATTTTGCAGGAATGGAGACAACGTCAGTACTACTGACATGGACTATGGTCTTGCTAAGCATGCACCCGGAGTGGCAGGACCGTGCCAGAGAGGAAGTGATAGGCCTGTTTGGGAAAAATAAACCAGGATACGAGGGATTGAACCGACTCAAAACCGTGAGTTCTTGAACTGATGTGTCATTTCCCCTTTTTTTTTTTTTTACTCATGGCTTCAATGACAACAATGAACTGAAGGAACAAATATGTTTGCTCTATCATTCTACTATTTTTTAGGTGACAATGATCCTTTACGAGGTTCTCCGATTGTACCCGCCAGCCATTGTGTTCAGCCGGAAAACTTACAAGGAGATGAGGATTGGAGATGTCATGTACCCAGCGGGTGTGATGGTTGAAGTGCCAGTTCTGTTCATTCACCATGATCCTGACACATGGGGAAGCGATGTGAACGATTTCAAGCCAGAGAGGTTCTCTGAGGGGATCTTCAAGGCGTCCAAGGATCCGGGGGCATTCCTTCCATTTGGTTGGGGGCCACGCATTTGCATCGGCCAAAATTTTGCACTGCTTGAGGCAAAGATGGCTGTTTGCATGATCCTTCAGCAGTTCGAGTTTGAACTCGCGCCATCCTATACTCATGCACCACATACAGTGATGACGTTGCATCCAATGCATGGTGCGCAGATTAAGCTCAGGGCAATCTGATCATATATATGACAGTCATACCTAGTTGTGGAGGCTCTGGCCACAAATCCTTTATGATGTTACATGTTTATGTAAAACTGTAAGTGTCACAAATAAATAGGGTAATGACTTTGGATTGCCATGTACTATATGAAACTTATTAATCACTAGCCTATAATGAGGTGAACATTAGTGTGGGTATGACATGAAAAATTGTAGTCTTAGGCGGCCTACATACCCCATCAAAATATTTTCTGCAGAATATCTACAAATTACAGTGCAACTAATTAATTCTTCTAGTGAAGAGATATAATAAAGCGCAAATTGCACTAAGACTTGCGAGAGAACCAATCGAGTGTTCAAGAGCTCATTCAACAATTTCTCCGGTGTAATTTGTCTTCAAACTATGATATATGCGTATCAAAATCGCCTAAGAAAAAATTGAACATTGAGCATATATACACAGTCGCATAAAGATAAAATGAACAAAAATAAAAAGAACATATAACTGATTATCTAATAATCCAAAGTAGGAGTAGGACATATATTTACCATAGCGAATTCGCATAGGAATCCTACGAGTTGGCCGCGCCCGCTACCCTCATGCGTGCGATGTGGCGCGACGTGTTCCTCGCCATGATCCCTCAAGACATGAGCTTTGATGGTTCTCGTGCTAATTTTTTTCTAGCCCAAATTGAAATCAATGGTCATGTCATGTACATATATATATATATATACAGTGTCATATACTTTATGACATCACCTATGCCTTATCTATTACTTTATGAAATGCAAGCGTGCGTATGAGACGATCTACCATGAATGGAAAACAGATTCGTACTCTACCTACGATCGAACGTTGGAGAACATGAAAATTAAAAAAAAAAAACTCTCTCCGCTTTAAAATAAATGCATTTTAGACTTCTTTAGTTCCAACAATCCTGCATAGTTTTTTTAGAAATTAAAAATCAGCTTTCAGAGTCTACATATGAAACCTGCTTTTAATATAAAAAAAAACTGAAATTTATCCAAACATGCCTTAACTTGATGGAGTGGAGTCGCGTGCACGAATACGACTCTTTCCACTGCCCGTCTCCCACTGAGAGCTCCCGCGCCGCCGTTCGCCACATCCGGCCCACCGGAGCCTCCGATGGCCGCCATTCCGGCCGACCCGCCCCGCCGCGTGGTCATCTGCGGTGGCGGCGTGGTGGGCGCGTGCACGGCCTACTTCCTCTCCACTCACGCCGCAGCCCCGACCGTCCCGACATTGTTCGAGAAGTGCGCCCCGGCCTGCGCCGCCTCGGGGAAAGCCGGCGGCTTCCTCGCCCTCCACTGGTGCGAGTTCACCCCGCCGCTCCTCGCGCTCGCGCGCGCCTCCTTCGCGCTGCACCGCCGCCTCGCCGCCACCCTCGACGGCGCCACCGCCTACGGCTTCCGCCCCCTCCACACGCTCTCCATCTGCGCCCCGGAGACCGGGCCGGGGTCCCCGCACCCGCTGCTCCCGTCCTGGGTCGACCCGGCCGCGTCCGCGGCCCCGCCGCGGGAGCTCAGCACGCCGGACACCACCGCGCAGGTCCACCCGGGCCTCTTCACCAAGGCCGTCCTCGCCGCGTCCGGCGCCGATGTCGTCATCGGGGAGGTGGAGCGCGTGGTGGTGCGGGACGGCCGCGTCGCCGGCGTCGCGGTGAAGGGCCGCGACGGCAGCGTCGTGGAAGCCGACGCCGTGGTGCTCGCGCTCGGGCCCTGGACCAGCAGGCTGGAGGTGACCAGGGATCTCGGTGTGTCCGCGCTCAAGGGGCACAGCATTGTGCTCCGGCCGCGCGAGCCGGAGAAGATCACGCCGCACGCCCTGTTCTTCAGCTACCAGCCGGAGCCCGGAGCCAAGATGCTCTCCCCCGAGGTGTACCCGCGGCCCACCGGTATGCCATTGCCGTCACCCAATTCATGTTTAGTGTTATCAAGTCCAATCACGAGTTGTTTATGTTGTTCTTGCTGCTTGTATCGCTGCAGGGGAGGTGTACATTAGTGGAATAAACAAGGATGAGGACGCACCCGACGATCCAGCAACGAGCACCATAGAGCTGGATGCGATTGCAATGTTGCACAAGATCGCTGGCAAAGTTTCTAGCCATCTGAAGACAGAGGAGGGCGCTGAGGTGGTCGTGGAGCAGGTGTGCTACAGACCTTGGACCACCGACAGGTTGCCGATCATCGGGGAGCTGCCGGGGGTGAAAGGGTGCTATGTGGCCACAGGGCACGGTCGCTGGGGCATCCTCAATGCTCCAGCCACCGGTGCCGCCCTCGCGGAGCTCAACCTTAATGGTAAGGCGAAGACTGTCGATCTTGCGCCATTCAGCCCGGGGAGGTTTCTCAACAGGTGACTCCTAAGGTATTTGATGTTTGGAGGGTCAGGCATGTAGAGTTAAAATTGAATAAAGCTATTCTTACTTGTATCCTTACTCCAAAGTGATTAGTGAGTTACAACCATGAGCTGTTACAACACGTGTCGATGAATAAATCACTTGATGTTCTTTACTGTGTTTGATCACATATAGTTCCATCTTGGCACCAAGAGTGCGGATATGTGCACTCGACATTTTTCAAATGTGAAATTTCAGTTTAGAAACCGTAGCACAATTTCGGTTCATTCATCTGCTTTCATGAAGTTGTTTCCAGTTTGCAGTGATGTCCATAACATTTTAAACACCACCATTCTGTCTTCTGTTTAATCTGTATGCTTCAGATACTGGAAAACATGGTTCCAAGCCTTCTTTTTTTTCAAACAATGTTATGTGTTGGGCTTAGTGATCTGCCACTATTGTTGTTGTGGCATGGGAAGTGAAAGTACAGAGCACAAAATAGTAGGGCTGGAAGCAGTACAGATGCACCCAAGCTTGTAGATGCAATCGTTATCCGCTAATCGCCTACCTGAAGCATCAGCGGCTAGTTTCGTTGCATCGGATGTCATTGCACAGAAGCTTGGTTCGCCTCACGGTTCTGCTGGCAATATCAGGTGCGTATTTAATCTGCATTCACTGAACATATGAAGCAGCTCTATCTGTCGCTTCCTCAGCTCAATTTGCTGCAGAGCAAAGGACAGAAACATTACCACATTTTGACTATTGCTGATTTTCCCCTGAAAACCTACCTGATTTTCTTTTTGCACTAAAATTGTGAGATTTACTTGAAACCTTGACGAGAATCTTGCTTCTGAATTTCCAAGCATGATGCTTATGATTAAGGCAGGCACCAGCAAGCCGTCTTCTCCATTTTGTTCTCGGATGCAGATATCCTACCCAAATACTGCTTCATCTGAGATGTGAGTGCAGGCTAAATCGGTGTGCAGAGATTTGGCTTGTTGTTTACTGCATTCCGGTGACGAGCACATTAAAGAAGCCACATGATTTTGTGAGAACTATGAGAACCAGATTCGTGTGAGAACTATGAGAACTTCAATCTGAGCCACATGATTTTGATCTAAGGGGGACGCATAGGGAGAGGTGGGAGGGGGAATTTGCAAAAATATGATTAAGTGGGCGGTGATTTTGCAAATTCCCCCTCCCACCTGAATTCAAGCGCACCATTGGATCAAAATCATGTAGCTTAGATTAAAGTTCTCATAGTTCTCACACGAATCTGGTTCTCATAGGATACGTTGCCTACTAGCAATAATCCAACAACAACCTCAGCTCAGCTGCTATATATCCAGATAACTTCTGACGTCTCCTTCCACTTATTGATGAGGAGAACGCCTTGCCGTTGGGACACCGGCGATGAGGAGTGTGGCGGAGCGGAGAGGAGCCAAGGAAGCAGCGCCGGGAGCTTTGCCATCCGGCGAAGAAGGGAATCGGATTGGGACTGCATGAGCTCCGTTCCACGCGCGGGCGTCGCCTCGCCTGGCAGAGCTGCAGGCGGCGCTACGGCCGCTCGTCGTAGCTGCCGTGGAGGCTTCTCTGCGAAGGAATGTTAACTCAACGGAGGAGAGGCGGCGGAAATCAACGGCCGCGGCGGCGGCGGCGGCGGCGGTGGCGGCCGCCTCGCCGGGGCATGGGGTATTTGCAAAATGCCCCTTGATTTGGATCGCGACTTTTTATTGATCGCGATCCAGATTAGAGGTCCATCTGCAATATTTACACTTACAATTTTGCAACTTACCCCCTCGTATGGATCGTGACTATTGATCGCGATCCAAATTAAGATCTTTTATGTAAATTTTGTATCCGGAACTTTGCGTAATACCTCTTATTTTGGATCGCGACAGTAGGGTTTTTTTTTATAATATTGGGATCCGGATTTTTTGGAGAACGTCCCCTGGTGGGACTGCCGGCCAGGTTTCTCTCTTCGGCGGCTCTGCCACCGCCCGCCGCCGCCCTCTCCGCCGGAATCGTGGAGCCCCATCTCACCCATTCCCTGATTAGGCCCGGCCGGATCGCCAGTTCCCAAGTCCTCTCCTCATTCTCCGGCGGCATGGACCGTGGATCGCGCTCGATTCAACGCCTTCCGAGCCGAGCCAGCCGCCTCGCGCTCGTCTCAGATGAGAGTTCACGGCGGCTTGACCGGCGGCGCTGCGATGGGAGTCGTCTATCGCGCTACGTGTTTCGACATCTCCTTGAACAACAGTTAGTTGAGATGAGACCTGACGAGCTGATTTCCTTCGTCTTCAGTGGGAAGCTTGTTGTTCAGTACTTCCATCGCTACCAATTTTCTCCAAAGAGAATGAGAATCCCTAATTCGCCTATTACTGTACGTTATTTGGAGAAGAAATAACGCTGCTGCTGCTGCCAAACACGGCCATGAAAGATCCATGTGTTTGAGTTTGACGCCATTCATTCATGGCCTTCTAATCTGCTTTCTGCAAGTGCCAGCGCTCACCATAATTTGATTATCACCAAAGCAGTCTAGTTTTAATTCATGGAGGACGAGCAAGCACCGCATCGTAGCATACAAAAGTAATCACCGTAGCATTTGCTCCAGATCATCCGAGTACCGTATATTCATGGTTGATATATAGGCTCATAATTCACAGATACAGTGATATCTGTGATCCAAGCAAGATATATACACAAGCAATACACAATAATCAGCCACAATCTGAAGTCGGATTTCTTCTTCAGCATATCATCGGCAGTTCCATTACCCATGTCAGGGATTGGCTTACCAACAAAAGGCGGAACTCACTCGATGTGATAATGATACAGTCAAGCTGAAATATATGAATGGTTTGACACTTGCATGATGCACCGCTGACCACACATGCACAGTCCGCGTAGTGCTGCCATTGGGTTACTGAAAAAGATTAAAGAGCCCGATCGTGCCCGAACATTTTGCATACAGCACCGGCGACTGCAGCTTGATTCACGCGAGTTGAGCATACAACAGAGTTTATGCACTGTGCAATTCAGTTATCGATACTTTGTCAGTAGAACAGAATTATATAGGTAAACAATCCACTAATTTCGTTGTGGAACATAAAAAAGCCTCGATGTAGAGTGTCAAGCAAATTTTCCTAAATAAATGCAACAAATACAAAAATATAGGTAAACTATCCACTAATTTCGTTTGCAAAAGAAAAATACGACAGACAATTACGTGGATAATCCTACTCCTTAGTAGGATTGCTGCTAGCTGAGAATTTAAGTATGGTGTCCCCTACTACACAACCTCCTACGACAATATAAAAAACTCTCCGGATCTTTTCTCCAAACTCAATATCGGACATAAGCTTCTTCATCCTCACTGTCACCGCGCGGAGCTCGGCCAGTACCATCTTAGACTCCTGCTGTTCCGGAGACACGTCGTTATGGATGCCACGGCCGGTGACGCCGCCGCTCCTTTTGGCGTAGCTCTTCGCGGCGCCATGGCCAGTGGAGACGAACCTCCGTCCAGCGTAGCACTCCGCCGCCGCGCCCGCCCACGCCCTGCGACTAACCGCCCGCGCCAGGGACTGCATAACTGAAACGACGAGTCGGGTCTGGGAATTTTTTGTGCGGTTGTGATCAGCGACGAGTCGGGTCTGGGAATTTTTTGTGCGGTTGTGATCAGCGACGAGTCGGGTCCGTGCTGGACGTCTTGCTGGGTGAGATAATTGGGAAGCACCGGCCCTTTTGCCCGGAGATTTATAGATGGAGAGAACAATTGCCATCCGACGCGGAATAGGAGCCATCGGCTTTGGATCTGGATAGGGAATTCATGTAGGAATCGGACCGAGTGGCAGGGCGCGGCCGGCCAGCAATTCCGATGACGTTGTTCCATATGACGTTTCCTAGTCTGGCCGCCTGATAATACGGCCCGAAACTCCTCCTATGCGCAGATCGGGCTTCCCTGATCGGCGAGTACAATTTTAGCCCAAATCATACGTTGTGGCTTCTTTTTGATGCACGTAAAAGGCCTTTGTGCCAGTCCAGCGGGTGAAAGCTCACGACTGGCCCCATCCTCGTGGATGTTCGGTGAGTTTACGACTGGATTATACTAAACGCCAATTGCGGTACACTTCTTGAGAAAATGACATGCACATGAAGCAGGTCTTATCTCTACGTTGTGGCATCCAAAGCACTCGATCACAAATCAGAATAAGAAAAACATCGTGTACCCAATCTGAGGACAGAAAATGCGTGGGGTTCCTCCCTATACGGCTCAAAGTGGGAGGCGGGATAGAGACTGCTCATGTCAGCATCAGCTGCTTTGCCGATCACTTAAAATGATTCTTCTAGACGCCCATTGCAAACCCAACGAGTTGGAAACAAATTCTGCGCTCCACATCGTAAGAAGCTGCCAGCTACACGTTGATTTAAATTGACGTTGTCCACAATTTCAGTTAAGTCAACTTGTCTATATTTATTCAACATCGCGGTCTACCAAGAGGTACGATGTAGACCTTGCTGATGGGAACGTAGCCTCCAAGAGATGCCACACGTTATTCGCTCGTTGCCTGATGGGTTTTCCATGCTCAATATATAGACTTTGACATTGATGGATTAAAAACAGCACATGCGTTAGCTCGTGTTCAATATATACTTGTGCTACTAGATAAGACTTTGACTTCTGTCCCTCGGACTTTTTGAACGGTAACTACACAAACGATAGATTTGTCCGCGGGACAGGCCCGTTGAATTTGCGGAGGAAAATCTGAATGACTACATCTCTAAAGCCCTATACGCATCAAAAATGAATTCAGATGTTCCCTCCTATTGAACAGTCAGCACGTGTGTTTTTGTATGGCGACATGCTTTCCCAAATACTTGCGCTAGCTAGGCTACTCGTCAAGTTCCAGTTTTCCAGGCAGATCGGCCGTCCCTTTCGTCCGCGACCTGCGGTTGATCTAAGAAAAAGCAAGCGCGCATGGCAGAAAAAACGACGGTCACATGGCCCTATACTTGCCTGCTCGACACCTTGCCGGCATCCAAGAGCAAGCTCCCAAGCCCCATCAAGCAGATCGATGCAGCACGCAGGTGCTGTCAAGCACTTACCGGCGAAAGATGCGAAACTGGAAGAGACAAAGGGGTGTGATAAGATTAGGTACACCCGATGCATTCGGCCTCTTGCCATGCATGCACGTGTTTTTTCGAGGGTTAGCTCTTAGGCAGTGGTTTAGAGAAGTGTTCGTCCCCTTTTTCCATTTTTGTTCCCAAGGAGAGCTACCTTAGAGCTGTGCTTTCGGTCGGGCCATTTTATAAACACCTGACGACGTACGGCTGTTCGGCGTGTGTGATTGAACCGTACAATGAAGATTAACGCAAAAAAGGTTTTATTGCCTGGAACAATGCGAAGGATGATGTCTGGGAGCATGACGTGCGAATCTGGACGTAAGATGCCAGACGGAGAGTCCTTCAAGGACTTTTTTTTTTAGCACAGTCCTTCAAGGACTGGTGGCAGGTCATAAACAAAAATGGAACATTATTGGTCACGATGCTGTGTACACACTGATATGCATTCAGAAATTCTGTAAAGCACGGGCTTCTCTCAGATAAAATGAAAGAGTGGCGTCAGCGTTCAAAGGAAGGTTTCCCTGCTCCAACATTGGTGGTGGTAGAATACTAATGCCTCTTTGACTCTTGCATAGGAAACCATTAAAAATAGCAAGGAGTGTAGCATGATTGCATACCGCTATCGGTGATCCGATCTTATCTTGTTTGGTACGGTGACAAAGGTACGTTTGGAGTGTAGGAAAGAATTTTGCAGGACTCCGCCGTAAATCTTGAAAGAAAAAAAAAAGGTTCCAACATTCCAAGCAGGGCAATAATCATGTGAAACTCAAGAACTGCATGGGGAGCAAGAGCAACCATCACCTTTACACGAGCCAAGAAAGGTTCGTATGTTCCGAACAGTAGATGGATCGGATCAGGACCTGTTTGGAGCGCAATAATTTGATCGAGGACCCGGTTCTATTCCCGCAAGATTGAGGAATAGAATCATCAATATATTCCGATCGCGACAAGAGATGCAATTAATCACCTAAACAAAAAAGAAAGCGACATGTCAACGTGCCCCATTTCTCGTGTTCGAGCGTGCGTTTTGATCGATCGTCTTCTAACCGCGGATTGATTTCCTCGTCAAAACTTCGTCACGCCGCTTCATACATACGCGTGCCCCGCGGGAGAAGACCGCCTGCTGCCGCGACTGTAGAACCATCGCCGAAGTAGCGGGCAGAAACGCATGGCCTAAACTCGGAGGACCGGGACAAGGACGCGCACGAAAGCTGCCCCCCGGCTCTTTTATAAAAGGCCGGAATGGTTTGTGCAGCCACCACTCGTACTACCTCTCCCCACTCGATCGATCGGCCATATGATATAGCTAGACACAAAGAAAAGAAAAACATTCCATTTCCTCGTTGGCCACAGATCGCACACGCTGCTTCGCCCAATATTGCTGAACCTGCACCGGAAGCTAGCGGGGGCATGGTGACGAGCAGCGTGATGTCGTTGCTCGGCGCGCAGGCGGCGGCGTTGCCGTGGAAGCAGCTGCTTGCGTGCGCGGTGGTGGCGTGGTGCGCTGTGCGCGCGCTGGAGTGGGCGTGGTGGCGGCCGCGGCGCCTGGGCCGGGCGCTGCGCGCGCAGGGCCTCAGCGGCACGGTGTACCGCTCCCTGGAGGGCGACGCGCCGCTCATGGATCGGCTCAACCGGGAGGCAAGGTCCCGGCCGCTGCCGCTGGGCTGCCACGACGTCGTGCCCAGGGCGATGCCGCTGTACCATCAGACCATGAAGGAGCACGGTATGTTTCTTTCCTTTGGGCACACGCTCTTAATCGTTGCCTGATCTATTGGAGCAAGAGATTTTTAGTTTTCGTCATTTTTGTTACTATACACTGGAATGGAGCTTGAAAAAGGATTTTATGCTGTGGCAGTTATTTATGTCTCCCAGTACTTTGTGTCTAAGTGAGACCGTACGTCTCACCCAGAGAAAGTTTTCAGATCTTTACAGGGATGTTTTTTTTTTTCTTTTTTTGCTCTCATCAAAATATTTCAAAACAAGAGCGTTTGTAACTGTTAAAAGAGAATACTAGCAAGAATTTTCCGTGCACTAGCATGTTGAACCTCTTTTCACCTTGCTCTCGCAAAAACCATTGTTCATTTCCCACAACTCCTGTGGGTTTTCAGTGACAGCTGCTCCCCATATAGAAAAAATGAAATACTACGTAGTGGTACAACACACGACCCACTAACAAGCATGACTGAAAACTGATCGACAATGACAGGTAAAACGTCCATCACCTGGTTCGGGCCAGTGCCCAGGGTGACCATCACCAAGCCCGAGCTGGTGCGAGAGGTTCTCTCTAACAAGTTCGGCCATTTCGCGAAGGTAAAGTTCGGCAGCCTGCAGAGGAGGCTGCACAACGGATTGGGCAGCCACGAGGGCGAGAAATGGGCCAAGCACAGGAGGATCATCAACCCTGCCTTCCATCTCGAGAAGCTCAAGGTGATTTTTTACTCAGATATACTTCTTTTTTGGAAAAAAGGGAGTTTTATTACCGCCACCCTCTGAAGGACCACTTCTGACTCCGATATATATGGCCAATGCATGTGCAGTGCATGTTACTCTGAATTACGAGTCCAGAAAACGTGTAACATACTTTGTCTTGTATTTTCAGCGCATGTTGCCGGCCTTCGCCGCATGCTGCGCGGAGTTGGTACAGAGGTGGGAGGGTCTAGTCAGAGACGGCGAGCCATGCGAGCTGGACGTTGGGCCGGAGATGCAGAACCTGACCGGGGATGTCATCTCGCGCGCCGCATTCGGCAGCAGCTACCTCGAAGGCAGGAGGATTTTCCAGCTCCAGGGCGAGCAGGTCGGGCTCGTCGTGCAGGCAATGAATAGGATTCATATCCCTGGATACTTGTGAGACTCCCGTTTTAATCATTTTCTTGTTCAGCAAATTTGAACCGCTTATATATGCTATAGTCATGCTAAATAAGCATTTCGATCGTGTCCCTATAGGTTACTGCCTACAAGAAACAACCGAAGGATGAAGCAGATCGCTTCAGAGATCGAGGTGCTCCTGAAGGGCATCATCGCCAAGAGGGAGAAAGCGTTGCGGGCCGGGAACGCGAGCGGCGACGATCTCCTGGGCCTGCTGCTGGAGTCCAACATCGAGCACTGCAGAGGTGACGGCAACCCGAAGGCCGGCATCACCACCGACGATGTCATTGGGGAGTGCAAGCTGTTCTACTTCGCAGGCATGGAGACCACGTCGGCGCTGCTCACGTGGACGATGATCGTGCTCAGCATGCACCCGGAGTGGCAGGACCGCGCCAGGGCGGAGGTGCTTCACGTCTTCGGTAACCGGACGCCGGATTACGACGGCATGAGCCGCCTGAAGATCGTAAGTAGCTATGGCAACATGTTCATTTCATTTCCCCCGAACGGTTAACGAAACAAAAATTTACTCCGCTTTTTGTTCATGATTGCAGGTCACGA
Organism: Eragrostis curvula; assembly: GCA_007726485.1. NCBI lineage: Eukaryota > Viridiplantae > Streptophyta > Magnoliopsida > Poales > Poaceae > Eragrostis > Eragrostis curvula. The sequence goes on along the minus strand of RWGY01000009.1, from coordinate 19,437,070 downwards.
TGGTTCTGTACGAGGTGCTGCGGCTGTACACGCCTCTGTCGACGCTGCTGCGCAGGACGTACAAGCCGATGGAGCTCGGCGGCGTGAGGTACCCGGCGGGCGTGGTGCTGATGCTGCCGCTGCTGTGCGTGCACCACGACAAGGACGTGTGGGGCCCCGACGCGAGCGAGTTCAGGCCGGAGAGGTTCGCGCAGGGGGTGTCCAGGGCGTCCAAGGACGCGCCGGCCTTCTTTCCCTTCGGCTGGGGGCCGCGCACCTGCGTCGGCCAGAACTTCGCACTGCTCGAAGCCAAGATGGGCATCACCATGATCCTGCAGCGCTTTGCGTTCGAGCTCTCGCCGGCGTACACGCACGCGCCGTTCCCCGTCGGCCTGCTGCTGCCGGAACACGGCGCGCAGGTCATGCTCAGGAGGCTTCCCTGATCCAACTGCCGCGCCGATGGGTTGGTCACTGGGTCCGCTTGTACAGCATAATTGCTAGTGGGTGCAAGGGAACTAGAAGAATCCTAGCTTGCAACTTGCATGGCACGGCTGTGAATCGCCACGTTGTAATGTTGTATCGATGAGGTAATTATCCATAGAGACTCCAGATCGTCTCTTCTGCCAACGTATAAAGCGTACGAGACCGTTGGAACAATAAGAGTTGCACACGCTTGGTTCCAGCTTGCGACAACTGAGGTCACGACTCTTATGAGTTCAAGAAATGCGGATTAGAGACCCTTTGTCAATTTAATCATTATTATCGTATAGCAGCACATGGATGCCAGCTTGACAACCAAAATTTGTTTCGGCACTCTCGTTCTAGGGCTACAGCTGCTAGGACGAACTCCATATATCTATCCATCAGCACATGGCAAATTGGCGCCTGACTGTTTCGTTTGTCTGAGTTTGCGTCAGCCTCTATATAGTACTCTAGATAACTTTTCCATCAGGTGACGTGTAAAGACCGCATCTACACGTACCGTAGCTTATAATAAACGTGACAAGAATAAGAAACAACAAGGCGTGCCCAGAAGATATAGTTGTAAAGCCCATCAACAATAAATAATGCATACCAATAGATTTCATTGGCAAATTAGAGAATCACCTCACTACGTTCTCTAGACTTGATCATAGAGATGCGTAACAACAAAATAAAGAATGGCCCACATAGTTGTGCAGTAAGTTTAAAAAATCCAATCATGTATGTGTTGCTATCCCTCGCAAAGGGATGTGTTACTCGCTATGTCATTTTGGTTTTACTATAAAAATTTATAAATAACTTTTTTTTTGCGAGGACAAATCACCATACTCTCTGTATCGTCACTATGCCATTTTCTTTTGATAGTTACTACCTCACATAAAAAATTGTTGACGTACAGACAATAATGTAAAGCCAAATTTGACAAATGTTGTACATACATCAACAAAAAAAAAGATATGTACAATATAAACATCATGCACCTATCTCAGCAACCCTTTTATGTCTCTAGTGTCTTTATGTGCTACTATATCATTTTGGTTTTACCATCAGTTTATAACTAACTTATCACTGTGCTCTCTCTTTGTCGTCACTATGTCTTCTTCTTTTGATACTTTCTCTGTTCACAAATATAGTGTCCTTTTAGTTTTGTCTTAAGTTAAATTTTTTAAACTTTAACCAACAATATATATATATACAAACCTATTATTTTATAGCCGGCTATAGAATAACTTATTTTATAGACTTATATATATATATATATATATATATATATATATATATATATAATTTGTAGCTAGCTACAAAATATCTTATTCTGTAGCCAGCTCTGTTGTTGCAGCCAGGCACCAGGAGCCCGTGCGCGCGGGCGCCCCGAGTCCCACCCGAGCCAGCCCAGCCTGCGGACCACCCTCGATGGCTTCCCAGGCTGAGACTCCCTGGGCCGATCCCAACCGTTGTTCCAGTGCTCCGGCGGACGGTGGCGCTGCGCCCGTATCGGCCTGCATCTGCATCGCGCGTAGCCGCTCCCGAACCGCCAAATTAAGGCTAGCCCACAACCCCACGTCGCTCTGTCCCCCGACGAACCGTTGTTCCAGTGCTCCGGCGGACGGCGGCGCTGCGCCGGATCGAATTGTGACCTCGTCTGATTCCGTTGTAAATCCGAACCCACTTTCCCATGAGTGGAACTGCACGGCCGAGGTCGAGCTTCCAAGGAGCCGTGCAGTGCGGAGGAGAACGAGATGTGCGTCGTCTTCTTCGTTGGGCAGCCAATGATCTTTATCATCTGCCATATGCTGGTACGGACATCCTCTGTTACTTCAATTTCTTCATCCGTGTTTTCGATTCCATCCATTCCTTTTGTCAGATTAAAAAACCAACTGATTAATCGACTTCTTGTAGATCAAGAGAGCACCCGCAGATGAGCATGCGGCTATTGGGTAACGGAAATGTTCGATTTGAGTTGAATTTTGATCTGAAGGAGATGGGTTGGAGTGTAGGTGCCTTCATCGATGGAAACTGTGCCTTTTTACAAGGTGCAGCCAAGCTTGAAGATAGCTTTGGATGTTTTTTCTTTTCAGCAGTGCAGGATTTTCTTTTGTTTGCCGTGGATTTACAAACCAAGGGGTGGTGTCTTTCCATCTTTCTGCAATTTTTCTTTTGATTTAAGCCCATCAGATTCAGAACCACCTGTATTGAGAGACATATAATGTGCTAAAGCGAATTGACATGTAACGTCAGTTGAGTCGGCACCTAGCCGAGCCCTGCTGTGCCCTTTACCACAGACCATAATCAGTACCAATTGTAAATCTGTCAAAGGTGATTTACAAGAATATTGTAGTTAATAGACATTTGCATGTGGTTTACCAGAATCTTTGATCTGCCAAATTAACACATTGCCACAGCTGGACATCTTTACCAGGTATGCTTAGATCCTTAATCTTAATTACAGAAAAAGCTCACATCTAGACATGGTCACAAAGAGGGACCATACTGTTCAATACTCTTAATTACCATGTACAAGGGTGAGAAGAATCAGACTATCAGGTACAAGTGACAGGTTGCTGAGCTTCAAAAGTCACTCTAAATTGTACAGATATCAAGATACAAAAGAAGCACGAATATAATTGTAGATGAATAGCATCCACAAGCACACTGATAGAAAACTGGATAAAAATATATTTACATCTAGAATCAATTAGTTCTATGCCTCATGCCTGCCTCAAAGCTATCAGTTAGCTTATTCTTAGTTCAGTGACAGCTCAATGACTAATACACCAACTCATATGGCTGCATGCGTCCATTCCTGTTGGATGCTATCAAATAGGAGCGTGGATCTAGCCCATCATTTTCACAGGAGACCCAGTTACCTGAAACATTCATAATAGGAACAACAATAAATACACAGAAATTTGACATTTGTAAAAATAAGGAATCAACAATGAGGTTGCTATCTGTAACTAGAAACAACACAGATCAAAAGGTTTCATTGACACCCTATCAGTCAAGATTTAAAAAAGACACTATGCTCCAAACCATCTACTATGCAGTACACACTGATTTCGAAGCTGCCAAACTAGAAATCACCAGCATGTCAAAGACAGTACAGCCAATGAGGTAACAAGTTTTACACTCTTTGAGTCCTCTTAGCATGCAGATTACAGAAACAAATAGCATTCTACATTCTCGGCCTGCACATCTTGTCCAAAATTAGCCCAGGACAGGGTAGCTATAGTTGTACTGTAACTGCACCTCAAGCTGCAGCTTCTCCTCCACAATAAATTGAATTCGAGGTTGATGCACATCTTACCAAAAACATATAGGATTCATTTACAACATAAGGATTGGCCATCAACTAAAAAAACAGAATTTGAATGCTATCTATGAGCAATATGGCACCTTCTAAAAATAATACAAGCATCTAGAATTAATCAACTAACCAGGTGACCAGAAAATCATGCAGCACAAGAAAAAAATGAAGTGGGACATGACCATTGATGAACAACCTGTAAGCGAAGTGTTATTTACATTTCTCTAGCATCTGGCACCAAAAGGGGAAAAAAATCCGAGTTGCATCCTCATTGTAAATTTTGGACATCTTGTATAATGGCAGTCAGCCTATAATGGTGGCACACCTCATGCCAATACGACATACATGGATTAAAGATACCACCGAAAATGATTAATTACATATACATCCCTGGTAACATAGAAGAACAGATTTACAACACAGCAGCGGTGATTATCGGCACAGATCGCTAGGCAACACTTACCCTTTATTTGTCATTAAGACACCAAGGAATTTTGATCTGAGAGAAACAACTAATGGTTCCCCTAAATATTTTACGTTACTAAAAGATTTAGGCTCACATGTTGATATGAAATGTAATATCACCGCACCTATCCCACAGCAGATGGAGGTAAAATAATACGCTAACTAATCTATCGTGGCCCAAAACCAACCAAAACGAAAATCAGAAGACACAGCAACGGGCACAAACCTGAGGATCCAGATGACATGGCAGATCGCATACTCATGCTAAAGCAGGGAAGCACAAATCCATAACCAATAATCATGACTTTCAGAATCAGGGAAAATATTGGTGAGCACAGACCTCAGATCCATTGAGTTACTGGGGACATAAATTGGAATCGGGGAAGAATTTGGGGAGCGGAGACCTCCCATCCATTAAATTATCAGGCAAATAAAAAACGATTATGGGAAGCAAAACAGAAGAGCAGATACAAACCGGGAATTACTCGTCTGAGTGTGGATCGCGAATTGCTTTTCAGTATTGCGGCTTCAACGGGGACAGCCGCCACGACGCCGAGCAACCACCGGGGTGGACTGAAATCGCAACAACAATTAATCTAGCGTGACCCAAAACGCATCAAATCGGGAATTAAAGGTAAAGGCGCGGACATTAACCTGGCATTCAATTGAGATCAAACACCACGAATCAAGCTAACGCCATGGATTTGCCGAGAGAAGCGGACGCTATCAATCAGTTCCCATCCAGTTTGACCAGGAAACGGCCGCCCTTGGATCGAAGGCCGCAGGGGAAAGGCATCTCCCGCAGCAGCGCATCCTGGGAGTAGGTCCGATCCAGGTCGGCGGCCGCGGCGGCGACGGCAGTGGCGAAAGCAATGGAGGAAGCAGGAACAGGAAACGGGGGCTGCACGCCTCACGCACGTCGTGGGCGGTTCGACGAGCCAAACCACAACGCGCGTGTGGGCCGGGCCGAGCGCGGAGGGTGGGCACCGCGCTGGGAAAGACGGGACGGGACGGAGAGGTTCGCTTGGGCTTGGTCGGAGGACTGCGTTGGGTCCGGCTACAGAATTAGATATTCTGTAGCCAGGTACAGTAAATAGATTTACTGTAGCCAGGTATATATATATATATATATATATATATATATATATATATATATATATATATATATATATATATATATATATATATATAGGAAGCCTCTTTCCTACTCCCGAGTGTAGTTACTCCCACTTCTAAAAAATCACCTTGGGTATGTGTACATACCCATTTATTATTTTTAGTAACTACACCTGGGAGTAAAATGGATTTTCCATATATATATATATATATATATATATATACCTATTCTATTCAGAGCCCAGCGCTCTGAATAATATTCAGCGCGCTGGCCAGTTTGGTCCAGCCCAACCAACTCAGCGCGCGTAGTATATCTGGCTCCCGTGGTAGTATATGCCTTCACATAGCCTCGGGTTGTATTTTGATTCACTGCGAGTAGTATATCAAAATCACCAGTATAAAAATGACCGGCTGCTCCCTTTCTCTCTCCTCATCCTCATTTTTCACCCTTCGTTCTCTCTCCTCGTCTGCTCACCTACCACCGAGCGACGGCGTCAAGATCCAAATCTCGGCCTCCCGGTGGCGACGGCGGCCGAGCTCACCGGCGTAGAGGCCATGCTACGCGTCTGGACGTCGAGCAACTGCTGCTCGGCTTGGTCTGCGCGTGGCGAGGCTATGGCGGGATGCGACTCCTCCCAATGTCATCGTCCCGAGCAGATCCACGACGCCAAGCCCCATCTCCCCAGATCCGCGAGCTTCGCCACCATCAAGCTCGTGCGCGGGATTAGCTGTGTCTCGTGCGGTGAGGCGGCGGCGGCGGGATGCGCTGCAGCTGGCTCGTGCTGAGGCGAGGCGGAGGCTGCGGGATGCACGCGTGCTGCTGGCGCATGCGGGATCTGCCTCCTGATGAGCTTCTGGGCACTGCATCTCCGACGAGCTCCACACGACCCCGTACGGGTAACAACCGCTCCTCAAGATCCATAAAAAAATTCCCTTTTTTCCTCGTGTCCTCGTATTCATCCCATGGCCGAGCTTATCCAGTCCAGATGGACGAAAGAAGAAAAATCAGGATACTTCTTGGTCATGCTCATGCACCGATAGCTCTAGTTTTTCTTTTTTTTTTCCCTGCATCGTTGGATCTGATTTAATCTTCTTTTTCCCCTTCTGTAGACCTGAGGAGCTGCTTTGTGGGTCAACCGATTCGAGCTGGGGGCACATCGTCGGAGGCCTCGCTGGAGGCAGAGGAAGCATCGAGCACGGCTCTGCTCGTCGCTTCCCGGCTGCCGTCGTTCGTGCGAGGCGCAGCGGCGGCGGCAGGGAGCGGCTGTTTGCTGGCTGGGAGCATTTTTTTTATTTTTTTCTTTGGATTTTTAGTTGATTCCGAATGCTTGATGGGGCAAGAAAATACTTGTATATTCCAGATCCTGCTGGTTGTTGATTTCTACCCCATTTTACATTTAGATTGACTGTCCAGCATGTGAATTTGAAGCTCGGAGAGGTTTTCTTTTTCTGCTCTCGCAAAGATGGGATGCTGCAGCCTGCTATGCTTCAAAGTTCTTTTTGTTTATTTTACTTTTTTGATAGTCGATGCACACGAGGATGGGAAGAAGCTTGCAGAAGCTTTGCGTGTCCACGAGCTTATCCACTCAAGAGTGTTGGGTGTTGTGTATGTGATTTTTTTCCCCTTTATTATGATGCTCGGAACGGAAATCTAAACAGGAGGTGTATATGTCTTCGGTTGCAAGAATATATCTAAAGTGAAATGTCTGGATACAACAATATAGTTTGTAGTATATAACTGTTTTTTCCTTCTTTGGAGGAAGGCTGAGTAGTATATCTATGTACCACGAGTAGTTTGAGGTATACAGCTGGTTTTTTCTTGTCTTTTTATACTTGGGAGAAGACTGTTGATGTCAAGTAGTATATCTATGTATCACGAAGAGTATATTCATATTATATCCAGATGTAGTATATATATGTATCGCAAATTGTATATGAAAAAAGTGGTGTGTATATTCAATAAGTTTGAAGAGTATATCCATGCTTTCGATTAAGAAAAAATATCTACAATTCAAGGTTAGCCAAAAAAAACTACGATTCAAAAAAACTAAGAAATATTGCAAGAGAATACAAGGTTAGCCAATTAGCGCTGCCGTATATATATACCATCGAAGAAATTTGAATCGTAGTTTTTTTTGGCTAACCTTGAATTGTAGATATTTTTTCTTAATCGAAAGCATGGATATACTCTTCAAACTTATTGAATATACACACCACTTTTTTCATATACAATTTGCGATACATATATATACTACATCTGGATATAATATGAATATACTCTTCGTGATACATAGATATACTACTTGACATCAACAGTCTTCTCCCAAGTATAAAAAGACAAGAAAAAACCAGCTGTATACCTCAAACTACTCGTGGTACATAGATATACTACTCAGCCTTCCTCCAAAGAAGGAAAAAACAGTTATATACTACAAACTATATTGTTGTATCCAGACATTTCACTTTAGATATATTCTTGCAACCGAAGACATATACACCTCCTGTTTAGATTTCCGTTCCGAGCATCATAATAAAGGGGAAAAAAATCACATACACAACACCCAACACTCTTGAGTGGATAAGCTCATGGACACGCAAAGCTTCTGCAAGCTTCTTCCCATCCTCGTGTGCATCGACCATCAAAAAAGTAAAATAAACAAAAAGAACTTTGAAGCATAGCAGGCTGCAGCATCCCATCTTTGCGAGAGCAGAAAAAGAAAACCTCTCCGAGCTTCAAATTCACATGCTGGACAGTCAATCTAAATGTAAAATGGGGTAGAAATCAACAACCAACAGGATCTGGAATATACAAGTATTTTCTTGCCCCATCAAGCATTCGGAATCAACTAAAAATCCAAAGAAAAAAATAAAAAAAATGCTCCCAGCCAGCAAACAGCCGCTCCCTGCCGCCGCCGCTGCGCCTCGCACGAACGACGGCAGCCGGGAAGCGACGAGCAGAGCCGTGCTCGATGCTTCCTCTGCCTCCAGCGAGGCCTCCGACGATGTGCCCCCAGCTCGAATCGGTTGACCCACAAAGCAGCTCCTCAGGTCTACAGAAGGGGAAAAAGAAGATTAAATCAGATCCAACGATGCAGGGAAAAAAAAAGAAGAAAAACTAGAGCTATCGGTGCATGAGCATGACCAAGAAGTATCCTGATTTTTCTTCTTTCGTCCATCTGGACTGGATAAGCTCGGCCATGGGATGAATACGAGGACACGAGGAAAAAAGGGAATTTTTTTATGGATCTTGAGGAGCGGTTGTTACCCGTACGGGGTCGTGTGGAGCTCGTCGGAGATGCAGTGCCCAGAAGCTCATCAGGAGGCAGATCCCGCATGCGCCAGCAGCACGCGTGCATCCCGCAGCCTCCGCCTCGCCTCAGCACGAGCCAGCTGCAGCGCATCCCGCCGCCGCCGCCTCACCGCACGAGACACAGCTAATCCCGCGCACGAGCTTGATGGTGGCGAAGCTCGCGGATCTGGGGAGATGGGGCTTGGCGTCGTGGATCTGCTCGGGACGATGACATTGGGAGGAGTCGCATCCCGCCATAGCCTCGCCACGCGCAGACCGAGCCGAGCAGCAGTTGCTTGACGTCCAGACGCGTAGCATGGCCTCTACGCCGGCGAGCTCGGCCGCCGTCGCCACCGGGAGGCCGAGATTTGGATCTTGACGCCGTCGCTCGGTGGTAGGTGAGCAGACGAGGAGAGAGAACGAAGGGTGAAAAATGAGGATGAGGAGAGAGAAAGGGAGCAGCCGGTCATTTTTATACTGGTGATTTTGATATACTACTCGCAGTGAATCAAAATACAACCCGAGGCTATGTGAAGGCATATACTACCACGGGAGCCAGATATACTACGCGCGCTGAGTTGGTTGGGCTGGACCAAACTGGCCAGCGCGCTGAATATTATTCAGAGCGCTGGGCTCTGAATAGAATAGGTATATATATATATATATATATATATATATATATATATATATATATATATATATATATATATATATATATATATATATATATATGTATGTATGGTGTTTCAAACTAAAAGTTACATATTATGATAGTTCATTTCACGATGAATCTAGTGACATCATTTTTGTGTTTTCAATATTTATAGTTTTTTCATAATTAATAGCCAAAGTTTGAATTTTTTTTTACTGATGATATATTTGTGGACAGAGTGAGTAGTTACTACCTCAGTATAAAAATTGTTGACGTCCACACATGAATGTTAAGCCAACTTGACAAATGTTGCCTAGACATCAACAAAGAAAGATATATATGTACAATATAAACATCATGCTCCTATCAGTAAGATTTTTATGTGTCTAGTATCTTCATGTGCAGACATAATTACATCTTTTTCACCTCAGCTACCGAGGAGCTCCGCATATTTACATAACTAGTATTCCATCAGTACCACAAAATGGCATCTTTGTAATGACAATAGCATGTAATTATAAACTCAAATATAGGTATTTTGGGTTATTTTTTGTAATGCTAATTGTGGGTAAATTTTAAAACAGTATGTGGGGGCATTTTGGAACAAAATTGTAGCGACCCGTGTTTTCGTGATCATCAAAAACCACTAAAAATTTGAACTTTTAAAAAACTTTTCAATTAAAATCAATTTGCTAGCTTAGTTAGTAGCAAAATCCAAAGATTTTGAATTTTAAAACGTGCATAAACATCACCATGTGCATTTTTGTATTTTCTTGGCCTTGTTTAAGTGTTTGTTTGAATCTTCCCTTTTGAATGAATTCAAAATTCATTCAAATTCAATTCCAGCAAAAAGATCAAATCTTTTTATCCTAACTGGGCCGCCCCCTTTCTTTTCTCTCCTACCGGCCCAGTCCTTTTCCCTTTCTTTTTCGCGTGGGCCGCAACGCTCCGGCCCAGTTCCGCCCGAGTCAGCCTAGCGCGCCCCGTTCCTTTTTCTTTTCGCGTGAGTCGCCGACAAGTGGGACCCACCCGGTCATCACCTACCTCGCGTCGCCGGCGCAAATCCCGCGCGCGCCCATTCCGGCGTGTCGCCCTGCCGCCTCAGTCATCTCCGAGCTCCAGTAATGGCACGAGGGCCACGCGCGCAGCTCAACCACTCCCTGCAAATGTCCTGTCGTCCTTTCCCCAATGACGTCTCACGCGCTCCAAGCTTTCTCGAAGTCCGACGAGCTCCATCGCGTGTTCGTCAGCCACAGCGCCTCTCCCTCTCGTTTCGTCTCGTCGACATCACTGCAGCCACTCCTCGCGCGCATCACCGAGCCCGGCACCGCCTTTGCGCGTCCCATCGGGCATTAACTCCGGCGAGATTTTTCTCGCCGCCGAACCGACCTTGCGCCCCTCGCACCGCCATTGAAGCCCTATAAAGCAGCTCGAGCTCCCCTCCTTCTCTCCTTTGTTCCCATTCGCCATTTCCACTCACTCCCGAGCTCTCCATTGCTCTTTCCCCAACCTCCGCTCAAGTCCGGCGAGAACTCCGGTGAGCTCTCCCCTCTTCTCCGGTGAGCACCGCTCCTCTTCTCTCGTCGACGTCATGTCCTTGTCCTTTGCTTGACGCCATGGTGCCCTTCTTTGGTGCAGCCGTGCCCCGTACGAGGAGATCCCCGATCAACCCTAGTCCGCCGTGTTCGACCTCGCCGCCGACCAACTTCCCGTCATCCTTTTGCCCGTCCAACAGAACGGTGAGCTTCACCATCACCTCCTCTTTCTTCCGCGCCCCTCACCCTTCTCTTTTCCTGTTCGCGCGTGCTACCTCCCCTAGCTCCGGCCATGGCCGTTGCACTGGATCTCACCGCCGGCCGCCGTGGACTTTCCCCGGCCAGGCCGAGCTCGCCTTTAGCACCGTCGCACTCGCACGCACGTCTACGGCCACTCAGCCAAGCGCTCGCGCACGCGCAACCCTTCTTCCCCTCTCTCTCCGGCGCTCCGCCGCTCTCCGGCGAGCCCGCGCCGCCGCCTCGACCTTTCCCCTCGTCGACATCAAGCGCACGAAGACGCGCCTTCGCGCGTAGTTCGCGTAGGTCAGCCCCGCGTCGCCACCCGCCCTCCGCAGCTCGTCGCAGCACGCCGCCGGCGATGCGCCACCGCACGCAGCCGCCTCTCCGTCGCGCCGCGTCAGTGACCGACGTGGCAGCCACGTCGGCACACGGGCCCGCGACGACCCGGTCATCACCGCCACGCGGTGCGCCCGGCGCATGGTGGACCGCAGGCACTTGCCCCTCGGTCCACAGCGTGTGTGGACCAAGTCCACATCACAGTGCCGCCACTGTGCACCGGCCCCAGTGGCCCACATGTCAGCCTCACACCCGGCTGGAAATTGCTAGGCACACCCAAACATCATACACAGAAATCAATTTCGACCACATTTCCAATATCAGAAAAATCCCCAAAAATCCAATATTCCCTTCTAACCATTTTGCAACCTTTGTTACCTCTAGAAAATTAGGATGATGGTTATACTTAATTAAGTTAACCAAATCCTGATCAATTTCCTTTCTTTTACTTAAAAATCAATATCTTCATCATTCTAACTCCAATTTTGGCGAAACCTACGCCAAAATTCATCTAAAATCCTACTCTATCCAATGCCACCAGAACCAACTCCCCTCTGATTTTATTGGGATTTTCATTTGATTTATTGCCTGTTAATTTGTTTGCGAGCGGTAGATTTATCTTTTGTCGTCTCGATAGATAATCAAGACGAAGAGGCTGAGGACCGTGATTTCGAGGACTTAGAAGAGGAAGAGCTTGACGAAGGCAAGTCTAACTCCCTTTGATTATATTGATCCCATGATTGCAAAATAATCCTATCTAGAGCCTGTTTTCAAATAATTTGCATGATATTTAAAGGTGATTTAAATGCTAGAATGTCCTAAGTATTACTTTGATTGCCATGCCTTGAATCTTGATTATCCTTACTCCTTGTTAACCCTAGGAACCAACATCATTAAATTGCCTAATGATATGTTGGATTGCTTGCTGCTTAGGACTATCACCATGTGTTTAAATTAATCTTGCTCACATGATTTTCGTGTAAAATGTGTGTGTCTCTTGGTGGTGTGTGTAAATGTGAAAATTGGATGGTTTAATGATAAGTGCAACCCTAGTGGGGGATTTTTGGCGGGACCAGGCGAGGTAGTCCTCAGTGGGGAGGCTATCTCTGGGACGTCTTTCCTCGTGAGGATTGGCTATTGAAGATGCCTGGTTCGGTCGTATAAGGACCGGTTCTTGTGCCGCCTTTGCCTAGCACCATACGCGCATCCACAAGCCATGAATGGGCATGGGATTGGAACCACACCCTACTAGTACTCACCCGGTACCCCCCGGAGGCAGGAGATTGCAACGGAATCCCAGGAGAAGACTCGTTCGTTGGTGGGTGTTCGAGATCCGACATTTGTGAATCTGGCCATATTACTGAATTATGAAGCCCCTGGTGATGTCCGTGGGGGATGCCGTGGTGGTACCAAGTAGGTACGGGACCTTTAGTGGGACAGTCCAAACTATGACGATAGGACGGACTGGACCACCTTGTGGGTAAAGTTGTGCACCCTCGGCCGAGGTTATGAATCTATTCGGATAGCCGTGTTCCACGGTATTGGGCAACGCGAAAGCATTGGCCACACTATGATTAGACTTTCCGCGTGAGTATCCTTGGTGTGTTTTTGGAAAACGCCGGTTTGGAGTCGTGTGCTGGTTGTTGGCCAGTGATAAAATATGAGGAACTGGCGGGATGGATTGCATCTTCCCCAGGGCCGCCCAACCCCACTAATCTCTACATATATTTTGATTAGAATTGCGAAATGCTTTGTTTTCAAAACAACTTTGCACAAACTTGGCTTTCTCGCCTTGGCAATAAAACCCAGCCTATCCTTTGCAAACCCCTTGCATAATCTTATCCCTCGTGTTAGGCTTGCTTTGTACCTTATGTACTCACCCTTGCTTAAATCCTTCAGAAGATGAGCCCGACTATGACTTTCAAGCTGATGGTGATGAAGAGTGAAGATTGGCCTACACCCAAGTAGTGCCTGTAGAAGTGAAGCCCTGTCGTCTTCCGCTAGATTAAGTGTTAGCCCGACTGTTGCGTCAGTCGTTAGGCGTGATGCCTATGTGTGCTGAGGCCGTTCGCCTCGATTTGTACGAAGACCTTTGTGTAATAAAAGGCTTGTATGAGACTTGGTAATATAAATAAAGTATTAGCTGTGAAGCATTCTGTGAAAGTGTCGTATCAGCTACTAATCCAGGGACTAATACGGGGAACACTAAGTACTTCAGAAATGGGGTACGACAGAGTGGTATCAGAGCGATACTTGACTGTAGGCCAAACCTTAGCTTGGAAACGAGCGAGATGAGTGCGATATTTTATAAAGATCTACTTTATAAAACCCCACTTACCTTACTTCTGTTTACAAAACTATTTTTATCGGTACTTACCCGTCTTTCAACATTTTGTTGAACAGATGGAGGCCCTTCATGCGGAGTTTGCCCAGTTGGAGGAGCGACGTGCCCAGACTGCCCGTGTTCTCGAGCACACCGCTCAGCTGTGGGACGAGGATCACCGTCGTCTTGTGGAGACCCAGGCTCAGCTAGCCCAGGCGCAGGCCCAGCTTGCCGCTTGCCAGGCTGAGAGAGACCATTTGCAGGAGACTCTGGACACCACCCGACGCTTGTGGAAGGAGGATGCTTTGTACCTGATTAGAGAGGTGGACCGCTGCTACGTGAGACTCCACGAGGTTGGTGCAGGACCCCGCCGCAGGATGACCCCGAGAGTTGGAGGACCAGCACGTCACCTTCACTACGCTTGCCCGACTGACTCGGAGGAGTACACGGACTAATCTTCTTGGGACTTAGACATGACAGTGGACTCCCCTGAGGTAGAGCCGTCTCACGACTCTGAGGAGCTTGCCCGGTGGGCAGCAGAGCTTGAGGCCGCTCTTCTGACCGTTGGAGACTCTGAGGAGGAGCCTCTTGGGGACGAGCCTTTCGAGGACGTTCAGTCAGTGGGTGAGTCGGTGGCGGATAACGTCATCGATCTCACTGGTACCGACGACGAGATGGACGAGGACGAGATAGTGGTGATTGATTCGCCTGTGCAGGAGGCACCAGCAGGACCTCGCCTTTTTGGAGACGTGGACCTTGAGGAGTACTACAGGCTGATCAGCACCGACGAGCTTGTTCAGGACCCGTTCGACCTCTACGCCGAGTGGCGCCAGGACCGTGGTTTCGACGTCTGAGTAGTCAGAGTTGGCGTCGTGGAGTAGCTCTTGCTAGCTAGTAGAAGCAGCCGTTGCCTAGAGTTGTAGAGTCTAGTAGTTGTCAGGTGTGTCAGTAGTTGGCTTGGTAGTTGCGAGTCAGAGTCGCCCTGGTCGAGTCTTGTGTCGAGTCGTAGATCGTCGAGTCCTTGTATATAAATAAAAGGACTTGGGTATGTATGATCGAACCTTGTTATTATGAATAAGTTGCTGTGATGTTGTAATGATACTGGCTTTTTCTGTTTGAGTGTGTGCAAGATTTCTGGAATTTCTTTTCCACTTATCTTGTTTTGTTTTACCCCGTAGTCTCGTAAAGTCCTCTGAGTGTTTCATCTCACCTTCCCGCCAAATCCATCAAACAGATGCCGCCTAAGCGATCTGCCAGGATTGAGCAGTGCCAGCGCCGCGCACAAGGTAGACAAGAGGAAGACCACGAGGAAGCCCAGAATGCAGGGCGTGGTCGTGGTCGAGGAAGAAGAAATGATCAGCGTGGTGGAGTTGCGGGTCATGGCAGAGGCAGAAATGAAAATGCTCAAGAGGAAATACATGAGGAAGAAGAAGAAATAAATCAGGATGAGCAGGAAAATGAACCAGAGGTGGGAGAAAACAATGTTAATCAGAACAGAGGCAGAGGACAACAGAACAGGGGTAGAGGCAGAGGACAGCAAATTAGAGGAAGAGGTGGTAGAGGTGGTGGACAAGGTGGTCATCTACCAGATCCACCTGTTACAGACCTTATCGCTGTTATGGATAATCAGACACGTCTGATGGAGGTAATTGCTCAGGGACTGACACGGG
This sequence comes from Eragrostis curvula, assembly GCA_007726485.1. Classification (NCBI taxonomy): domain Eukaryota; kingdom Viridiplantae; phylum Streptophyta; class Magnoliopsida; order Poales; family Poaceae; genus Eragrostis; species Eragrostis curvula. The sequence goes on along the minus strand of RWGY01000009.1, from coordinate 19,421,675 downwards.
GAACACTAAGTACTTCAAAAATGGGGTACGACAGAGTGGTATCAGAGCAAAATGTCTGAATTTATGAGACTCAGGCCCCCAACATACGAGGGTACTGAGGAGGAACCTTTGGCAGCCGATGATTGGCTGAGGGACATCACCAAGAAACTACACTTGGTGAATGCGGATGACAGAGAGAAAGTACTGTTAGCTTCTCACCAACTTAAGGGTGCAGCGAGTGAATGGTGGGATAACTATCGTGAAGGCGCAGAAAATGCTGACGCTATCATCTGGGAGGAATTCCAGGAACAGTTCCGGAGATATCACATTCCAGAAGGTGTGATTGAGATGAAAGCTGACGAATTTCGCTCACCGAAATAGGGAGCGATGACCGTTAATTAATATATCAGAAAATTCATGAAATTGGCTCGTTATGCTCCCGACGAGGTCAATACCGACAAGAAGAAGCAGGATCGCTTCCGAAAGGGACTTAATCCTGGATTGAGAGTGCAATTGGTCACTCACATATATCCAGATTTCAACACCTTTATGAATCGTGCACTACTTTTGGAGGATGCACGCTCTCACATTGAGCAGGATCGAAAGCATAGATTTAATGCGCAGAAGCTCAAGCAACAGGAACGAAATCAGAAACCAAGGGCCAATAATAACTTTCAGAAGACAAAGTATCAGCCAACAATGCAATACAGGACCTCAGCGTCTAATCAGCAAAACTCAGCCCCATCATACCGCAATCAGAATTCTGGTAGTCAGCAGAAGAGCAGTTCTAGTGTTGCTCAGCCCAATGACAACGACAAGAGAACCTGCTGTCGGTGTTAAGAAACCGGCCGACAAGTAAATTTGTAACTACGGCGCCTGACAGTCTTCTGTGATGGTGAGGGTTTTGCGAGAGAGGCAAGGTTTATACTGGTTCAGGCAATCGATGCCCTACGTCCAGTTCGTGGGTGGTTCGTGTTTCGACTTGCAGAGGGGAACTACAAGTGTTGACGAGGGAGGAGGAAGACTCCAAGCCTCTTCGTGTGTATCTCTTGATGGATTCGTCCCCCTTCCTTATGCACCCAGCTCTCCTTTTATAGTCAAGGAGTGAGCCGGTTTACAAATGGGAACGGGGCTTTCGGGTTGTGGGCAGCGCGGCTACGCGCCGTACTAGTCTGATCCCTAGCCGCTACTGTGGCTCTAGTCAGGCGGCGTCCTGTCAGCCTGGTCGCCGGGCAGGTGGTCGAGGTGTCAACCCAGACTGTCGCGGCCGTCTTGTCGCCGGTCCGGTCTTCGTCCCTGTTCAGGGTGATGATGATGCCGTAGCCATCCCGTTGCTGTACTCGAGGTGTCAGGCGGCGCCGCGAGATGGGACGGGTGTCACTGTGCAGGTCAGATCGCGTGCCTGCAAGTATTTGAGTTGCTGGGTAGAGTTAAGGCTCCCCAGCTACTCGTCGTAAATGCCTGTCCTCCTTGCCAGAGGAAAATCTTCTCGACGAAGTCTCCCAACTCGGGGTCGGGCGAAGCGCGGCTTGTGGGCCCGCCCGACTGGGGGTCGGGCGAGGCGGAACTCGTGGGCCCGCCCGACTGGGGGTCGGGCGAGGCGGAACTTGTGGGCCCGCCCGACTGGGGGTCGGGCGAGGCGGAACTTGTATGTGCCCTCGGGGTCGGCCGTGGGCCCCTCGAGCGCTCTGTTGTCGTGTACCTGTTCCTGTGGGCCCTACACAATTAAGCTGAGACGGTTAGCAGAATTAAGTATCCTAGATCAGGATACCCTGATTTGGGTATCCGTCAGTAGCCCCCGAGCCTGGGCGGCGGCCGGGGGTCGTGGTCGCCGTCGAGGCTTGTCGTTGTCTTTCCGAGGGTATTGTCGTACTACTCCTACCGGTGGGTGTCGGTGTTAAGAAACCGGCCGACAAGTAAATTTGTAACTACGGCGCCTAACAATCTTCTATGATGGCGAGGGTTTTGCGAGAGAGGCAAGGTTTATACTGGTTCAGGCAATCGATGCCCTACGTCCAGTTCGTGGGTGGTTCGTGTTTCGACTTGCAGAGGGGAACTACAAGTGTTGACGAGGGAGGAGGAGGACTCCAAGCCTCTTCGTCTGTATTTCTATGTCTGTGTGTGTTGTCTATCTATCCGGGGATTCGATCCCCTCGCCTCATGCACCCAGCTCTCCTTTTATAGTCAAGGAGTGAGCCGGTTTACAAATGGGAACGGGGCTTTCGAGTTGTGGGCGGCGCGGCTACGCGCCGCACTAGTCCGATCTCTAGCCGCTACTGTTGCTCTGGTCAGGCGGCGTCCTGTCAGCCTGGTCGCAGGGCAGGTGGTCGAGATGTCAACCCAGACTGTCGCGGCCGTCTTGTCGCCGGTCCGGTCTTCGTCCCTGTTCAGGGTGATGATGATGTCGTAGCCATCCCGCTGCTGTACTCGAGGTGTCAGGCGGCGCCGCGAGATGGGACGGGTGTCACTGTGCAGGTCAGATCGCGTGCCTGCAAGTATTTGAGTTGCTGGGTAGAGTTAAGGCTCCCCAGCTACTCGTCGTAAATGCCTGTCCTCCTTGCCAGAGGAAAATCTTCTCGACGAAGTCTCCCAACTCGGGGTCGGGCGAAGCGCGGCTTGTGGGCCCGCCCGACTGGGGGTCGGGCGAGGCGGAGTCTGTGGACCCCACCCGACTCGCGGTCGGGCGGGGCGGAAATCGTGGGCCCGCCCGACTGGGGGTCGGGCGAGGCGGAACTCGTGGGCCCGCCCGACTGGGGGTCGGGCGAGGCGGAACTTGTGGGCCCGCCCGACTGGGGGTCGGGCGAGGCGGAACTTGTATGTGCCCTCGGGGTCGGCCGTGGGCCCCTCGAGCGCTCTGTTGTCGTGTACCTGTTCCTGTGGGCCCTACACAATTAAGCTGAGACGGTTAGCAGAATTAAGTATCCTAGATCAGGATACCCTGATTTGGGTATCCGTCACCTGCTTTCATTGCCGTGAGCCAGGCCACTTGATTGCTAGATGCCCTTATCGGAACCAAAACACTGCTCCAGCTCAGCAGCACCAATCAAATAGTGCCAGAACCGCAGCCTCTGGTAATGGACGTGGTGGACAGCAACCCTCAGGACAGCAGCGAAGGAACACTCAAACTTTCGGTCGAGGTAAAGTCAACCACATTAATGCGGATGAAGTTGAGGACACGCCAGACGTTGTTCTTGGTTAGTACCTTGTCAACTCAACTCTTGTAACCGTTCTGTTTGATTTTGGAGCTTCGCATTCATTTGTTTCATCAAAATTTGTTGCTACAAATGGTTTGCCAACTGTTATGCTAAAATAACCCCTGATAATACGGACTCCCGGGGCCAAGATCAAAAGTTATTTGGGATGCCCACGGGTTAAAATCCTTTTAAGTGGGGTAGAGTTCCTAGCGAACTTAGTAGTCCTAGAATCCCAGGGGATAGATGTTATCCTCGGAATGGACTGGTTAAGTAAGCACCAAGGCAATATAGCCTGCGACACCAGGAAAGTTACCCTGGTAAACCACAAAGAAATTAAAGTGGTATGTGAACCAAAAAGGTCAGAGGTTACCCCAATGGTTCATAACATAGAAGCAAAATCATTGGAAGAAGTGCCAGTGGTTTGCGAATACCCAGATGTATTTCCAGATGAGCTGCCAGGCATGCCACCTGACAGAGATATAGAGTTCATCATTGACCTTATTCCCGGAACCTCTCCGATAGCAAAGAGACCGTACCGAATGGCAGCAAATGAGCTAGCAGAACTGAAGGTACAAATAGCGGAACTACAGGAGAAAGGTTTTATTAGGCCAAGTTCGTCATCATGGGGATCGCCAGTTCTTTTTGTCAAAAAGAAAGATGGCAGCCTCAGATTGTGCATAGATTATCGATCTCTTAATGAAGTCACTATCAAGAATAAATATCATTTGCCCAGGATAGATGACTTATTTGACCAATTGAAAGGAGCCAAGTATTTCTCTAAAATTGATTTAAGATCTGGTTACTACCAGCTAAAAATTAGAGAAGGAGATATTCTCAAGACAGCTTTTGTTACCAGATATGGACACTATGAGTTCACAGTGATGCCGTTTGGACTCACCAATGTACCTGCATATTTCATGAACCTGATGAACAAAGTATTCATGAAAGAGTTGGATCGGTTTGTTGTTGTCTTTATTGACGACATACTTGTCTACTCCAAGAGTGCCGAAGAGCACGAGCAGCATTTAAGAATTGTACTGGAGAGATTAAGAGCCCATGAGCTGTATGCCAAATTCAGCAAATGTGAATTTTGGCTAAACGAAGTGGCATTTCTTGGTCACATTCTGACAGAGGAAGGAGTATCCGTAGATCCAGCCAAAGTTGAGGCAGTTCTAAATTGGAAGCAACCAACCACAGTGACAGAAGTCAGAAGTTTTCTCGGTCTAGCTGGTTACTACCGCCGTTTCATCGAAGGATTTTCTAAAATAGCAAGACCAATGACAGCATTAACGCAAAAAGAAAAAGAGTTCAAATGGACGGAAGCATGTGAAAGGAGTTTCCAGGAACTAAAGAAAAGGTTGACCACAGCCCCAGTGTTGACCTTGCCAGACATACACCGAGATTTTGTCGTATATTGCGACGCATCTCGACAAGGGTTAGGATGCGTGCTCATGCAAGATGGCAGAGTTGTAGCCTATGCATCGAGGCAATTGAAAACGCACGAGCAAAATTACCCAACCCATGACTTGGAGCTAGTAGCAGTTGTGCATGCCCTCAAAATTTGGAGGCATTATCTGATTGGGAACAAATGCGAAATTTATACGGACCATAAGAGTCTGAAGTATATATTCACACAATCAGAGTTAAATCTCAGACAGAGAAGATGGTTGGAGTTAATAAAGGATTATGATCTAGAAATCCACTACCATCCCGGAAAGGCTAATGTGGTAGCGGATGCGTTAAGGCGCAAGTCTCGAGACAATGGAATTAAGAGGCAAAGACGACGCCCTGAGCTTGAGGCAGAATTAAAGCGATTAAATCTTCACTTTGCTAAGCCGAGCCGTATGAATAACTTATGTGTAGAGCCAACCCTGGAAAGACAAATAAGAACAGCTCAAGAGACAGACGAAGAGATAAATGAACTCAAGAATTTGACCGGGTTGGATAAGGCCCTTGGATTTCGAGTTGATAATCAGGGCACATTGTGGTACAAAGACAGAATTTGTGTACCTAAGACTGGGGGATATCAGAAGGTTATTATGGATGAAGCTCATAATTCAGCCTATTCTATCCATCCTAGGTGCACTAAAATGTATATGGATTTGAAACAAAAATATTAGTGGTCAGGAATGAAAAGAGACATAGCGGAGTTTGTTGCTCACTGCGATATATGCAGTAGAGTCAAAGCAGAACATAAAGGACCTGCAGGATTACTGCAACCACTACATGTTCCAAAATGGAAATGGGATGAAATCAGTATGGACTTCATCGTGGGTTTACCCCGCACTCAGAAAGGGAATGATTCTATATGGGTTATAGTAGACCGTCTGACGAAGGTCGCGCACTTCATTCCTGTAAAGACAGTCTACAGAGGAGACCATTATGCACAATTGTATATAGACCATGTGCTTAAGTTGCATGGAGTTCCAAGCAGAATAGTATCGGATCAAGGGACCCAATTCACCACAAAGTTCTGGAAAAGTCTGCACAAATTGCTAAAGACTAAGCTAGATTACAGTTCTGCATATCATCCTCAGACAGATGGACAGACTGAGAGGGTCAACCAAATCCTGGAAGATATGTTAAGGGCATGTGTGCTAGCCTATGGAAAAGATTGGGAGAAAAGCCTATCATTTGCAGAATTCTCCTACAACAACAGTTACCAGGCCAGCCTACAAATGGCACCCTTTGAAGCTCTGTACGGCAGGAAGTGCAGAACCCCTTTGATGTGGTCGGAAGTGGGAGAACGATCTTTCTTCGGACCTGCAGTGATCAGGGATGCAGAAGAAAAAGTGGCTTTGGTCAGAGAAAATTTGAAAGCAGCCCAAAGCAGACAGAAAAGTTATGCCGATACCCGGCGAAGAGACTTGAGTTTTGAAGTGGGAGATTATGTGTATCTTAAAGTGTCACCGATCCGAGGAACCAGGAGATTCCAGATAAGAGGAAAGTTGGCACCGAGATACATTGGACCTTTTAAGGTGCTTAAGAAAAAAGGAGCCGTGGCATATCGCCTCGAGCTCCCAGAAGAAATGTCGGATGTGCATAATGTCTTCCACGTGTCACAACTAAAAAAGTGTCTGAGGAAACCTGAGGAAGTAGTCCCTACAGAGGTTATGGACTTACAGCCAGATCTCCGATATCAGGAAAGGCCAATTAAAATTTTGGATGTTGCAACTCGGCTAACAGGAAGGAATGCTATACGGTTTTGCCGAGTGCAATGGAGTAATCACACGGAGGCCGAAGCTACATGGGAACGTGAGGATGACCTTAAGAAAGAGTTTCCCTACCTTTTCGAGGAAGAGCCGGAATCTCGAGGACGAGATTCTCTTTAAGTGGGGTAGGTTGTAGCGACCCGTGTTTTCGTGATCATCCAAAACCACTAAAAATTTGAACTTTTAAAAAACTTTTCAATTAAAATCAATTTGCTAGCTTAGTTAGTAGCAAAATCCAAAGATTTTGAATTTTAAAACGTGCACAAACATCACCATGTGCATTTTTGTATTTTCTTGGCCTTGTTTAAGTGTTTGTTTGAATCTTCCCTTTTGAATGAATTCAAAATTCATTCAAATTCAATTCCAGCAAAAAGATCAAATCTTTTTATTCTAACCGGGCCGCCCCCTTTCTTTTCTCTCCTACCGGCCCAGTCCTTTTCCCTTTCTTTTTCGCGTGGGCCGCAACGCTCCGGCCCAGTTCCGCCCGAGTCAGCCCAGCGCGCCCCGTTCCTTTTTCTTTTCGCGTGCGTCGCCGACAGGTGGGACCCACCCGGTCATCACCTACCTCGCGTCGCCAAATCCCGCGCGCGCCCATTCCGACATGTCGCCCTGCCGCCTCAGTGTTGGCGTCTCTTACGGTCACGCGGGAAACACGCGACTGCGGGAGATGCCGGGGGTTATGGAATTGTTCACTTGCACTATTTAACCAAATAGTCCACAACTAGTAACAAGTACTAGATATGAATTATAAGGTTTGTCATGTTAAATAGAATATCCGCAAGCGGACGGATAACCCGTTGTAGCATTTCACCCGAGAGTATTCCAGGGTATCGTATTTATATTTTCCCAAAGGAAGACATGGTTGACAAGAGTACTTATGTTCATGGTGTTACAAACGATAGGTGATATAACCACATTCCAACGCAGGGGTAAGGTTTAATAATAATAAGGATAGTGTGACACACACGAAGGCATTCCACTCTCTCTAATAAAAGGCGAGAGACAATCCTAAGCAATGCTAAGTTAGACTAGCGAGCTACTACTCCAAAGGTACAACATTCATATAGCGTGCACAACCTCTACCTATCATCTAGCGTCATGCAAGCACAAGCAAGCGTCTAATGCCTAGGCAACATCGGGAGATCCGGCATACGCAAGGTCTGCCTCGCGACTCCGGCCTATTTACGTACTCCTATGCCGTGCCCGAACGTGGAGGGTTCCTTTGGATGGACAGGGCTGTCACTTCCTGCCACCTACCTCTACAAACCGTGGGACACGCACATACCCAAGGGTGGATAGACTACCCCGGCACCATGCCGGCGTTACTAACCACGACTCTAGATCCCTCGAGGCACCCCAAACCCTTCGGATCGACGGGGTGATAAATCTAGAGCACCTTTGCAGGACAATGAGCCCGATGCCTAAACAGGAGAACATCTGGCCTAACTAGCATAAACTAGATAAAAGGGATCAAGGCTAGCACTAAGTCATGCATAAGCGTTCGTCGCTCAAGAACGAGCGACGAACGATGAACGATTAAGCAAGTTCAAGAATAATCGATGATCGAGTATGAACGAACGAAGAACGAACGATGAACGAGCATGAACGAACAACGAACGACCATACAAGATCATGATAGAACTAGCAAGCTCATAACAACTATATGAATACTTGTATTCCATAGATTAAATAACAAGTCTTACAAAGAGAGAGAAAGGATACAAGAGCGCTACCCAATTCTCCACAAGACTTTGGGAGCAATAGGGCAGCCCACTACTCAGCCTAGCACTACCTAGAATTGCCTCTAGCTCTAGTGTGAGGAGGAGGGAATGATCCTTGTGTATTGTGTGTCTTGGAAGGAGGGGGGGTACCCCTCCTTATATAGTCCTTGAAGGTCGGCAACTTTGAGGCGGTTCCCGAGGTCGGTGGCATTTAATGCAGGGGGAACCGACCTCCAGAGGTCGGTTACAAACCGCCATAGAAAGATGGGCCCAGGGGGCCACCCTGCCAGGTCGGCCGACCTGGCCAGGGGGCCACCCTGCCAGGTCGGCCGACCTGGCCAGGGGGGGTCGGCCGACCTGTGCCTGGCCCCTCCTGGGCTGGGCTTTGGCAGGTGGCTCCCCCTCTGGGTCCACTTCTCTGGTCCAGGTGCATTTGGCCTTAGTTGTGTTGGACTTTGACGAGATTTGCCCTTTTGTCTTGGAATTGTATTCCCGCAGCGAACGTTGTTGTGTAGAAGTGTTGATTCGTCGCCTTGGGGCATGAGTTCACCTGGATTTCTCCCTTATTCCACCTGCACACTGAAATCTAGAGGTACATGTGGAACTAGGTTATTCTTAAATAAAGTGCATGTAAAGAGTGTCCAATCCTTCTTGATTATTGAGCTAGTTGACGGTCGAAATTGGTCCGTAACGACCGTCAACACTCAGTCATCTCCGAGCTCCAGTAATGGCACGAGGGCCACGCGCGCAGGTCAACCACTCCCTGCAAATGTCCCGTCGTCCTTTCCCCAATGACGTCTCGCGCACTCCAAGCTTTCCCGAAGTCCGACGAGCTCCATCGCGCGTTCGTCAGCCACAGCGCCTCTCCCTCTTGTTCCGTCTCGTCGACATCACTGCAGCCACTCCCCGCGCGCGTCACCGAGCCCGGCACCGCCTTTGCGCGTCCCATCGGGCATTAACTCCGGCGAGATTTTTCTCGCCGCCGAACCGACCTTGCGCCCCCGCACCGCCATTGAAGCCCTATAAAGCAGCTCGAGCTCCCCTCCTTCTCTCCCTTGTTCCCATTCGCCATTTCCACTCACTCCCGAGCTTTCCATTGCTCTTTCCCCAACCTCCGCTCAAGTCCGGCGTGAACTCTGGTGAGATCTCCCCTCTTCTCCGGTGAGCCCCGCTCCTCTTCTCTCGTCGACGTCATGTCCTTGTCCTTTGCTTGATGCCATGGTGCCCTTCTTTGGTGCAGCCGTGCCCCGTACGAGGAGATCCTCGATCAACCCTAGTCCGCCGTGTTCGACCTCGCCGCCGACCAACTTCCCGTCATCCTTTTGCCCGTCCAACAGCACGGTGAGCTTCACCATCACCTCCTCTTTCTTCCACGCCCCTCACCCTTCTCTTTTCCTGTTCGCGCGTACTACCTCCCCTAGCTCCGGCCATGGCCGCCGCACTGGATCTCACCGCCGGCCGCCGTGGACCTTTCCCGGCCAGGCCGAGCTCGCCATTAGCACCGTCGCGCTCGCGCGCACGTCTGCGGCCACTCAGCCAAGCGCTCGCGCACGCGCCACCCTTCTTCCCCTCTCTCTCCGGCGCTCCGCCGCTCTCCGGCGAGCCCTCGCCGCCGCCTCGACCTTTCCCCTCGTCGACGTCAAGCGCAGGAAGACGCGCCTTCGCGCGTAGTTCGTGTAGGTCAGCCCCGTGTCGCCACCCGCCCTCCGCAGCTCGTCGCAGCACGCCGCCGGCGATGCGCCGCCGCGCGCAGCCGCCTCTCCGTCGCGCCGCGTCAGTGACCGACGAGGCAGCCACGTCGGCACGCGGGCCCGCGACGACCCGGTCATCACCGCCACGCGGTGCGCCCGGCGCACGGTGGACCGCAGGCACTTGCCCCTCGGTCCACAATGTGCGTGGACCAAGTCCACAGCACAGTGCCGCCACTGTGCACCGGCCCCAGTGGCCCACATGTCAGCCTCACACCCGGCTGGAAATTGCTAGGCACACCCAAACATCATACACAGAAATCAATTTCGACCACATTTCCAATATCAGAAAAATCCCCAAAAATCCAATATTCCCTTCTAACCATTTTGCAACCTTTGTTACCTCTAGAAAATTAGGATGATGGTTATACTTAATTAAGTTAACCAAATCCTGATCAATTTCCTTTCTTTTACTTAAAAATCAATATCTTCATCATTCTAACTCCAATTTTGGCGAAACCTACGCCAAAATTCATCTAAAATCCTACTCTATCCAATGCCACCAGAACCAACTCCCCTCTGATTTTATTGGGATTTTCATTTGATTTATTGCATGTTAATTTGTTTGCGAGCGGTAGATTTATCTTTTGTCAACTCGATAGATAATCAAGACGAAGAGGCTGAGGACCCTGATTTCGAGGACTTAGAAGAGGAAGAGCTTGACGAAGGCAAGTCTAACTCCCTTTGATCATATTGATCCTATGATTGCAAAATAATCCTATCTAGAGCCTGTTTTCAAATAAATTGCATGATATTTAAAGGTGATTTAAATGCTAGAATGTCCTAAGTATTACTTTGATTGCCATGCCTTGAATCTTGATTATCCTTACTCCTTGTTAACCCTAGGAACCAACATCATTAAATTGCCTAATGATATGTTGGATTGCTTGCTGCTTAGGACTATCACCATGTGTTTAAATTAATCTTGCTCACATGATTTTCGTGTAAAATGTGTGTGTCTCTTGGTGGTGGTGTGTAAATGTGAAAATTGGATGGTTTAATGATAAGTGCAACCCTAGTGGGGGATTTTTGGCGGCACCAGGCGAGGTAGTCCTCAGTGGGGAGGCTATCTCTGGGACGCCTTTCCTCGTGAGGATTGGCTATTGAAGATGCCTGGTTCGGTCGTATAAGGACCGGTTCTTGTGCCGCCTTTGCCTAGCACTTTACGCGCATCCACAAGCCATGAATGGGCATGGGATTGGAACCACACCCTACTAGTACTCACCCGGTACCCCCCCCGGAGGCAGGAGATTGCAACGGAATCCCAGGAGAAGACTCGTTCGTTGGTGGGTGTTCGAGATCCGGCATTTGTGAATCTGGCCATATTACTGAATTATGAAGCCCCTGGTGATGTCTGTGGGGGATGCCGTGGTGGTACCAGGTAGGTACGGGACCTTTAGTGGGACAGTCCAAACTATGACGATAGGATGGACTAGACCACCTTGTGGATAAAGTTGTGCACCCTCTGCCGAAGTTATGAATCTATCCGGATAGCCGTGTTCCACGGTATTGGGCAACGTGAAAGCATTGGCCACACTATGATTAGACTTTCCGCGTGAGTATCCTTGGTGTGTTTTTGGAAAACGCCGGTTTGGAGCCGTGTGCTGGTTGTTGGCCAGTGATAAAATATGAGGAACTGGCGGGATGGATTGCATCTCCCCCAAGGCCGCCCAACCCCACTAATCTCTACAGATATTTTGATTAGAATTGCGAAATGCTTTGTTTTCAAAACAACTTTGCACAAACTTGGCTTCCTCGCCTTGGCAATAAAACCCAGCCTATCCTTTGCAAACCCCTTGCATAATCTTATCCCTCGTGTTAGGCTTGCTGAGTACCTTATGTACTCACCCTTGCTTAAATCATTCAGAAGATGAGCCCGACTATGACTTTCAAACTGATGGTGATGAAGAGTGAAGATTGGCCTACACCCAAGTAGTGCCTGTAGAAGTGAAGCCCTGTCGTCTTCCGCTAGATTAAGTGTTAGCCCGACTGCTGCGTCAGTCGTTAGGCGTGATGCCTATGTGTGCTGAGGCCGTTCGCCTCGATTTGTACGAAGACCTTTGTGTAATAAAAGGCTTATATGAGACTTGGTAATATAAATAAAGTATTAGCTGTAAAACATTATGTGAAAGTGTCGTATCAGCTACTGATCCAGGGACTGATACGGGGAACACTAAGTACTTCAGAAATGGGGTACGACAAAAATTTTGCAAATATTGGCTTAGGTGGGTAGTGATTAAAACTTGTTGATGGAATTTTGTGCTACTTTTTTCATAACGATAATGATTAGTAATTTTTAAACATGTTAAGACTATTTTAGACTATTTGTTTTATAATGGGAGTGGAGGGTATATTTTTCTCTCTTTTTGTCTGATTATTCGGTAATTTTTAGTTCTGAACAGTGTTTTTTTTCTTGACTAAATATTAGATTAATGTAGACACATATCCCTCATTATCCAAATATAAAAGAAAAAATTTATTCTGAATCCTGTTTCAATCCATTGTCTGAATTTTCTCTGCGCACAGTTACTACGGCGAGACAGCAACGCACAGGTGACGGCCCAGCAACAATGACGTGCGGCACGGGCGCACGATAGACTAGGGCCGAAAAGGAGAGGCCCACAGTGGTGCTCTTGTCTGGGGAAAGATGAGACAACTTTGACTGTGAATAGCAACATCTGCTGATGTTTCACGTCAAAAAAAAATATTAAAAAGAATCTGCTGATGCACTGGCCAGTGAACCAGCGACTGCGCCAAGGGCTGCTGCTTCGGAGCACTTGCCGCTCTCCATGCCATCGCCATGTCAAGCACTCAAGCCAGCATTTCAAGCAGGCATCCTAAAGAAGCATCATAGGTAAGGTAAAACTAAAACTCTCTCGCTTGAGTCTCTAGTGACCTTTTTCTCGGTGCCTCACGGGGTGAATCGTTGAAACATCATCTGCATCTGTCCTTCGATATGATGCAACCGATCTTCAGGACGACTCAAATATGCGTTTCTGTTTTTTTTCTTCTTCTTTTTTGAGCAATCAAATACTATGTATTTCTGATAATTATCTATCTCTGCAAGCGCGTATAATGAAGGCGTTTCTACCATTCACCTGACTTTCTTTTGGTCTAGTGGTTTATTTTACTGCTAATCTACTAGAGCTCAGAAAAATGCTTTTGCAGTCATTTGTTCATGTGCTCAGTGATTTCATAGCCTATGAACTTTGCCAGTCGTAACATTCTTTTATTCAAGTAGATGTTTCTTAAGAAAGGTACAATGACAAGTCAGAACTAACATAGACACTCAGAAAGGATGCAATTCGTCACTCAACCTAATTGACAATTTTCTTAACATCCTCCAAGAATTGCACAAATGACGCCTGTGATGAGCCCCCGTCCTCCAGTGCCTCCGCTGCTTCTTTTTTCAGCCCCGCTGCTCGCTTTGTAAGCTCCCTCCCCTTCTCAGACTCTATCACCAACCTCACCTTCGCCTCCACTTCCTCGGCCTTGACAAAACCTGTGTTGTACCCCGCCATCTCCACTGCGACGCCCATGTCCTCTGTCATGAACACCTTGTTCATCTTTTGCTCAGAGCGTAGTGGCCAACACAACATCGGTACGCCTGCCATGATACTTTCCAGTGCGGAGTTCCATCCACAGTGAGTCACGAAAGCACCGACCGCCAAGTGGTTGAGTACTTCCACCTGCGGCACCCACGATTTGAGAACGAGGCCTCGGTCCTTGGTCCGCTCCAAGAACCCTTCTGGCAGGAGCTCATGGAAGTCCGGCTCGGGGCGTTGCTCCAAGAATCTCTTCAGTTCATCGGTGCCGGCCGGTGCGCGCACGATCCACAAAAACCGTTGCCTGGACTTCTCCAAGCCAACGGCGATCTCCTTCAGCTGCTCTTTTGAAAGCGCCCCTTTGCTCCCCCAACTAAGGAACACGACGCTTCGCTCCGGCTGCGCGTCAAGCCACTCGAGGCACTCATGCCTCTCTGCTTTCACTTGATTCGGTGCGACCTTGTCAACCAATGGCCCGATGCAATATATCTGAGGCAACACCCGGCCGGGGACACATAGAGGATCCCTGAACGCCTCCACGGCCCGGCTCTCCAAGGACTCGAAGGTGTTGATTAGAATACCATGGGTTTCCGTGTTGCGCTTCCAGATGGTCATCATGGCCTTGCACACCTCGTTCTCCGGATGCTCGAGCAATTCCTTGATGAGATGCGACGCCGGCATCGGCGGCGCCCCGAGGAACTCGAGTGGCGTGTCCCCGAGCTCCTTCAAGCCAGTTTGCCTACTGGAAAGCAGAGTCATCAGCTGGGTTAGGACGGCCAGAACTCCGGCGCCTGATGTGAAGAACGAGTAGACGGGTAGGTTCAGCTTCGTGGCGACGTCGATGGCGTGGACACAGAACATGTCGACGACGAGGGAGTGCAGACGCTCCCTCGGGATGGTGCGCAGGAAGCTCTCGAGGTACTCGTTGTATTGGATCATCATATCCAGCTTGAGGAGGAAAGGGTGTTTGGTGGAAGTGGCGAAGTTAGGGGGTGGGATCTTTGGGAGGACATGGAAGGAGATGGACGGGTTGGAGGCGACGATGCTCTCGATGAAGCTGGTGTTGGAGTCGGTCCCCTTGACGGGCGGCTCGAGGAGCACCATGGCGACGTCGTAGCCGTGCTCGAGGAACACCTTGGCGAGCTGTGTCATGGGACCAAGGTGGCCGACGCCGTCGGGAGGGTACAGAACGACGGTCTGCTTCATGGCTCCTCCGTTGTGCATGTAATCGGTGGGTAATCGATCAACTACGGCGAGCAGGACGGAAAAGCAGAGCAGTTGTGGCTTTGCTCTTGTGGAATCTTGAGAGGTGCTGGGGAAATTGCTGCGAAGCGCGACTTTTATGGTTGGACGCTTGTGCCGTGCCTCAGCCGAAGCTGACTTGTGTATTATTGTCCTAGACTCCTGGTGGTCAAAGAAAGAGATTTTTTTTTTTTAGTTACACTATAAAGGTGATTTGGAGATCTTGCCATCTTGTGAGAAATGGTGAAGTGGGAGGATGCTTCCTAGTAGTCTGCTTGGATTTGGATAACCTACTAGAAAGATGACACTGCCTTGCAGCGCCTGATTGCCCCTTGTTCTGTCTCAATCGTTTATTGCCAATTACCAAAAAAAAAAAACAAAGTTTCAGGTTTAGCATACTTAGAAAAAAATTAAGGCGATTGAGGAATAAATGTGTTTAAGAAGCAAGGTTAACTGACCTGTCATATGAAGCAGTGTATGTCTAATTCTGATTGAATCATTCATAGACTCCCACAACTTACAGATAAGACTTCCAAGGGACATCCTCCTTGCTCTTACAAGATGTTCAGGAGACGACTACCGATTGAACTCAGGTATAATTGATTGGTACCTGCATAATGAACAGCTCGTAATGAATTATGGAATGAGGTGTCAATCGGAAATAAGATGATGGAAATTTTCAGATTTAGACATTGTTCCTAGACAATTTAGGTTTGTACATCTGCATATTCTAAGTAACAGCATATGTCAAAAAGAGATGAAACAAACGATGCTAGATTTTCTAGTCCCTAGAAGATGAAAAAAAAAAAGGCATCGCTACTAGCAGGACCTTGCATCTTTACCCTTGAGACAGTAGCAATACATGACTTGAAAAATAATTCTTTTTTCCAGAGCATATCTGGTCCCATTAAACTATTTTGTGATACATCTCAGAATAATTGACGCTTTTGACTTTCAAACATTACGTTTGATCGCTCGTTTTATTCAATTTTTTTTGTATAAGTACTAAAACAAACATGTCATGATTAAAGTATTGTTAATGATAAAACAAGTTATAAAAAATAAATAATACTTGCATCAAATTTTTGAATAAGACGGACAGTCAAACGTGATGTCTGAAAGTCGAAAACGTTAATTATTCTGGGATTGAGGGAGTAAGTTTTAAGCAATCTCACAAATAGAAATAGCATTGCAAAAGGTTAGATGAGTGAGAAAAATATGATAGAACAACTATGCAAGAAAATTCTCTAACGTGTTGTGGGACATGATATAATTTTTTTTACATCATATTGAAAACTGAAACATCTGAACACAGATCTATGGATATCATAGGCAAGCAACTGATTGAGTAATGTAAACTTTGTATTCACTTAAAACAGACCAGAACTGTGTATGATAGTATAGAAAAACTCTGAAAATGTGAAGTTTTTTTTTGGAGGTGAACTACGACGGGCAAGTTTTTCTATATATGCCAATTCCTGATGCCACTTCCTGATGCCACTTTAAGCATAAATTTTCATGTCAAAATAGCTAGGAGAGAATCACTAATTATTTGGATTTGCTTTCGCATGACAAGGAAGGACCAGAATTGACTGTAGATGAAATAAAATCAATTCAATGGAGTCAGGACTTTCTCAAGAACAATAGAAATTGGTCCTGCATTTGGAGATGTAACTTGCAACGCTCACCACACTTCGGAGATCTGGCTTTATCGGATGAAAACAAGCCACATTCTTGAGACTTTTTTTTTGAGTTGACATTCTTCAGGCATAGCAAGGGATCAATCAAACATTCTTGAGAATGGAGTCAGGACCCTCTCCACTCTTTGGGGGCACTATCAGATGGAAAGAAGTACTGCACATTCTTCAGACAAAGCAAGGGATAGTAGAAGGAGCGAGTTGTGGGAAGTAATCTAACAAAAGAGATAACCAAAATGATATCGCGAGCATGAGTAGAGACTACATTGCTTCATGGATCACTTAAATAGAAAGAAATCAGACATCAACCATTCCTTTGCGTGCCTACATTTCTTTGAGGATTTGGACGCTCCGCGCAACATGAGCCCCATTCAGGAATGGACAACGTTGTCGAGATCCTTCAAGAATTGGACAAAAGCAGCATGAGACGAGCCCCCTTCATTGAGCGCCTCGGCCCCTGCATGCTTCGCCGCCGCCACCCGCTCTCGGAGCATCTTCCCGCCCTCGGACTCCATCACCCACCTGACCTTGGTCTCCACCTCCTCCGCCGTGACCAGCTCCCCGTCGTATCCCCTCATCTCCACCCCAAGCTTCATCTCCTCCACGATGAACTCCTTGTTCAGTCTCTGCTCCGCGTAGAGCGGCCAGCACAGCAGCGGCAGGCCAGCCGTGACGCCCTCCAGCGTCGAGTTCCACCCGCAGTGCGTCACGAACGCGCCGGTGGCCCTGTGCTGCAGCACGTCCACCTGCGGCGCCCACGACTTGACCACGAGGCCTCTGTCCTTGGTCCGTTCCAAGAACCCGCCCGGAAGGAGCGCGTCGAGGTCCGGCTCCGGGAGGGGGTCGCCAAACTTGTGGTCGTCGCTCTTCGGGCTCCGTACCACCCATAGAAACCTGTGCCCCGACTTCTCCAAGCCAATGGCGATCTCCTCGAGCTGATTCTTGGGGAACGAGCCCATGCTCCCGAACGCGAGGAACACGACGCTTTGGTCCGGCTGCTCGTCCAGCCACCGGAGGCACTCGTGCTCTGCTTGTTCTCCGCCGCCTCCTCCCGAGACCAACGGCCCGATGCAGTAGACCGGCGGCGTGGCGTTGTTGGGGACGCACAGCCCGTCTCTCAGAGCGCGCACCGCGCTGGGCTCCAGCGACTCGAAGGTGTTGATGAGGATCCCCTTGGCCTCCGTCATCCGCTCGAACATGCGGAGGATGGACTTGCCTCCCTCGCTGTCATTGGAACACTCCAACGGCAGATCCGATGCTTTCAAGGGAGGAGCACCGGGAAAGGAAAGCACGGAGTCGCCGAGCTCCGCGAAGCTCGTGCTCATGCTGGCTCGAAGGCTGGGCAGGTTGAGGAAGACGGCCAGGTCCCCGGCGCCCGACGCGTACGAGGTGTAGGCCGGCAGCTTGAGCTCGGCCGCGACGTCGAAGGCGTCCCCGCAGAACATGTCGAGGACGAGCGCGTTGACGGAGGGCAGCGAGCCGAGGAAGTCTCGGAGAGGCGCGTTCATGGCGGTGAGGAAGTGGAACATCTTGGCGATGACGTCGGAGCTGGTCGAGTCGGCCGGAGAAGAAGGCGGCGGCGGCGGCGGGAGGACGTGGAAAGTGACAGACGGGTTCGAGGCCGTGGCGCGGGCGACCACGGCGGAGAAGTCGTCGGACTTGAAGGGCGGCTCGACGAGCGCGACGATGACGGCGACGCCGTGCTGGACGAACACCTTGGCTAGCTGGACCATCGGCGTCAGGTGGCCGACGCCGAGGCCCGGGTACAGAACCACGGTCTTCTTCATCGCTGCGTTGCAGCACTACGGCGGCAACGTGAATTTGCGTTGGTGTTTCTCGTGGCGGAAACGCTTCAGTGAATTGGCGAGCGGCTGTGTTTGCTCTCGACCAGCATGTATTTGCCTCTGCCTTATCACGAATGGTCCCGCGTAACATGATCTAGTTGGGATTGCTGTGGTAAATAGTACTCAGACAGGGAGTGGTGCCCTGCCGGTTGTGATGGTGGCCAGAGAAAAGGAGGGGTACATGTGGCTGAGCTGCCACCGTACAAATAATTACAACGTCACCCGTGCTATGATTTAAGTGGACATTATTTGCTGAGGCTGCCCGCACCGGTACCCGGTACCGCTTCCTTCAGTAAGCTTTAGAGTAAAAAAATGCTGCACTGGGACACTGTAAAGCTTCCGCTACGGAAGCGGAAGTCCCCGGTTCCGCTACTCCTCGCGGTCTCCGCGGAGGTCCGCTATCGGGCGTGGGGCCCGCGGCCGTCCAACTGCATCGCCTGCACGCTTGGGGAGGGAAAGGGGACGGAGCAGAGGATGCGACGGCAACGGCGGAGGCGCGCCGGTTCTGCACGAGCTCGTCGAGGGAGCTAGAGCGCCACATCGGCGAACGCAACCTCGGAGACGGCGGACGAAGACGGCGCGGGGCCGGAAGCCGCGGAGGGAGACGGCGTGGCCGGGGTGCGCGGGGTCGAGGGAGCCGAGGCGCGGGTGGAGAGGCGACGGAGGCCCGCGGCGTGGGACGAAGGACGCGGGAGGCCCTCGCCGTTGAATGCGCTGGTGCTGCTCGATCCACCGGAGGGATGAGCGGATCTGCGTCAGGGTGCGCCGGGTCTGCCGCCCCGTCCACCGCCGTCCGCGTTCTGTCCTGCGCGTGGTCGCCGCAGCCCAGCAGGAAGGGGTGGCGGAGGAAGAGGGGGAGACGGCTGCGTCATGGCGGCGGAAGAAGGTGGTAGAAGGCTGCGGGGTGGCGGAGGAATAGGAGAATCGGCCGGCGCCGGGAAGATTGTAGAAGGTGGCCGGCGGAGACGGGGAGGAAGAAATATCCTAGCATTTTTGCAAATTCGTCCTTGTATAGATTTGTATTTTTTAATGAATTTTCTGTGTCTTGGATTTTTATAAAAGACTCCTGCAATTTATTGGTATTCAAAATACCCATTATAAATTATTGTATTATGAAGAAATATATTTATTAAAATGAGATGGTAGTTGGAGATGGTTGAATAAAATATGTGGTAGTTGGGATAGAGGAAGAGTATAAAAGAATCATAGGTGCAGAAAAAATTAATATAGAGGAAGGAATCTTGATGATCAAGATAAAATATTCCTTTTAAAAAAACATATAGAGGAACGTGAGTGCGGAGAGCCTGAAGCTAGCTTCGGAGTGGGCGAATGGCCGCAAACGTAACCTCACGACCCATGTCCTTCTCATCGTCATCATCATCGACTTCTTTTGGCCACACGAGTGACTGCTGGTCTGGTTCGGCTCATTCTATCAAACGAGAGCATGCGCTGTGTAACATGCAACCATTGAATGTGAATTGAGATGCGTACATTTGCCTCCCATGCAGCCTTGCTGGTCCGCAGCCTACCACAGTAGCCGCCAGCACAACTGAGAGTACGCACCCGAGCGTCGCCTTTATCCGCTCGAGCATTGCGCCGTCATGGCGTCATGCCAGGACAAAGATTTTTTTTTATTACAAATACAAGTTAGACATTCACAACGGATCTTTAAAAATTGAGCCAACAAATTTTTAAAATTAACGAAATCATCACTAGGGTCTCGCTGTCGACGGCCACGTGGTCTACCGCTGAAAGCACAAAGCCGTTAAGTCCTAGAAAATTCGCTCCACAGGGAACCGAACCTAAGACTTCAAAAATGCTACGGATGCCTTAACCACTAGGCCAAAACCCTTTTCACGCTAACACAAACAGTTTGAGGGTGGGTTTTCTACTAATCTTAGAGATACGAAAATTGTGAGTGAAACATGAGGCAAGCATATGAGTAGGAGCAGAGTGGATAAGGTAAACCAGAAATAATGTTACTAACATGTTCTACGCACAATTATGAGAGCAAAATTTGAGAGCTTGGTTGGAGATAATAATGATTTTTTTTATAAAAAAGAATGTGTATTAATATTTGAGCTTCTGTATCGACAATACATGTAGTTTTCTATTATTAGACGAAAGTCCGGTAAGACTAGCAAACTGGAACTGGAAAGAGCAAAACACTTATTACACCGCAAAGTGTGAATCAAGTACACTTAGAACTAGAAAAAGCAAAACACTATTTGGGGTCTATTATTGTACGACCAGCTTTTTTTTTTGCAAAAAAATCTCAATAACAATCATCTCAAGCACATGACAGTCCCAATTTTTTGGGTCTTTCTTTCTCCTTTGGCATGAGTGTCCAAAAAAAAAAATCCTGTGTGTTGCTCGGAACGTCACTTGCATAGAAGAAGAAGCTTGTGTATTGTTAAAGATCTCATCATTTCTACTGAGCGATATGGCCCAACACATAGCAGGTGCTCCTACCAAAGCTTGGTATTTTAGTTTCCTATCTACCTCTTGTAACCAATCATTAAACATGTGATTTGTGTTTAACGAAGGAGATATATTGAAAGAAACTTGTGCCAATCTCCAAATAAAATTAGCATTTTTGACAATCGAAGAAAAGATATTGGATTGTTTCGTTCATGTTACAACGACAACATTTAACAATTCCCTTCCACCGCCTCTTTGGTAGATTGTCCTTATAGTGAGAGTAACTCCTTTAATCATATAGCGCAAAAGCACAATAGTGGTCATGCCTTGATGCCACCAAACCACTAGGATCAGCTACAGGTATGGGACGAAACTCAATAATTGAATACAATTAGACAAATTATTATTATTATTATTATTATTATTATTATTATTATTATTGTTGTTGTTGTTGTTGTTGTTGTTGTTGTTGTTGTTGTTGTTGTTGTTATTATTATTATTATTATTATTATTATTATCACAAGGTGACCACGCTCAGGCACTGCAAAAATACATAGTTGGCTCAGACTTTGGCATTTGTAGGCCTAGCGAGTTGGGCCAAAAGTCTGTCGAGTAGACCTGATAGGTTCCCTGGTTATGCAATCTTCCTTTTTGTTCCCTTATTAAAAGGAAAATAAAACATTTTGGACATGGAAAGATTGATAGTCCAAGACCACGCAAGCATTGACAATCATGTGTTGTGAATGGTACTGGTAGTAGCTCACTGAGGAAGTTTCTATGTTTCCTCCCTGATGTGACAGACGAAACCGTGACACAAAAGGTATCCGGAGAAAGCAAAGAAGAAGCGAAGCCGCCTTGCTACACGTCCAAGACCACCAACAGATCGACGAAGCTATTGGCCCGTTTGCCACCTCCAACACATCAGCACAGAGCGAGATCACGGACAGCCAACAGCCATGGCGATGGTCATCGTTGGTGCGTCACCCGCCGCGACACCATGGATGAGCTTGCTCTTCGCGCTCGGGGCCCTGGCTGCTCTGTGGTGGGCGTGGCGCTCCCTGGAGCGGACCTTGCTTCTCCCTCGGAGGCTGGGCCGCGCCCTGCGCGCGCAGGGCCTCCGCGGCACCGCGTACCGCTTCCCGTCCGGCGACATGAAGGAGTTCGTCCGGCTCTCCGTGCCAGCATGCTCCCAGCCCATGGCGTTGCGGTCGCACGCCATCGCACCACGAGCGGTGCCCTTTGACCGCAGTATCATCAGGCAACATGGTACGAGTAGTTAGTTCGTTTTACATTACATTAATCCTGTCTTTAGCTCGTTTTGGGCTTTGCTCGAGGTGGTAGTCACCCAAAAAAAAAATGGACAGGTAACGTCGCCGTGACCTGGTTCGGGCCGGAGCCAAGAGTGATCGTGAACGACCCCAAACTGCTGCGACAGATCCTGACGAACACGCATGGCCACTTCGGGAAGCAGAGGTCCACCGCTTGGGTCGAGAGGCTGTTGGCTAACGGGCTCACGACACACCAAGGCGAGAAATGGGTGGTTCACCGGAGGATCATCAACCATGCCTTCCATTTCGAGAAGTTGAAGGTCAGTCCCCAAATCGGCACCCGCTTGAATTGTTCAATTCGTTACCCTGATCCTGCCATGTTTGGAACATACTGTTCCTTACTGAATTCCTTCTGTCTTTGAACTGTATCACACGTATATAGTACCTGTGAATTTATACAGTATACAGCCAAATATAAACTAAAAGTTATGTGATATTCCTTTGAAAAAGAAAAGTTTAGGTTCGACCAAAAAAAAAAAAGAGAAAGGTTTATGTCTCAAGTTTACATATTTCTAAAAGCAAACTGGATGTTTCGGCAGAGGATGCTGTTGGCTTTTGCTGCGTGTTCCAGTGAGCTGATACGTAGATGGCATGACTCAGTTGGGTCAGATGGTGTGGAGGAGATAGATGTCTGGCCAGAGTTTCAGAACCTCAGCGGCGACGTCATCTCGCGTGCAGCATTCGGAAGCAGCTTCAGTGAAGGGAGAAGGATCTTCCAGTTGCAATCACAGCAGGCACAGAATGCTGTCCAGATGGTCAATCTAATGTACATCCCAGGTTACAGGTGAGTTCATATACCTTTCGGATTACTTAATCAGGGCTGTGTCTCAGATATTTTTTTCGAACATTGAGGGCTGTGTCTCAGATTACATAGAACTTTAACAACCATCTACTAGTACTCCAACCAATTTGAAAGATACCACAAATAAATAGCAACTGAAGACTAAAGAAGAAGAATGGTGGGCATGTACATCATGAGACTGAAAATCATCAGACGGCTCAGTTGATGGCCATGCTGGTTTCCCTTTCACTTAATTTCTCAATAAATCTGTAAATAGACCGTACTGATCTCTAGTTACAGAAATTTTGCAAACACAAAAGGCAGATATTCAGCCTTCCATACTAGTATAAAAAATGAAGACATGTGATGATTTCGTTACGCAGATTCCTACCAACAAGGCTAAATAAGAGGATGAAGGCAAATGCGCGTGAGGTAGAAGAGCTTCTGAAAGGCATAATCAAAAAGAGGGAGAAGGCAATGAAAGATGGTCTTGTCAACAATGACGATCTACTAGGATTATTACTAGAGTCAAACGTTAAAGAAAGCCAAGAGAGTGGAAGCTCGAAGCCAATGATGACCACACAGGACATAATTGGGGAGCTGAAACTATTCTACTTCGCCGGAATGGAGACAACTGCGGTGCTTCTGACATGGACAATGGTCGTGCTAAGCATGCATCCTGAGTGGCAGGATCGTGCGAGGGAGGAGGTTCTTCACATCTTTGGGAAGAATCAGCCGGACTCCGAGGGCATAAATAAGCTCAAAATTGTGAGACCAAAACTTAATCAGCTGTGAGTATTGTAAGCATTTTATTGAGTTACAATAGCTTTACCTCTTGTGTTGCAGGTCACAATGATATTACATGAGGTTCTTCGGCTCTACCCACCGATCCTACTACTTAGTCGGGAGACTTATCAAGAGACAGAGCTTGGAGGTATCAAGTATCCACCTGGTGTTACACTTTCACTGCCAATTGTGTGCATTCACCACGATCCAGATGTTTGGGGAGAAGATGCCGATGAGTTCAAGCCAGAAAGGTTTGCAGAGGGCGTATCCAAGGCATCCAAGGGTGTGCCGGCTTTCTTCCCGTTTGGGTGGGGGCCACGGATATGTATTGGTCAGAATTTTGCCTTGTTGGAGGCAAAGATCGGATTGACCATGATCCTGCAACACTTTATGTTTGAGCTCTCCCCGTCTTACTCGCATGCACCGTGTCCTGTATCCACTTTGCAGCCACAATATGAGATTAAGCTCAAGAAACTCTAATGCTTTTACTAGGAACCCAAGTGAATCATGGGTATAAGAGTGATTGGGGGAGGGAGCAAAACAAATGTATTGTTTTGCGTTTTTTTTTTCACAAAAAAAAATACTAGTATGGTGGTAATCATGATAAGCAGGCCCGCACATTTGAGCGGCTAGTAGTTGATTGCTTTCATAAAGATGATAGTATACAATTTATAAAGTTGTATGTAGGTATTTTGTGATATTTTGTAATAAGTTTGCATATGCTCTCTCCTACGGTCATATCCCTCGTCTGCTCGTCATGACGCTCGGCTCGTTGTCACACTCATTGTCTGACTCACTTGTTTCTCGTGTTGCTCGACTAGTTTTTCTGCTTGCTCGTTATCCGTACCGCCTACTCATCGTCTCATCGTGCAAGGACTACTATCTTTACGCGTAACCTCCTTCGGCCCCCCTCGTTTTGTTACTTCTAGACTGGCCATCTTGTTGTTCAGATTGCTTGCTCGTCGTCCTGTCGTCCAAGACTTCTCACCTTCCTTGCTCATTTCTAATTTGTTTTTTGGCTTGCCCACTCATGCTTACTCTCGGCTATAGGTTGCCACCGCCAGACGCTACCTCCATTGCACCTTCGCTTGCTTGCCACCATTGATTGGTCATCTCCATAGTTTTTTTTGGCTTGCTACTCATCACGTTGCTCGGTTAATTTACATCTCAATATATAGTTATTCAGCTTGCTCGTCATCAAGAAGCTCATTGTCCCCTAGACTGCTTATCGCCGGATAACTGTTTTTTATTTTTTTATTTGAGAGCGGAGGTTGTTTGCGCATGTGTCTGTGGGTCTGTTCGTTTCCTTTAGTCCTAAAGTTTAGTTCAGAGAATTTTGCTATTTAAAGGTATTAAATCAAGTCTAATTACAAAACCTTTTTACAGATGGGTGCTAATTTACGAGACGAATCTAACGAGCCTAATTAAGCTATGTTTTACTACAGTGATGCTACAGTAACCATCGTCTAATCACAGCTTAATTACCCTCATTAGATTCGTCTCGCAAAGTAGCCTAAGTTTCTACAAAAAATTTTATAATTACACTTTATTTAATACCTTTAAATAACAAGAACTTTGGACTAAACTTTAGTCCTAAACGAAACGAACAGTGCCTACTGCCGCTGCACTACTGCTTGCTTACGCTGCTACGGTACTTGCTTGATGGATCCAAACCCCACTGAGGCTGCACGATGATGTTCTAAAAAAAACCGCTCGGGAATTTGTGAATTACTATATTGTTGTTGAATTTGCTTACAATATATATATTCACTTACAAACCGAATATATTGAACACTAACTCGTAGTTCTTTGCCCGGCTGCCGGTTTCGATGCTGCCTTGAGCAACCCGTGGATGAAGACCTCTAGTTGTAACAGAAGGGACCAATTTCGCCACAAAAAAAAAAAAAAGAGTAACTGAGGGAATTATCGAAGGACGCTGGGTTGCTAGAAAAGCCTCTTCCAAATTAACTTGCACAACATTCAAATGTGAACATACGTGTGGGTGCACTTGTCTGCGAGTTTGCCACGTACCTGATTACGTCATTTTAACATCCATGCAGGGAAGTTGCTACTAGGTGCAGTTCTTTACTTGGTTGCTCTCTTTTTCGAAAGTTCCGGACATTGCCGGCATTGCATTATAAGAAGAAAACAGAGTTTCGTGCACCAGCGGCGCACTTACAACGTGACGCACGGTTTAGGAGCATGGGCTAAACCAGCGATGGACATAATTCTACTACTCACTAAAGTGATTGACAACTAACATGGCCAGGCACTTGGCGCCAGCTGCACACCACAAGGAAGTCTCGTCCTTGATTTCTGAAATCAGCTGGGAAACCGCCTTCTCCTTGCCTTCAAAAACCCGCTCGTTCCTTTCTCTCCATATTGCCCAAATGACAATAATCACTAGCGATCGGAGCCCCTTGCAGCGATCATTGCTCGGTCCATCTGTCACCATGTCAAACCACTCTTTGATAGGAAGGTCAGAATTCCATGTCGTTGGGTTGAGTCTCTGCTCCTGAATCCAGATGCTGACCGAAGTCCAAATGTGCCGGGCTATTGGACATTCACAGAACAGATGAGCTGCCGTCTCCAAGTTCCGAAAACAGAGCTGGCAGAAATATTGATTAGGCCATTCTCTGAGCAGAAGGCGATCTGCCGTCCAGATCCTGTTTTGCAGCATCAACCACAGGAAAAACTTGCATTTTGGCGGCGCCCAAACCTGCCATATCTTTGTCGGGAAGAACGAACTAACCCCCCCGTCGAACTGCATGTTGTATGCCGATTTAGCGGAGTACTGACCTGAGGCAGTCCGCGTCCACAATATCTCATCTGCTCCTTGCGAGTTGGAGTCGAAACCGACCTCATCAATCAAAGACCAAAGCTGCACATAATC
Source organism: Eragrostis curvula (assembly GCA_007726485.1). NCBI lineage: Eukaryota > Viridiplantae > Streptophyta > Magnoliopsida > Poales > Poaceae > Eragrostis > Eragrostis curvula. The sequence continues at coordinate 19,395,284 of RWGY01000009.1, read as the reverse complement.
CTCCAAGAGATCTGATGTGATGTTGTGCAAGATGTCTCGTATCCAATTATCATTTGTCATTGCATCTGATACTGTCCGCCGCTTCCTTTTGCTATGCTTATACAGGTTAGGAAACATGGCCGCCGGGGAGAGACCCTCAATCCAACTGGACTGCCAGAATAATGCTGTGTGTCCATTGCGTACCGTGACTTTGGTGGCTGCCGCAAACAGGGCTTCATCAGTTGCATCCACCGGCAATTCAGAACCCACCCAAGGTTTATCGGGCTGTGTCCATTGGAACCACAGCCAGCGAAGCCTGAGTGCTCGTGCGAAGCATTCAAGGTCAGTGATGCCCAATCCACCTCGCTCCAGCGGACGCTTGACCCGAGCCCAACTGACCTTACACTTGCCTCCATGAAGCGGCTGATTTCCTGCCCAGAGGAACCTCCGCCGCCCTTTATCAAAGTCCTTATAAAATTTCTTGGGCGGCCTGATTGCCGTCAGTAGGTAAACCGGTATGGACGTGAGCACTGATCTAACCAACTCACGTCGTCCGCCCAGAGTCAACAATTTTCCTTGCCACCCCGACATTTTTGCCATGGCCCGATCCAAGATGTATTGCAGGTGCACCACTCTTAATCTTCCAAGGGTTAACGGCAGGCCCAAATACGTCACTGGAAAACCCACCCGTGCACCATTGAAATTTGCCAACACCACATCCAGGTCCACGTTGTCACACTGTATAGGTGCCACTGAACTTTTATCCACATTAATCTTGAGACCCGTTGCCCGGCCAAAGAAATCAATGATCTGCATGGTCATATCAACATCCTGCTTCTCTGGATTGAGGAACAGAACAGCATCATCCGCATACAAGGACAACCGCAACTTAGCTTGCCTGCCTCTTAACGTTGAGAGTAAGCCTTCCTCCGTTGCTTTATGAAACAGGTGCTGTAGAGTGTCGATGGCGAGAATGAATAGGTATGGTGAGAGGGGATCCCCCTGACGAAGTCCCCGTTCATGACGAACAGCCGGGCCCTCAACACCATTGAGGCGCACCGAGGATGATGAAGTGGTAAGAATGTGAGAGATCCATTCTCTCCACCGTGCCGGGAAGCCTCTCTTCTCCAACAGTTCCAACAGATATTCCCAAGAAACAGAATCAAACGCCTTGGAGATGTCCAACTTGATGAGCAGCGCTGGCTTCTTTGTACGGTGATATGCTCTGGCTAAATTTCGGATGTACAGAAAATTGTCTTGAATGCAGCGTTTCTTGATAAACGCACTCTGTGCCACGGAAATGATCCTATCCATTTGAGATGAGAGACGAGTTGCGAGGACTTTCGTTAAGATCTTGGCAAAAGAGTGGATGAGGCTTATCGGCCGAAAGTCCTTGACAGATTCAGATATCTCCTTCTTTGGTAGCAGCGTGATAGTGGCGCTGTTAAGCTTGGCCAACGGCCCAGTGTGTAGGACGTAAACGCTGTTGAAAGCTGCCATGAAGTCACTCTTGATAACTGCCCAGCATGCACGGTAGAAAGTTCCAGTGAAACCGTCCGGCCCCGGAGCTTTTTCCGGCGGCAGCTCATTGATGGCCTTCCACACCTCTTTTTCAGTGAAGGGAGCGTCTAAGCCTTGGCTGTCCACCCGTGGTAACTCAAGATCTTCCCAATTGAAAGTGCACTGCCGCTGTTCTTTAGTACCTATGACCGATTGGAAATAATCTTTTATCTCAACCTCCTTTTCCTCATGAGACCACACATAAGACCCATCCGTCCGCTTGAGGCACGGGATGTGATTCTTCCTTGACCTCGCATTCGCTTTCAAGTGAAAGTAGCGAGTGCATGCATCACCTGCCCGTAGGAACATGAGACGTGAGGCCTGCCTGCGCCTTGAGCGTTCAATCGCCGACAAACCAAGGACCCATGTTTTGAGTTCTTTTCTTAGCATAACCTCCTCTTGTGTGAGCGCCCGTTCTTCCTGGGCACGGTCCAACCAGCATATCACCTCATTTGCAAGATGGAGCTGCATTCTTGCCCCACCAAACATGCGCTGACTCCAAACCCTCAGCTCTTTTGCAGTGGCTTGCATCTTTAAATGTAGCTTGGTAAGCGGCGAGAAACCAGGCACTGGTTTGCTCCACACCTCCTTGATGACATCCAAGAAACCAGGCACTTTCGTCCAAAAGGTTTCAAATCTGAAACGAGGTGGCCTCGGCTGTTTGTGCTGAGAGGACATGAACAACGGACAGTGATCCGACATGGACGAAGATAAAGCTTGCAGGCAAAAACCAGTGTACATTAGATCCCACTCCTTATTGCAAAATGCCCTATCCAAACGTACCAATGTTGGGTTCTCTCTTTCATTACTCCAGGTATATTTCCTATTCTGAAGTGCAAATTCCAACAGCTCACATCTGTCCAGCGTCCTCCGAAAACTGCCCATGAGGCGACGATTGAGGTTCAGGTTGTTTTTGTCTGTCGCTTGATATATTAAATTGAAATCACCAATGCATAGCCACGGCTCCACCTTTTTTGAGGTTTTAACTGAAGAAGCTCTTCAAGGAAACGTGGCTTGTCCACATCCTCTGATGGCCCATATACCGTGGTGAGCAGGAAGGTGGTGCCTGTCAGCTTCAGCTTGATCTTCATTGTTAAGGAGAATTCTTTCAACAACAATTCAGATGCCTCGACGTACTCAGGGTTCCATGCTAGCAGTACACCACCCCTAGTTCCCTCTGCTGGTAGAAAGGAAAATTGGGACAGAGCCATCCCCAAAAATTGTGGCGCTAGATAACTGTCAATGTGCGAGAGCTTTGTCTCCTGCAGACACGCAATGGTGGGTCGCGTAGCCTGCAGCATCCCCAGGACTGCTTCCCTTCGCGCTGGCATATTGAGGCCGCGCACGTTCCAATTTATGATTGTGAGTTGTTCACTCATTGGGAAACCATGGACACAACTGAACGAAACATCACATTAACTGAAAACTGCCGCTGTCCGGCGAACTGAACAAACAACATCCGCAGGATCCTAGCGCCGCTAATCCGAACACAACTGCTGACCCACAGACAACTCATATCGAAAGCACTGACATCACACTGAGACACACACACTGCTACTGTGACAACAACAAACACGAACAGAGTAGGACTAACCCGCCATAACAGCACATCTGATTGGGCTAACATTGATTACCCTGGACAACCCCGGACGGGAAGCGACGCATCAGGTTGCCTCCGCCCGTGCTGCGAGCTCGTCCGCAGCCAGGACCTCTGTTGCCTTTGCAAGTTTCCCATTTGCGACCCTAGGGATGGCCCTGATGGCCTGCACTGCCTTCTGTGGCAACGGAGACTTGGTGGATCCTGTGTACTTCTTGAGTGCCTCATCCCCGATCGGCTCAGCTGAGTCAGCCAGATCAAGAATGCGGATTAGCCTGTGTGAGGCCCTCTGCGCCACCGGAACAATGGATTTAATCTTGGCTTGCCGCACGCTCTTCCTTGTCGGCTCTGCGGAAACAGAGCTAACGCGTGGTCCGCGACGTGCAGCCGGCTGCTTTGCCGGCGGCGGAACAGGAACCGGCAAGGATGCCTGGGCCGGGGGTGGGAACATGTCGCCGATGAAGTCCGCACCCCGCTGGGCCGCCTCCAGAGGCCCACCTTGCTCAGCCTCAACCGGCTCATGTCCATTAAGCAGGTCCATCGCCTGTACTTGAGACGCAAGGCCATCCACAGGCCCAGCGCTGTCCAACTGGACCCCAGGCCCAAACAGCAGCTCGCTCCCTTGTGACGGCAAGCTTGCAGCAGATGCTACCTGCTCTGGCTCCGGGTCTCCGCCAACACCCATGCCGTGCCGATTCCATGCCTGGGAAACCGGGACGTAGGGAGGCGAGACCGGATCCTGTCCCAGATCTGTGGGGCTGAAAGAGAGTGGCCGAGCCAAGGACGTGGAGACAAAGTTAGAGAACTCATGCACCATGGGGTCAAGAGAGTACCCAGAGTAGAAACTGTCAAGCTGCAACGGCTCCTGGCAGATGCCTGTGAAGAAGTCCATGAGAGGATCCGGGTGTGTCCTCGGTGGTGGTGGCGCATGCGGAGCAGGCGCGAGCTCCTCGAGGGGCACGGGTGCCTGCATTGCCGCCTGCACCGCCCCCGGCCCGTGAAGCTCTGGCTCACGCCCCGCGCCCCGCGACGCCGCTTTCTCGGTCGCCGCGCGCCCACGCCTCGGCTCCAGCGCAGCCGCGGCAGAAGCGCCACCATGTCGGGACCGGCCACGGCCCGGAGAGCGAGAGCGCCGCCGGTCCCATCCTTCGTCATCACGCCGCTGTGGATCCCGTACCCGCCCTCGCACCGAAGATCGGGAAGCAGAACGCCCGCGATGCGCACCATCACCGACGACCGGGTCGCACACCGCCTGCCGACGCCCATCGCCGCCACCGCCACGCCGCGGCGAGCGCGTACGTTCCCGAGCAAGCGGGCGAGGGCGGTCATCCACCGGGCGCCCCTGATCGTAGAGCCCAGAATGCCAGTCACGACGGGGTGGGGGCCCGCGGCGATCATCGTCCGGGTCATCGCCACGCCTGGCACGCAAAACCGAAGCCGCACGGCACCCATCCATCATGCGTAGCGGCCGAGTGGGGCGATCGCCATCTGGAACACCACGGAACCAGTCAAACCGGTGGTACGCCGGCCCGGCATGGTCACCGGAGTCAGATGAAACCGGCGACGGGATCCCACTAACCCCCGAACTTGGAGTTCGAGCAGCAACAGGAGTCCAATCGTAGTAGTGATCAAGATGGATGAGGAGGTCAGCCTCACCACCCTCCGGTGGCTGACCAAGCTCCGACTGCGTCGGCGAACCACCGTTACGGCCGCGCGAGGCGCCTGCCCCCTCGGAGAAGAAAGCCACCGTCTTGGAGCGCGGCAGCATGTCCGGGTTGAGCATCCACGCGTGGCACCCGAAAATGTCGGTGTTCTCCTGCCTGAATGTGTCGGGGTCCATGCGATCAAAGACGCACACGTTCCCCAACGCATGCTTGAAGCCCGCCGCCGACCAAGCATGGAGCGGGAGGTTCTCGATGTAGAGCTTGACATTGTAGAACAACTCTGTGGGGCGCAGGTGGGTGTTGACGCGCCACGGCTGAATCATGAGCGTGGAGCCGCCGATGAGCACACTCCCCGCACGAACAGCAGTGTCGCGGTACTCGGCCTGGTCGAAACGCACGAAGAAGTCCTCCGGCTTGTGACGCGAGGTATGAATGCTCTAGAGGGGGATGCGCAGCTGCTGGTTGATGGCGAGCGTCACCTCCTCCGCAGTAGGGCTGTAATTGTGGTCGAGCGCAGACAGAAGAACGCCGCAGCGGCGTAGCTTCTGCGCCTCCGCCTGCATGGCGGCATCAGCAACAACTGCCGTGGCGTCGTGCGCCGGGCGCTGGTCAGCGCGCCCAGCCACGTAGCCCTCAGCATCTTCCCAGCGGTCCATGCTCGGCTCCTGCCGGACTGCCTCGGCGTACGAGAGCTGGGGAAAATGGATTCTGCTGTGGATGCTGGTGGAAGGGAAGGTAAGGCGTGAGCGGATTGGGGGCTTTGGTATGGTGGGATGGGGTGGAGGTGGACGAACACTGGCCTCCGGCCGAGCCTTGCAGTTGCGGGCGAGATGACCAGTGCCCCAACAAGAGATGCAGCGTGGTGGTTTGCGACAGTGAGCAAGACGGTGGTCGGAGCAAAGGCAACGAAAGCACTTGCCCCAGAACACCCCTTTATAGGCCGGCGAGAGGGCCTTTGGATGCCGGCCAGCAGAGCGAGTAAAAGCCTTGGCGAGGGAGGCCGGACGCGAACGGCGCCGGGTGCGCCTCGGCTGCACCAGCTACCAGCCATGATCATGACCAGACGAGGCCTGCCTTGGCTGGCTTGGGTGGTCGCCATCAAGAGACGGCGCCAGGATGATGGATTTGAGCTTGGCCGGCGCCTTGGGGCGACGCACGGCAGGTTGAGGTTGCCGCGGTGAGGGGAGCGGGCTCATAACTCCCGGTGCAGCCTTGCTGCATTGGCCGGTCTCAAAGCCGCCGCGGACGGCCGGAGGCGGGCAGGCATTGATGGCCAGATTCGCGGAGCCGGAAGCGACATCCAGATCCGTTGTTGGGGCGGTCTCCCTACCGCGGCCAGCAACGGGCGCGTGCGCTGCATCCGCCAGCACAGGCGGCTCTCCCATGCCCTGCAGCTGCATTGAAGTCCCGTACGCTCCATCTTCATCATCAATGGTGCCCCAGTCCAGCTTCTCCGGGCTGCTGTCCGAGCCCACAAAGCTACCCGCAGGGCTCCCCGGCGTACTGCTGGATACATCGGTGAACCGGCCGGACGGGCTGTTGGGTGGGCTGGCTTGGTTGAAGGTCGAGGTGGCTGCCGTGGCCGGAGTGGCCGGCGGCAGTGTTGGGTCCACCGGCACCTCCTGAGGCGCCGGAGGGGGAGGGGGCTCTCGCTCTCGGTCACTCATCTACCGTCTTACTGGAAATCCTTGGTTGCTCTCGACGAGTTTTCCACACTGATTCAGCCATTATGATATCCATTCAAACAACAACTTTGCTACCGGGTGTTTACTGGGGCTTTGCTGTTTTCCTTCTTCACGGAACTGGCGGCCGGGGGGGGGGGGGGGGGGGACAATAGAGTAACCACGCAGCCTTTCCATATGTGGCACTCAACTGTTCACCGTTGCCCAGATAGAACAGGAGCTCAACTTAAATCTACAAATGCTTAGTTTCTGCTACTCGCGCGCCATCGGAGCTGGTCTGACCACGGAAGCTTCGATGATGCAAGGGACCCTCAAAGCCGGAACCATCCATGGAATGCAAGGCAGCTTCCATCTGTGAATGTGATGGAAAAAAAATGAAGGACAAGAGCCGACACATGGAGCAGTCTCCTATAAAAGCCATGTGCCGTTCGTTGTGGCCAAGCATCCAACAAAACCACAACAGCTTGATCGTTTGCAACTCGGAAGTTAGCATGGCGATCGGTACATGGCTGGAGCTGCTCTTCGTGCTGGGAGGCGTGGTGGCCCTGTGGTTCGCCTGGCGAGCGCTGGAGTGGGGCTGGCTGAGCCCGCGAAGACTGGAACGGGCCCTGAGGGCTCAGGGCCTTCGCGGCACGACATACCGCTTCCCGGACGGCGACCTGAAAGAAGAAGCGCTCCTAGTCGCGGCGGAACGAGCCAAGCCAATGCCTCTGCGGTCGCACGGCATCAGCGCTCGCCTGCAGCCACTAGTACACAACGTCGTCAAGGAACATGGTACGCCCGTTGCTCAAATTAACAGCACGTCAAACGGTTGAGAATTTTGTTAAAACTTCTTTCATGGAAAAACTTAAAGGCAGGTAAAATTTCGATGGTATGGAACGGGCCAATGCCGAGTGTGATCCTCGGTGAGCCCAAGATGGTCCGGGAAGTCCTGTCGACCCAGTTTAGGCACTTCAAGAAGTCGCTGCTGAACTACAAATTCATGAAGCTGGTCGGACTGGAGCTGCTGACCCACGAAGGCGAGAAATGGGAAGTTCATCGGAAGATCATCAGACAGGGCTTTCCTTCTCGAGAAGTTGAAGGTAATGAATGATTTACTCTGACGATTGCCATACAGAGCACTTTTGGCCCCCTAACATTTTTACCGTCGCAGAAAAGGGGCCGGCGTTTATTGCCTGCACGAGCGAGCTGGTAAGTAGATGGGAGAATTCGATGGGGTCTGGCAAGGAGGAGGAGATAGATGTATGGCCAGAGCTTCAGGACCTCACCGGCGACGTTATCTCGCGCGCAGCGTTTGGTAGCAGCTTAAGTGAAGGGAGGAGGATTTTCCGGATACAATCGGAGCAAGTTCAACTAGCAACTCAAATGAGCAACCTGCTGTACATCCCGGGTTATACGTACGTGAGCTCATATTATTAATTCATTAGAACCTATACATACCAATTTATCTATTCATCGTGTTTATTCAAACTTCACTTTCTCTTAAAAACAAAATCCTAGCCAAACAAGCGAATTCATCTAATTTTCCTGCCCATTCTGATATTCTTGCCTGTTCAGCTTCCTACCAACCAAGCTCAACAGAAGGATACAAGCAAATGCACGAGAGGTCGAAACGCTCCTGAAAGGCATCGTCACAAAGAAGGAGAGAGCTATGAAGAACGGCCGTGCCGATGATAGCGATATGCTAGGCTTGCTACTGCAGTCCAACACCAAAGACAGCCAGGAAAACGGAAGCTCCAAACCGACGATGACCATGGACGACATTATCGGCGAGCTGAAGCTGTTCTACTTTGCCGGAATGGATACGACTTCGGTGCTGCTCACGTGGACCATGATCGTGCTGAGCATGCACCCCGAGTGGCAGGACTGCGCGAGGGAGGAGGTCCTGCGTGTTTTCGGGAAGAAACAGCCAGATCATGACAGCACAAATCAGCTGAAAATCGTGAGATTTTTTCCTCTTTTTCTTTTGCAGGGAATTGAGTTTTTTCCCTAATATTTGGCCAAGAAAAAAAGCTACCCACCATTACCATTATGAAAAATTTAGCCCAAAATACACAAATAACTTCTTTTAATTACCCACTGTTTGCATACAAAATATCCCAAAATTCCCATAGATAAATTTATAAATTACCCATTGTTGTCACGATAAAAGTAATCACCCATATATGAATCTTAATAATAGAAAAATACACCAATATTGCAATAATAAAATAATAAAACACCTATGTAAAAGAACATTGGTTATAGTAAAATTATTATTGATACTAGCCACATAACTACGTGGGACACCCATTAGTTACTTATTTACATTTGCATATGTGGCAGGTGACCATGATTCTATACGAGGTGCTCCGGCTGTACCCACCGGTCACCATGCTTGAACGAGAAACATACAAGGAGATGGAGCTCGGCGGTGTTAAGTACCCAGCAGGCGTGAAATTGGTGCTACCAATCGTGAGCATCCACCACGACCCAGATCTGTGGGGAGAAGACGTTGATGACTTCAAGCCGGAAAGGTTCGCCGAGGGAATCTCCAAGGCATCCAAGGACGCGCCGGCGTTCTTCCCCTTCGGTTGGGGACCAAGGATCTGCATCGGCCAGAACTTCGCACTGTTGGAAGCCAAGATAGCACTGAGCATGATCCTACAACGCTTTGAGTTCGAGCTATCTCCTGCTTACACGCATGCGCCGTTCCCCGTCGCTACGCTGCAGCCTGACCATGGGGCACAGATCAAGCTCAGGAAAATCTGATTGTTCAGTCTGTTATTTTATTTACATATATGATCATATCGTGTAGTGTGGAATTTTATTCTTTTATTTAAATAAATAAATAAATATCAAAGAATAATGATTTGTATATATAAGTCGATCTTACAATATATGCATACATGTACAATAATATTGAGTTACATACTCCTATTTAAAAATATAATTGTAGATCTGGGTTTGTTCAAAGTCAAATATTCATATTTTGACTGATGATTTTTATAAATTTATAATTCTAAACACATAAATTTTATATCATATAATATTTATCATTATGAATCGCCGATCAACATAAATCTTACTCAAATTATAAAAAGCGTCGTTTGATTTTGATCAAATCCAGAGGGTAATCATTTCGAAACACGGGGAGTGGTATATTGCATCAGTTGTGCGCGTGTCCTTTGGTTGGATATATAGCAACAGTACGAGCTGGGCTCCTTCGTTGGTGGGTTCAAACTGCACTGGTTTGGGATCATATTGTTGCGTGCTGGACCGATGAAAGAGAAACAGTTCAGACTGCAAGGTTAAGCATGAAGTCTACCCAAACATATACACTGCCCAACTGGACAAAGAATAACATAGAAAAGCTAGTAAACCATATCATCATATTGTTCAAATTTTGACAAGCATTCAAGGAATGTACAATAACCTAATACTAAATATGAGCAAGATGTTTAAACACACTTGATTGTTTATATAATATTGCTCAATGGCCGTGTACCCTCGCTCTTCATATCCACGTATTGTATCTCAACATCGTCATTTTCTCGTAGGAACTATCGAAAAACATAAAAAAAATAATAAAAGGGACATCTAACAGATAAAACACATCATAAAAACATTGGTTGGACAGGATACAATGAGACAATGATTTAGGCGCAAGAATCGCCTAGAACGGAGTTACTGATGCAAAGATACAAATGTTTAAAGGTATAGGGGCTAAATTGTGAATAAATAAGGATTCCAGGGGCTTCGACGAAAGACAACAATGGTTGAGTGAATTGCGGTTTGAATAACATGAACTTAAAGGGTTAAAGTAAAAATATGAATTCTAAGGGATTTCTGTAATTACTTTACATTGGCGAAAACAATGGAATAGGTCCACGGGACTATGGACCGCAGCTTGGGCGTCGGTCCATTGGTCCACGGTGGACTGGACGGCTTGGGGGGGGGGGGGGGGGGGTGGGTGGTGCCACCACATGACATGGCGAAGCCTCGCCAAAGCATGGCCGAGATGGCGCTTCCGTGCCTCGAAGCTCACCGCGAGGTTCACTAAATTAAGAGAGGATGACGATGCTCACCATGTAGTTTCTTGGCATCATGGCAACTTGAAGGTGATGTGCAGTGGCGGTTGATAGAGCTAGGCGTGACACTCGGGAAGCGAGATGTCGGCGAGGTGTATAGGGGAAGCCTCCATGTAAAGCTCGCAGCACCGAAGAACGTGATGGAGAGGTCCGAGAGGGCTCGACAGCGTAGATCATCGAGCTCCATATGCATGATCACAGTTGTCGTCACCCGATTGAACGGGGTGTTCGGCAGATATTTGGATTGTGGGAGCAACGTGGTTAGCGAGATCGATCTAAGAACACGCAGAGGGTTTATACTGGTTCAGGCCTCCCGAAGGATAAAAACCCTACGTCCAGTGCGATCTTGTATAATGTGTCAGCCTTTGCGTTAGGGTTTCGCAAGGTGCCAGATAGTCTTCCCTGTAGGGGTTACATGAATATTTATAGGCTAGTTACCGCCTATCAGAGTCCTTCCTAAAACTACAATGTTCCTTCCCCGTATCTAACAAGGAGATCGTATCCTTCCCGTACATCATGCCGTGTCAGAGAAGTCTTCGGAGAAGTATTAAAATAGGGTTCGGAATATCTGGAAACTAGCGCTACGACATAAACCCCTGAACATGTCACTTGGCATCCTCATTTTCAGATGAGAATATGACGAGGGATATGTTCTGCCATCAACCTAGGATCCAGATGTCCCGAGCCATCAACCACCATCTTCAGAAAGTAATATCTTCGGAACAAGTGCCTTCCGGATTCCGAACACCAGAACCTTGGTCCACCTTCTTCTATTCTCTCCCAAGAACCTTCCAACAATAAAAGGAGCCTTGACTTGACAGATCAAAATTTGTCTTTACTGTCTGACCAATCTGACGGAATCTTCAGCGATGCATCACCTCGTCTTCCTGTACTCTTGGAAACTCGCAAAGTAATTATTTTCCCACTTGACCTTTCGAGCAACTGAAACGCCGCCCCTCAAGACTATAAATCCGGGGGTCCGGCTACTCCAACATCATCTTCTCCACCAGTTTCACCACGAGGCGCAAGAGATGCGTCAACCCTAGGTTTTCCCGGTGGCTCAACACCAATTTCACCGGTGCATCCGGTTCTTCTTCCTCTGCTCCCTCCAACGAGAGCCCGGCGACTAGCCCTCCTGAGCTTGCTGATCCATCAGCCCCTCCTCCTCCTCCAACAGAGGCGGCGGATTACGGGCTTCCTCCTCCAAGCCCTCCTCCAAATCCGGCAAATATCATCAATCTGGAGGAGGACATCGACGATGAAGAATACCCAAGGCGTCTTCATGTGGCCCTGAACAAAGGGCCACGTGACATCCCCGCCAACGCCGACATCGTCTCCATCGACGACTCCAGCGACGACGAGTCTGGTGATGGCGACTCAATGGACATGGATGCCCCTGCAGATCCCAGCCCTGCAGGTTCTCCCGCTCCTGTGATTCCTCCGAATGGCGATTCGGTTTTGCCTTCTACCGGGGTTGCAAACCCTGTCCTTGACTCTAACATCGGGGGCGCCCATATCTCCTCTCGTGTGCCCCTCATCAACAGCGCAAGCGGTGAGGGCACAGAGAACACTTCCTCCGGTGTCATCGGGGCCCCTTCTGAGGATGCTGATGAGCGGCGGAACTAGGGATACGAGATATCCCCGTGCTGCTCACACCTGAGCCCTGCGTCCCCCTCACCCTTGTCTTCAACATTTCTGTTAGGGTCAGGTGCTTCCCAAAGCTTCAGATGTAACTTAGATCTTGTAATAGGACATTCGGATTAATGAATGAAAAGCTGCCTTCAATCCCAAATGTATATATGTGTTCAATCTCATCTTCATATTTTTGCAATGCTTTATATCTTCTGAGAATGTCTCTTCCATAAGTAAATCCTTCGGGAAATAACCTCTTCGCAATATAACCTCGATAATGAAATAATCCCTTCGGAGAATATCTTCTTCAGGAAATACTGCTTCAACAACCAACTCTCTTCGGAGAACAACCCTCTTCGGAGAATACACCTCTTTAGGTAATAACAATCTTTGGAGAGTAGCAATCTTCGGAGAGCGACAATCTTCGGAGAATGGTATAATTTTCGGTGGCAATAATTTTATGCACACTTAACAGAAATATTTCCAAATTTGCCACAACAAAGCCCTCAAATCTTGGCAATAAAAACCGAATAACTTTCAAATTAACGGGAATATCGTGCGGAGTTGCGCTGCCAAGCGCATTTACCGGGTAGGGTTACCTTCTCTGAGAAGCCAAATGGTCACGAGAGCCCATAAAACCCAATCGCCACAGTTGTCTTCCTCATTCCGCATCACATTTGCTGCTGCTTAAACCCTAGCTTCACTTTCTCCGCGCGCAAACCCTAGATTGATCCTCATGGCCTCCAATTCACCTGATAGGGCCGCCGCCGCTGCTCAGCAAGATCTTGAGCAACAAGATGACGCCACCAGCTCCAATGGCTCCCCCACCAAAGCCCAGCGGATGATGGCCACCGGAGAGATTCCGGAGTCCATCGATCACTGGAAGCCCGGGGAGATCGATGAAGGATACATCCAGGAGCTGCGGAAGACCGGGTGGATCTCCGATTTCATCATCACCAAAGAGAACAAGGGCGAAATGTGCTTCAGCTTCGACACCACCGAAATTTCGGTATTTGAATCTCACATGATTTGCGGCTTCAATCTTCCGCCTTCCAAATTTCTTGAGCGTGTTTGTAAGTTCTACATGATAGAGCTTATTCATCTGAAGCCCCAAGCCGTTTCCTTGTTGAGTCTTTTCTCCACCCTCTGTGAATGTTGGCTGGGTACTGCTCCTTCTTTGGACTTGTGGCGAGTTTATCATGAACCTTGCTACTATTCTTCTGGGTTAGTGGGTTGTGTGTCCTTCAATCGCCGAAGGAATATTGTATATCTCCCTTTTGCCTACCGGCGGTCTTGGAGCGGCTACCGGTGGAAGTACTTCCTCATGGACGACTCCAACAAGCACGACATCAAGGGCAGAGGCACACTGCCTTATCACCAGGGATGGATCAAAGCTGCACCAGTCAGGGACGAGCGACTTAAGCGGATGGTCGCCAAAGTTACTGAGCTGGTCACCAACGGACTGAGGGGTGAACACATTGTGGAGGAATATGTCCGCAGGTGTTTCTTCCCCCTTCAGCATCGGGAGCCCCTAGCCATGTTCGGAGACAGGCCCGAAATCCGAAGTGGCTTCCTTCCGAAGGTTAAAATCTTAACCTTGTTTTCATTTTCAGATCTTTATCTTGATAAATCATCTTTTCTCATCGCATTGAATCATCTTGTAGTCAACAAAATACCTGAAGAGGAGGTCAAGAGGCGCGTTTGGAGCATTCTCGAGTCTGAGCTGCAGCCCAAGCCCGAAGGCTTCCCAGAACCATACAGCGCCACGAACCCAGCCACTGAGGTATGTATCTTCATATTTGCTCTGTTATCTTGTCATGCGAATCACTTATCACCTCTTGTGCTTCTAGGACATGTTCGGACCTGATCCTTCCGAAGGGGGTGCGGAAAGCACCATGGTGCTGGACAGCGACAGCAGTGAGAAGGAGCCCAGCGAAGCTCAGAAGAAGAGCTTGGCCGAAGCGTTTGCGGACGACATCCTCACTGTCCCCGAAGGCCAGGTTAGAATTATTCCTTCAATCTTAATATCTTCAATTCATCTTGACTTCACCTAATTGCCTTCTTGCATTTATCTTCAGGAGCATGATGTAGACCAACAGAGTTTGGAGGAAAAGGTGGCAACCGTAAAGGCCACACTGATGTCCAACGTCCCTCCGAAGCCTCCTGCTTAGAAGTCTCCATCTCCCCCGAAGACTCGGACTTCTCGGAAGACCCGATCGTCCAAGCCTAGCACTTCGGGAGAAGTGGCTGTGCCGCTCGTGCAGCCAATTCGTCAGAGAAAGAGGAGAGGCCGAACCCCTCTGCTTGCTCCCGTGCCTCCTCCAGTAGAATCTCCACCAGAAGTGCCAGCTACTCGAGGCACCGCTGATCCGGGCTACCAGGTACCTTTGTCAATTGTGTTTGGCACCCTCTTCAGCGGATTCTCGTGCATTGCTCAAATTCGTGCATCCCAGGGTCAAAAGAAGCTAGGTGCCAAAAGGCGTCGGGTACTAGCTGGAGGAACTGAAGATGTGGCTGCCGGATCTGAAGATGTGGAGGCAACCACAGTAATTGTATCATCGTTGCCGGCAGCCTCATTACCTTCGAGGTCTTCTCTTGGGCCCGCAATGTTTAGCAAGATCATGGCAGACGTTCAAGCTGCAGAAGCTTTGACTCTGAAAACTTGCAGATCCTATGGCTCCAAGGTTCAGGATCTTCAGAAGGAGAATGAAGAGCTGAAGCTGAAGCTTTCTGAAGCAGCCCCCAGCCTAGCATTGGCAGATAAAGAAGCCAAGATATCAGAGCTAGAAGCAGCTTTGGCAGGGGCCAACAAAGCCTTGACTGACCTTAAAACAGTCCATGCTTCAGAAGTGAAGGCTCTGCAGGACACCAATGCTGCCTTGACTACTTCGGTTGAGGGTAAGTACTTCTGCATTAATTCTTCATAGCCATCTTTTGATCAACAATCTCACTCTTAGATCTCTTCTTCTGCCAGGTTTGAAGGACAAGTCCAAGGCATTGGAGGAGAATCTGGTGCTTAAAGGCAAGGAGGCAGAACTTCTTCAACAGCAGGTGTCAACCCTCAAAGCTGAACAAAGCAAATTGAAGGGGGACAAGGATGATGCTGTGGAAGAAGGGTATGCTCGATGCATCTCAGGCAGTGCCTACACCATTGCCTTGTTTCGTCATCACCATCCCAGTCTGGACCTCGGCCTTCTGGATGTTGGCTTCAAGTGTGATGCAGCTCAGCGCAACACTCGGATGAATCAAGCTCATGATGCCGCTGAAGCCTTCGTGACTTCCTTGAAGCTAATCCCTGAAGCTGCTCCTGCTGAAGAAGAAGATTCTGCCGAAGATGAGGGGCCTGATAATGACCAGGAATGATTTTGGCTCTTCTGTAAAGAGCTTGTAATAGACAATAGTTTTCTGTAATGATGGGGCGAAAGCCCAATTCTTCGAACAATGAGGCAAAGGCCTTTCTTTTGAACAATGCTTTAATGATGATTGGGCGAAGGCCCGAACAATGCTTTAATGCCTGTATGATCCCCCCTGCTTTTCAGTACACAGTTTTAACTGTGTGCAGGAAAGTAGCAAATCAGTAAGGCATGTAGATTGTCCTATTTTATACACATTTTAAGTGTTGCTTTGATCGAACGTGCGATCTGTTTGGGGAGATCCAGCTTATAAAACCAACATGGGGCTAAGGGTCTCCCCCCAAACCTTTTCACAAGGAGGCCATATAACTTATCAAACCACCATTGTGGCTAAGTCTTACGACACTTTGGTGCCTGAAAAGGCTGTTCGTACCGCGCCTGTAAACCAAACGTGTGGCCAGGACAGCGACCAAACTTAGTAGACTAGCCGAAGGGCTTGGCTTTGTGTCCGAAGGGACAAATTTCATAGATCTGAAGGGGCAATTTTATTTCAGCTGAACATTGCACTTCATTGATCTTACTTCAAAAATCTTTACACATAGAACCGATATAACTGATCGGTATTCCAGGTTCCTGGCAATATGTCTCCATTGACTTCTGCTAAAACATATGCTCCTAAACCAGCATCTTCGACAACCAAGAACGGACATTCCTACGGAGAAGACAACTTATGCTTGTCTTTAGTGGTGATGTCCTTCTTGATGACCATATCTCCCACGCTTAAGGTTCTTCCAACCACCTTTCTCTGATACTGCTTCTTCAGCTTCTCTTGGTATTGCTTCACATGTTCTAATGCTGTATCACGCTCTTCTTCAAGCAATATCAGATCGACTTCTCGAGCATCAGGCTGTGCATCTTCATAGAAATTTGTCACGCGATGAGCCCCCAGGTGTATTTCAGGTGGCAACACTGCATCGGCACCATACACCAGATAGAACGGTGTATCTCTCGTCGCGCGGCTTGTTGATGTTCGGGCAGACCACAACACGGTTGGCAACTCTTCAATCCAATTCTTTCCCTCAGCAGACAGCTTGTCAAACACCCGTGTCTTCATACCACTCATGATGATGCCATTGGCTCTTTCAACTGCTCCATTGGTCTGCGCATGTGCCACCGAGGAGGTGGGATGTATGATCCCATGATCGGCACAGAATCTTTCAAACTTACTGCCCACAAATTGCCTTCCATTGTCGGAGATCAGCTTCTTTGGAACTCCGAACCTTGTTACCAAGCTTCTCATGAACTTCACCGACGCCTCTTGGGTGATGCGCGTCACCGCTTCCGCTTCAATCCACTTCGTGAACGTGTCAATGGCCACGTACAAGAACTTGTATCCTCCTTTAGCCTTCGGAAAAGGTCCCAAAATATCTATACCCCAGATGGCAAACGGCCAAGACAGGGGTATAGTGTGTAATTCTTGGGCGTGCCGCGTGCTTTGCTTGCTGAAGAACTGGCAATTGGCACATGTCTTGACCAAGTTGATCGCATCTTGATTCGCCGTATTCCAGTAGAACCCATGACGAAAAGCTTTACCCACAAGGGAGCGGTAAGCAGTGTGAGCACCGCAAATCCCCCCATGCATATCGTGCAGTAGCCTGACTCCTTCCTCTTTGGACACACATCGTAGCAGAATCCCATTACGAGCTCTTCGATACAACACTCCATCAGTCATCACGTACAGCTTGGTCTCCGAGCAATACGCTCTGTAGCAGCATCATCATCCGGGATAGGGTTGCTTTCTAAGAACTGGATGATCGGAACTCTCCAGTCTTCAACATGCCCTTCTTCCGAGTCAATCACCATCACATCCTCTTCGGGTGCAATTTTTGACACCGAAGACTTCGTGAGCTTCTCCAGAATCACATCATCAGGGACTGTAGATCGAGATGAGGCAATCCAAGCCAGATGATCAGCGTCCCGGTTATCCAAGCGTGGTATATATCGCACTTCGAATCCATCAAACCCTTTCTCAAGCTTCCGAACTTCCTCCAGATAGTCAGCCATCTTCTGATCCGAGCATTGGTACTCCTTCTGTACTTGTCTGGCGACCAATTGTGAATCCCCTTTCACAAGCAGCCGATTAATTCCCAGTGACCTTGCAATGCGTAGACCCGAGACTAGGCCTTCATATTCTGCGACGTTATTCGTAGCTTGAAACAGCAACTGGATCGCATACTTCATGACTCTTCCTTCGGGTGAAACAAACACCACACCTGCACCGGCGCCCTTCAAGGTGAAGGAGCCATCAAAGTACATGACCCAATGGGTAGGGTCAACTTGCTCTTCTCCTCCGCCATCAGTCCACTCAGCGATGAAATCTGCTAAGGCCTGACCCTTCACAGCTCTTCGTGGCACGAACTCAATCTCATACTGCCCCAGCTCAACAGCCCATTGTGCGATTCACCCCACTGCATCCTTGCTATGCAAGACAGCCTGCAGGGGTCGATCCGACACTATTTTGATGGGGTGAGCGAGGAAGTAGTGCTTCAACTTTCTTGACGTCATCAGGGCGGCGTAGAGCAGCTTTTGCACCATCGGATACCTCGTCTGGGCGTCCTTCAGAATCTCGCTGACGAAGTACACCGCTCGTAGTCTGGTTTCGCCTTCAACTTTTCTTTCCACCGTCAATGCCGCGCTGACCACAGCATCTGTTGCAGCAACGTACAAGAGCAGCAACTCCTCAGGCTGCGGCGGTAGCAGGGTAGGCATTTGCTTGAGATAAGCCTTCAACTCATGGAACGCCTTTTCTGCTTGATCATCCCAGTCAAAACCTTCCTTCTTCCTTAGCAACTTATAAAAAGGCATACCTCTCTCTCCCGATCTCGAGATGAATATGTTCAGTGCTGTCATCATGCCGGCCAGCTTCTGAACTTCTCTTCGGGTCTGGGGAGGCTCAATTTCTCATCGCCGCCATCTTGACTGGATTAGCATCGATGCCACGTTCGGAGATCATGTATCCCAGGAGTTTGCCCGAAGTAACTCCGAAGACACACTTTTTTGGATTAAGCTTCATCTTGTACTTGCGTAGATTGTCAAATGTCTGCTTCAAGTCATCGAGGAGATTCTTTTTCTTCTTGGTCTTGACAACAATGTCATCAATGTAAGCTTCGATGTTCTTGCTGATCTGCTCCTCGAAGACAAGGTTCACACACTTTTGATATGTGCAACCTGCATTCTTCAGCCCGAAGGGCATGGTCACATAACAAAAAATTCTGAAGGGCGTGATGAATGCCGTCTTCTCTTGATCATCAACATTGAGACTAATTTGGTGATACCCAGAGTAAGCATCCAAAAAACTCAATAATTCACTAGTAGAAGTGGAGTCTACAATCTGATCTATCCTCGGAAGAGTGTACTCGTCTTTTGGACAAGCTCTATTCATGCTAGTGTAATCGACGCACATGCGCCACGAGCCATCAGGCTTCGGAACTAATACAGGATTGGCTAGCCATTCAGGATAGTCGACCGTTCTAATGAACCCGGCTTGAAGAAGCCTAGTCACTTCCTCATGTATGGCGTCGCATTTATCTCGAGTATATCTTCTTTGCTTCTACTTCACCGGTTTGAAAGCCAGATCGATCCCCAATTTGTGCTCGATGACCTCCCTGAGGATCCCGGGCATATCTGACGGTTTCCATGTAAACACGTCGATATTTTCCCAGAGGAATGCCACGAGCGCGAGTTCCTATTTTTCGGGGAGGCCCCCGCCAACGTGCGTCGTCTTGGCGGGATCCGCGTCACTGAGTCCAACCTCCTTTTTGTCGACGTTGCCCTCCTTCGCGGCTCCGCTAGGTGTCGGAGCTAACGCCAAGGTTAGACTGTTCGGGGCCGCCGGAGGAAGTGTGTCCTTGCCCTTCGGAGTCTGCGATGTATCTCCCTTCTGGGTTTTGGCTTGAGGTTCCTCCTTCGGAGATTCATCCTTGAAATGTCCAGCCAGCACGAGAGCATCAAGGTCGCACTTCACCGCCTCCGATTGGTCCGCACCGATGGTGATCACGCCGTTCGGGCTAGGAATCTTCAGCTGGGCGTACGCGAAATGTGCTGCCGCCATGAACTTGAACAAGAAAGGCCTGCCTAGGATGCAATTGTAGGCAGAGTCGAAATCAGCCAGTTCGAAGGTGAGGACCTCCAATATCCTGTTCTCCTTGGGTCCCACAGTCACCTCCAGATGAACTTTCCCTAGAGGTCGAGATGACACCCCAGGAACTATACCATGAAACGATCCTTCGATGGGAGTGAGCATGGTGAGCGGCAGACCCATTCGCAGGAAGGTCTTCTTCATCAGGAGATTCAATCCACTCCCATTGTCAATTAGCGTCTTCGCGATCTTGTTTCGATGCACAATGATCTTAGCAACGAACGGCAGTTCTGGACCACTTATCAGGCTCTTCGGGTGATCTTCAGTGCCAAAAGTGATCGGAGTATCCAACCATTCCAGCTTCTTGGAGCAAGGCTCAGCCAACATCACCTCTCGCTGGATCTTCTTGTACTGTGTTCGGGACGTCAAGGCCGAACTTCCCCCAAAGATCATGTGGATTTCGGGGTACCTCTCTTCATCATCATCACGATCCTGCCTTTCAACCCGATGTGAACCGTTGTTCCTATGATTCCCCTGATCTTCTTCGTGGAGCCTGATCTTCCCTTCTACCAGGCGTTTCCGCTTACTTGTAGCATTCATCGAAGTCGTGTGAGGTGCGCCTATGAACGGGGCACCACTTCTCAACTCCTTCGGGGCGGTCGTGATCACGACCGCATTTTCGGGGAAAGCGACCCTCCCCTCTTTCCTTCTGCTCCATGGCCATGACTTCACGATCATCCGCCTTCTTCTTCGGACCTTTACCCTTGCCATCATTGAGACGAGCTCGGGCATCCGCCGCCTTAGCGCAAGATTCCGCAATGTCGAAGAGCTCAGCGACCGTAGTCGGCTCTTTTTCGGCGATCGTTTCCACGGTATTCACATCTAAGCACCCATCTCGGCAGGCTCCGATGACCTCCACGTCATGGATCTTCGTGATGGTGTTCCTGATCTGGCAGAAGCGCTTCGTGTAGTCCCGAAGTGACTCGTCCGCCTTCTGCCTTATGTTCTTCAGTTGGTCCACCGTGCCATGGCGAGTGTAGGAGCCTTGGAAGTTTCCTTTGAAGGTCTTCGTCAGCTCAAACCAAGAATCAAAGGAATAGGGTGGCAGATTCATCAACCACGTCCGCGCAGCACCGGTCAGGACGGTGGGCAGATAACAGCACTTGACCCTTTCGTCGCCTCCAGCTGCATCGATCACAGTAGAGTAGATGGATAAGAACTCCCTAGGATCGGTGCTACCATCGTACTTCTCCACTATGTTCGGCTTGAACTTTTTGGGCCATCGCACTGATCGAAGATAGGGACCAATAGCTTGATAGGCAGGTGGCCCGGTCTCAGATGCCAAGCGAGGAGTGCCTGTGGACTCAGAATGCGGTCTTGGTGCTTGTGAAGGTCGTCCTCCCAGGCGCTGGTGGATGGAGGGAGCCCCACGCTGTCGATTTAAGACATGGCGGGCATCAGACGGCGCCAGGGGTTGACCCTGTCGCCTTCGACGATCAGAATATGATGCATGCTCAGATACAGCAGGCCTCTGGTTGTTGACTGGTCCGAGCCTTCCTTGGAGGTTGGTGGCAGGAGCTGCTGGAGCAGCTTCATTGTTCGTGGGTGGCGTCGTATTGATGCGACCCGCGATTTCGGCGACTTGCTGTACCAATGGGGCCAAGGGAGAACCATCGGGAGCCAGCCGGTTCAGCGATTCCAGCGCTGTTTGAAGCCGGATGGCGTCAAACTCCGGACCAAGGTTGCTCGGCGTGACGTTGGACGGTGCTTGAGATCGAGATCTGATAGATCTGATGGTGGGTACGCTGCTGGAGGATGCCTCCGAAGCCCGCCCGGCCATGTACACTTGGCGAGCGGGATCGACGCCTTCATCTTCGGAATCGCCTCCAACTTCGGGGCAATCTTCACTGTTCCATGATTCATCATCACTGTCCGGGCTCCCGATCCCGAAGCCCGAAAAGTAACGTCCTTCCAGTATTGCCTGGACGACTTGCGCTTCTAGGGCAGAGCCAGAGATCGGATCCGAAGAGGATTCTGCCTCCGGTAGGGTTCCCGAAGGAGAGCCCCATACCCCTGTCGCAGCCTCCCGGAACGCACCCGCCGAGTTCATGAACCCGAACGGCATATGCGCTCCCGAAGACGTCGCCTCTTGCTTTTCCTGGAGGCCACCAATTCCACCAGAAGCGCCTCCTGCGCCTCTGGGAGGACGACCTTCGCAAGCGCCAAGACAGCATTCTGAGTCCACAGGCACTCCTCACCTAGCATCTAAGACTGGGCCACCTGCTTATCAAGCTATTGGTCCCTATCTCCGATCAGTGCGATGGCCCGAAAAGTTCAAGCCAAACATAGTGGAGAAGTACGATGGTAGCACCGATCCTGGGAAGTTCTTATCCATCTACTCCACTGTAATCGATGCAGCTGGCGGCAACGAAAGGGTCAAGTGTTGCTATCTGCCCACCGTCCTGACCGGTGCCGCACGAACGTGGTTGATGAATCTGCCACCCTATTCCTTTGATTCTTGGGTTGAGCTGACGAAGACCTTCAAAGGAAACTTCCAAGGCTCCTACACTCGCCACGGCACGGTGGACCAACTGAAGAACATAAGGCAGAAGGCGGACGAGTGGCTGGGTTCGTGGCCCTGTATGGTTCCGGGAAGCCTTCGGGCTTGGGCTGTAGCTCAGACTCGAGAATGCTCCAAACGCGTCTCTTGACCTCCTCTTCAGGTATTTCGTTGACTGCAAGAAGATTCAAGACAGTAAGAAAAGATGATTTATCAAGATAAAGATGTGAAGATGAAAACAAGGTTTAGACTTTAACCTTCGGAAGGAAGCCACTTCGGATTTCGAGGCCCGTCTCCGAACATGGCTAGGGGCTCCCGATGCTGAAGGGGAAGAAACACCTATGGACATATTCCTCCACGATGTGTTCACCCCTCAGTCCGTTGGTGACCAGCTCAGTAACTTTGGCGACCATCCGCTTAAGTCGCTCGTCCCTGACTGGTGCAGCTTTGATCCATCCCTGGTGATAAGGTAGTACTCCTCTGCCCTTGATGTCGTGCTTGTTGGAGTCGTCCATGAGGAAGTACTTCCAACGGTAGCCACTCCAAGACCGCTGTTGACGGTCGTTACGGACCAATTTCGACCGTCAACTAGCTCAATAAACAAGAAGGATTTGACACTCCTTACATGCACTTTATTTAAGAATGACCTAGTTCCACATGTACCTCTAGATTTCAGTGTGCAGGTGGAATAAGGGAGAAATCCAGGTGAACTCATGCCCCAAGGCGACGAATCAACACTTCTACACAACAACGTTCGCCGCGGGAATACAATTCCAAGACAAAAGGCCAAATCTCGTCAAAGTCCAACACAACTAAGGCCAAATGCACCTGGACCAGAGAAGTGGACCCAGAGGGGGAGCCACTTGCCAAAGCCCAGCCCAGGAGGGGCCAGGCACAGGTCGGCCGACCTGGCAGGGTGGCCCCCTGGGCCCATCTTTCTATGGCGGTTTGTAACCGACCTCTGGAGGTCGGTTCCCCTTGCATTAAATGCCACCGACCTCGGGAACCGCCTCAAAGTTGCCGACCTTCAAGGACTATATAAGGAGGGGTACCCCCCCTCCTTCCAAGACACATAATACACAAGGATCATTCCCTCCTCCTCACACTAGAGTTAGAGGCAATTCTAGGTAGTGCTAGGCTGAGTAGTGGGCTGCCCTATTGCTCCCAAAGTCTTGTGGAGAATTGGGTAGCGCTCGTGTATCCTTTCTCTCTCTTTGTAAGACTTGTTATTTAATCTATGGAATACAAGTATTCATATAGTTGTTATGAGCTTGCTTGTTCTATCATGATCTTGTATGATCGTTCGTTGCTCGTTCGTGCTCGTTCATCGTTCGTTCTTCGTTCGTTCATACTCGATCATCGATTATTCTTGAACTTGCTTAATCGTTCATCGTTCGTCGCTCGTTCTTGAGCGACGAACGCTTATGCATGACTTAGTGCTAGCTTTGATCCCTTTTATCTAGTTTATGCTAGTTAGGCCAGATGTTCTCATGTTTAGGCATCGGGCTCATTGTCCTGCAAAGGTGCTCTAGATTTATCACCCCGTCGATCCGAAGGGTTGGGGGTGCCTCGAGGGATCTAGAGTCGTGGTTAGTAACGCTGGCATGGTGCCGGGGTAGTCTATCCACCCTTGGGTGTGTGCGTGTCCCACGGTTTGTAGAGGTAGGTGGCAGGAAGTGACAGCCCTGTCCATCCAAAGGAACCCTCCACGTTCGGGCACGGCATAGGAGTACGTAAATAGGCCGGAGTCGCGAGGCAGACCTTGCGTATACCGGATCTCCCGATGTTGCCTAGGCATTAGACGCTTGCTTGTGCTTGCATGATGCTAGATGATAGGTAGAGGTTGTGCACGCTATATGAATGTTGTACCTTTGGAGTAGTAGCTCGCTAGTCTAACTTAGCGTTGCTTAGGATTGTCTCTCGCCTTTTATTAGAGAGAGTGGAATGCCTTCGTGTGTGTCACACTATCCCTATTATTATTAAACCTTACCCCTGCATTGGAATGTGGTTATATCACCTATCGTTTGTAACACCATGAACATAAGTAATCTTGTCAACCATGTCTTCCTTTGGGAAAATATAAATACGATACCCTGGAATACTCTCGGGTGAAATGCTACAACGGGTTATCCGTCCGCTTGCGGATATTCTATTTAACATGACAAACCTTATAATTCATATCTAGTACTTGTTACTAGTTGTGGATTATTTGGTTAAATAGTGCAAGTGAACAAATCCATAACCCCCGGCGTCTCCCGCGGTCGCGTGTTTCCCGCGCGACCGTAAGAGACGCCAACATGCATTTCTGGCGCCGTTGCCGGGGAAGACATTGGATAACAAGAATACAATGATTGTTCATGATTACACTTGATGTGGTTTAACAATTGCCCATGCAGGCTAACCTTGATCTGTTTTCTCTTTGATGTGAAAACAGGATAGTGTATGCGTGGATTCGACTTGCCGAAAAACTTCGTTGATAACCCCGAGTCACTTGTGAGGAAGACTCGACACCGCGTCGTCGTCTCCCCTCAAGTACTCTCGACAAGCGAACCCGCATCTTCCGCGCCATCTACGTCAAACGTCATGGCTGAAAAGACCATTCGTGAATACTCCGCGCCCACCGTCGCCAATGTGCCCATTGGACCCAACGTCGACGTTGGTGACGCCGGACTTAACATAAGGTCCAGCCTCATCACGATGGTGCAAGCCATACCCTTTTGTGGGAAGGCTTCCGAGGACGCCAACTCTCATCTCCAACAGTTCCTAGAGATATGCAACACGTCAGGCACGGGAGAAGGCAATCAAGATGCTATCAAGCTCCGTTTGTTTCCGCTCTCCCTCCTTGGGAAAGCGAAACAATGGTTCTATGCAAACCGCGCCAATATTGACACTTGGGACAAATGTTCTACGGCGTTCCTCGCTAAGTTCTTCCCGATGGGCAAAACCAATGCCCTTCGTGGAAGAATTGCAAGCTTCCAGCAAGCAACAAATGAATCCATACCCGAGGCATGGGAAAGGCTCCAAGAATACACATCAGCCTGCCCACACCATGGGATGGAAGAATGGCTCATTCTTCAACACTTTTACAACGGGTTGACACCAACAGCCCGTGGACATATGGATGCCGCTGCTGGAGGAGCCTTTTTCACCAAAACCGTTACTCAAGCAAAAGATCTTATAGAGAAGATGGTCTCCAATCAAGGGTGGAGCGATGATCGACTCCAATCACGCTCAAAAGGTATCCACCCTGTCAAGGAAGTGGACATGTTGTCCGCCAAACTTGACCTTCTCATGAAGCGTTTGGATGAACACACTTCAAGTGGTAGTGTTCGTGCATTGGACTCACACATGACGTGTGAGGAATGCGGGGATACGGGCCATATGGGGAAGAATTGCCCCCACACCCAAGAAGATGCGTTCTACATAAACAACAACAACGGGTATCGTCCAAACGGAGGTCAAGGATATAATCAAAATCAAAATAGAGGTAACAATTTTCCTGGTTTTTACAATAATCAGCCCTCTTTGAAAGATTTGGTTCTTGGCCAAGCTAAAATTAATGAATCAATCAACAAAAAGCTTGCGGCCAACGATAAGGTTTTAGAAAATATAAATTCACAGCTAGAAGGTTTTTCTTCCGCTTTCAAAAATCAGCTGAGTTTTAACAAAATGATAGAAACTCAAATAGCTCAGCTTGCTGCTCTCGTTCCTTCTGCTAATTCCGAGCAGATTCCTGGGCAACCAGAATCTCTCATTGAAAAAGTTAACGTTATCACTACGAGAGGAAAAATGTTCTCTCGTAAGACTAACCATGCAGGGGAGAACAGGCAAATAAGAGAAGAACCTTCTACAATAAAAGCTGATCCAGGCTTTCCAGTAATCCCTTGTGCAATCAAGAGATTCCACTTCAACTACGCACTGTGCGACCTTGGGGCCAGCGTGAGCATTATGCCCAAGGCAATCTTCGAGCAATTAAAGTACAAGTTCCTCACGCCAACAGCGATGCGGCTACAATTGGCCGACTCAACCTTTCGCTTTCCAATGGGGATTGCGGAAGATGTGCCGGTATCCATAAGAGGCCACACCGTCTCGGTGAACTTTGTGGTGCTGGACATGGACATTGATAAGGAAACGCCCCTCATCTTGGGACGTCCCTTCCTCAGCACCACAAAGGCCCAAATTGATGTCGGAGTTGGAGAAATCCGCCTCTACATCAATGGGAAGGAGGAAAAGTTCGAGTTTCAAACCCGAAAAGAACAATGCTCGATGATCAAGATCAAGTATGGGCCAAACCCCTCAAACATCAAAGAAGTTGAAGTGACCCCGAGAAAGACGGATAGTCTCATTGCTCTTTGGAAGCAAATTGACAAACGTGAGAATCCGTCATGGTACCAACCCAAGAAGCCCGCAACAACAAGGCCGGGGTTATGGGTCAAGAAATCGACCCCTCAAATTGAGAAGCCACCAACACAACCCAAGATCAAACAAATGTGGCAAGTAAAGAAGGTGCAGCCATCTTCATCCTCCTCTCCAAGGACGGGACCGGCACCTCAAGAATGAAACGCATGGAGAAGTCCTTGCTCGCCGGACTTAAAACGGCGAAGCCCTGGCCGACAGGATAATCGGCATTATCATTTCTTTTGATTCCTTTTTGATTTTTCCTTTTTCAAACCCATCACTTGCATTTAAAAACTTTAAAATCACCTTGCATATTTTATTTCACCACAAGAAATTCTTATTTCAATCGTTTGAATTTTTCCGCCAGCATATTTGAAATTTTCATCTCGCCATGCATACAAAAATTAATCTCCAAAAAATATTTGGTTCTTCAAAACTTTTCACTCTTTTGTGCAAGGTTTTGGAGTACCTCTGTACCACTACAATAAATTTTCCACATGTTGGGATTTTTCCGACATTTTTCTCTTCTAGTTTCAATTTTTCCGAAAACTGTTGGTATTTCTTACGTCACAGATAAATCCGCAAGCGCACGGAATACCGTTGTAGCACTTCACCCGGGAGTATTCCAAGGTATCGTATTTGTTTTCCCCAAGGAACGGAGTTATTCTACCGCAGGGCAAGTTCTACCCAAGGACAACCAAGACAACTAGCAAACTAGGATCGAGAGGGTGATTAAATCTAGTTATCCTAGAGGATAGACGAACTCAAGCTCTACTTGTCTACTTCGGGCGCCGGCTTAGGCCTGGTCTGCCAAGCCACTCCGACCTGTAGCTCTACTATGTACCCGAACGTGGAGGGTTCCTTTGGACGGATAGGGCTGTCACTTCCTGCCGCCTACCTCTACAAACCGTGGAGCACACAGCAAACAAAGGTAACCTCTAGCCTAGACACCACGTCTATGCCGTTGATTACTACTCTAACCTCGGCCCAAAGCAGAATTTAGAAGGCTAGAGCACCCCTTGCGGAGCGATGATCCCGTAAACAAGTATAACAGGAATTACGCCTAGTAAAGTAATATTGCTCGCTAGATAAATAATCACCACGTATAAATCACAAAGAGTGTTTACACGCCAAGGTAAAGAAATAGAACTAAACCTCCACCAAAGTGGAAGGAGTATTCCTTTCTCTCCCTTGCCCTCTCTCCTATTCTACTAGTGTACAAAAGGCTCTCAGCCTAAAGATTGGAGTGGAGCTCTATTGGAGAGTCTTGCGTCTTGTGGTGTGTGTTGAGAGGGAGGGGTGCCCCTTTATTTATAGCCTTGGAAGGTCGGCAACTTTGAGGCGGTTCCCGAGGTCGGTGACATTTAATGCAGGGGGAACCGACCTCCAGAAGTCGGTGATAAACCGCCATAAAAAGATGGGCCAGTGGGGCCTCCCTGGCAGGTCGGCCGACCTGGCCAGAGGGGGTCGGCTGACCTGGCCTGGGCCCCACTGGGCCTGGTCCTCCTCTGGCTGCTTCCTTGGCCTGTGGACTTGCCTAAACCACGTGCATTGCTTGATCTTGAAGCCTGATTCTGTGGTTTTGGGCTTTTGGACTAAGTTCTTCAGTCCGGGGAAAATCCGTCGATTGCAAAGTCCATGTTTAGTGCATGTTTTCCCCTGTTTTTGTATGGATTGCACCTGTACTTCATAATTCACCAAGACTAGTGGAATTTGTTAGAAATAAACCCTATGTCTACACTTGGTGATGGTGTTAGGTTCAAAAAGGTGCATAAAGTTGACGGTAAAAATGGGTCGTAAGGACCGTCAACAAGATCCCCCACACTTAGCTCTTTGCTCGTCCTCGAGTAAAGCTATGAGTGGAATTTGGGGAGGACTCATCCCCTTTGATGAATGAAACCTGCACACAAGCTATTACAAGCCACACCTTTATACCTGCGAACATGATGGTGGCTAACATGTATTCTTGGATGATTGAAAAGTGGAACGGTTCATGACTCAAATCACCTCGCTTTCATCCACTAAGTACCTTGGGGTTTTTGAAAGAGTTTTGAAAAATATAAACAACATAGCTCTTGCTCCTCTATTGATTCTCTCGATCGCTCAAAAAGTGTGTTTTCCTTACCAAAGCATTGCCTCTTTTGTCCTACTTCTAAGGCTTGTATGTGGAGCTCAAGGTAGGGTTAGAGAGGCATACTTGTATCACAAATATTGCTGAACCAAAAGAAAGGATCCACGGAGAATTCAAGTCATACAACCTTGATCAAGAAGTGCATGTGTGGATGTTTATATGTGACGACTCCTTTATTGGATTTTACCTCTCTTTGTTTTGTATTTCCGAGACATGGCTAACATTTTTCTTTCTTTTCTTTTTCATGCTCTGTACATGAGCATTTTTTTTTCTTGCTCATCTTTTTGTGAGTCTTCTTTTTCTTTTGCAGAGCCATGTCCCTCTTTTGTTTATTTTGAGAGAGAGAGGTAAAATGGGGTAAAAGTGAGGAGTGTCTTTATTTGGACGGGTGGATGTGCTAACTCCCGGTGTAGGAGTTTTAGCAATTTTGGTGGACCGTGTACGTGATCTTGATCAAGAGAGCATGACAAGTATCTCATTAGGGTCACAAAATTTTGGAAAAGCTCATTGTAACACAAGCAGCATATGTGTGTAAGTTTGAAAATTGTGATCAACATATGGCATTGGTAGGAAATCATATACCAAAAGAGGAGCAGCGAGCCATGCTATTTTATCTTTTTGAAATAAAATTCCCAAGGACTTTGTAGATTGAGCAAAAGATCATTTCATCGAACCATATCACACTCGCCAATTATCTAGAAAAACATGGGTTCCTATGGATAGGTTGTTCACAAGCAAGTGGTAATGAAGCGAGTAATAACAAGTGTGCAAGTTCATGTTGAGAGCATTAGGGAGAGTCATGGGATTTTTGATGAAATGTTTCAAAATGAATCTTTCCCAAGTTTTAATTGGTCAAGTTTTATTTAATTTTCGCGTCTCAAAAAGAACTTGACAGGTATGGTAGGCAAAAAGGGAGTGTGGGAAACAAACTTAAGTAGCACGGGAAAGCAGAGGACCAGTGGGACCCACCAGGGGTCGGCCGACCTGGTCAGGTGGGGTCGGCCGACCTGGTGTGGCCCCTGCTGGTGCCCAAATTTTGCACAATTGTTGGTGTTGTCCTTCCCGTGATGTTTCTGAGTGATTTGCTCGAGTTTGTTTCTGTTTTCGCGATGTATCCCCCCCCCCACACTTGCCTTTTTGCCTGTTTCCTTCAAAATAGACAAAGATATTTGGAAACACAAATTGCTCTACCGGTATGGAAGCCCGGGGAGCACTAATTTGATTGAATTCTAAAAATTAGACAGGCGCATTACAAATTTGAGGAAATTAAAAATGATGAAAGGAATTAAAATGCGCCCAAGGGTCTAATCTTATTCTATATTAGCCTTTTCGGCTTCTCTCAACTTTTTCTTCTCTTCTTCGATTAGTTCTAAGGCGAGATCATATTGCGCCCACCCTCCAGTGAGGGTCCTGATGAGGTCTTCATCCTTCTTCTTTTCCTTCAAGTGGTCTTCGTAGAGGTTCTGGAGCATCAATCTTTCTCGTTTGACACGTGTCACCTCTTGTCGGAGTTCCCTAATTATGCGGGTAGCGTTGTCTATAGCCTCCTCTCCATAAGGCTTCTTCCTCTTGGTTTTGTCGACTGAGATGACGGACGAATCACTACCTTGATCGCTCATGGTGTAGGAGGTGAAAGGGATGAAGAGATGGGATGGGAAAAGAGATATATATAGGGGTTTTTCTCCATCCCAGGCGCGCTCGACAAGGTTTTTCTTTCCAAAGCAGCAGGACGAAGAAAAGGAAAGATGAGGTGGCCGATTGGGCGAAAAATGGAAAGCAGAGGAGCTAGGGGGGCGTCGGCCGACCCCCCCTTCCCTGGGTCGGCCGACCTGCTGTGGGACCCTCTGGTCCCTTTCTTTTTCTGGTTGATTTCTTGCTATAATTATTCGAAGTAAAGTGCTACTACGGGTGATAAGACAAAAGAGAGGATATCACGATAAAGATTCTAAATTAATCAAGTGCATGACATCAAACTCTTTATTCGTATCGGGTTCAAAATAAATTTTTAGACGCTGGCCATTTGTCGGTGTTAAGAAACCGGCCGACAAGTAAATTTGTAACTACGGCGCCTAACAATCTTCTATGATGGCGAGGGTTTTGTGAGAGAGGCGAGATGTATACTGGTTCAGGCAATCGATGCCCTACGTCCAGTTCGTGGGTGGTTCGTGTTCCGACTTGCAGAGGGGAGCTACAAGTGTTGACGAGGGAGGAGAAAGACTCCAAGCCTCTTCGTGTGTATTTCTATGTCTGTGTCTGTTTCTGTGTCTGTGTCTGTTTCTGTGTCTGTTTGAACTTCGATCCCCCCCAGCTCTCCCTTTATAGTCAAGGAGTGAGCCGGTTTACAAATGGGAACGGGGCTTTCGAGTTGTGGGCTAGCGCGGCTACACGCCGCACTAGTCTGAACCCTAGCTGCCACTGTGGCCCTAGTCAGGCGGCGTCCTGTCAGCCCGGTCGCCGGGCAGGTGGTCGAGATGTCAACCCAGACTGTCGCGGCCGTCTTGTCGCCGGTCCGGTCTTCGTCCCTGTTCAGGGTGATGATGATGTCGTAGCCATCCCGCTGCTGTACTCGAGGCGTCAGGCGGCGCCGCGAGATGGGACGGGTGCCACTGTGCAGGCCAGATCGCGTGCCTGCAAGTATATGAGTTGCTGGGTAGAGTTAAGGCTCCCCAGCTACTCGTCGTAAATGCCTGTCCTCCTTGTCAGAGGAAAATCTTCTCGACGAAGTCTCCCAACTCGGGGTCGGGCGAAGCGCGGCTTGTGGGCCCGCCCGACTGGGGGTCGGGCGAGGCGGAAGTTGTGGGCCCGCCCGACTGGGGGTCGGGCGAGGCGGAGTCTGTGGACCCCACCCGACTCGGGGTCGGGCGGGGCGGAAGTCGTGGGCCCGCCCGACTGGGGGTCGGGCGAGGCGGAACTTGTATGTGTCCTCGGGGTCGGCCGTGGGCCCCTCGAGCGCTCTGTTGTCATGCACCTGTTCCTGTGGGCCCTACACAATTTAAGCTGAGACGGTTTAGCGGGATTAAGTATCCCAAATCAGGATACCCTGATTTGGGTATCCGTCAGTAGCCCCCGAGCCTGGGCGGCGGCCGGGGGGTCGTGGTCGCCGTCGAGGCTTGTCATTGTCTCTCCGAGGGTATTTTCGTACTATTCTTACCGGTGGGTGCGCGCGAGCGCACCCGCCGGGTGTAGCCCCCGAGCCTCGGTACAAGTGGTTTACTTGTGCCGAGGGTGGCAAAAAAGGTTTTCCTGAGACCACGCAGTAGGTCCTTGTTTGCGAATGCGAGCCCCCGAGTCCTCGCTCGATGCGCGGATCCGTCCGAGGGTCGTTTCGTCTTTTTGTTTCGTCCGTACCCGCGCGTCTTTACGATAAGACGGGGCACGCGTGAGCCGGCCACGTCATTCCTCGATGGTTCGATGCGTGGTGCTCGTTTAAGCTGCAAACGGGTGTGTCCGAGTGAAGGCCTCGGCTTGCCCTTCGCGGGGGTCCGATTGAGACTAGCTGGAGTCGGCCTCATTCAGATCCGAGTTCCTGCCTTTTTCGATCGCCGACTCCTTTCGCTCGGAGTCAGTGGGCTCGATGCCCTCCCTCGATGGGAGATCAAGGTCGAGGTTTTTTAGACTCGGACTCGGACGCTACCGTCAGAGGCCCATTGTACTATGGTGTCCTCCATTTCCCATTTTTCTTTTTAACAAGTACAGGATTGGAGAGCCACTCGGGGTGATATTTTTCTTTGATGAAGCCGGCGGCAAGGAGCTTCGCCAGCTCGTCGCCTATGGCTCGGCGCCTTTCCTCGTCGAATCGGCGCAACCTCTGCTTGACCGGTTTCGATCCCGGTTTGATGTTGAGGGAGTGCTCGGCGATTTCCCTTGGAATCCCCGGCATGTCCGAGGGTTTCCACGCGAAGATGTCCTTGTTGGCGCGAAGGAAATCGACGAGCGCGCTTTCCTATTTGGCAGAAAGGGTCGCCCCGACGATGACCGTCTTCCCCTCGGGGTCGGACGGGTCGAGGGGAACCTTCTTGGTGTCCTTGGATGGCTCGAACGAGCCGGACGCCTTCTTCGGAGTCGGCGTCTCCTCGGACTCCACGCTGGCGACCTCCGGGAGGTCGGGCTTGTTGATGAGCGCCGCTGCCAGCTCGCAGCACTCTACTTCACACTCGTAAGCACGTTGAACGGACGTGCTCACGGTGATGACACCTCTCGGCCCCGGCATCTTGAGCTTGAGGTAGGTGTAGTTGGGGACGGCCATGAACTTCGCGTAACATGGCCGACCAAGGATCGCGTGGTACGCGCCGGGGAAGTCCACCACGTCGAAGGTGAGGACCTCCGTGCGGTAGTTGATCGGCGTGCCGAAGGTGACGGGCAAGTCGATTTGCCCGAGCGGCATGGCCGTCTTTCCGGGCACGACCCCATGGAAGGGTGCGCCCGAAGGTCGGATGCGAGAGCGACTGACTCCCATAGCATCGAGGGTCTCTGCATACAAAATATTTAAGCCACTACCACCATCCATCAATACCTTGGATAGGCGCTTGTTGGAGACGATGGGGTCGACGACGAGTGGGTACCGCCCCGGACGCGGCACGTGCTCGGGGTGGTCGCCGCGGTCGTAGGTGATGGCCGCCTCGGACCACTTGAGGAAGGCCGGAGTCGCCGGCTCGGCGGCGTACACCTCCCGGCGCTCCAGCTTCTGGCGCCGCTTGGAGGAGCTGGCTCCTTCGCCTCCGAAGATCATGAGGCAGCCGGTGGTTTTCGGAAACCCACCATCCGCCTCCTTGTCGTCCTTCCCGTCATCCCCGGGGTCAGAATCCTTGGGGTCGGACCTCTTTGCCTTCGCGCCCAGGAACTTCAGCATGAGCCCGCAATCCTTGAGGGCGTGCTTGACGGGATAGGCGTGGTTGGGGCACGGCGCTTCCAGCATCTTTTCGAAATGCTGGTTCTTGCCGTCGTTGTCGACGGCCGGCTTCTTCTGCTTACGCTCGACGGCCGCGACGAGTGCGTCGTTGCGGCGTTGCTGATCGCCGCCCTTCTTCTTCTTCTGCTTTTGCTTCTTGTCGTGCGGGGCAGACGGACCCGCACCGGAACTCTCGTTCCGCTTTGCCTTGCCTTTAGTCCGGTGAAGGAGGGCATCGACCGCATCCTCACCGGAGGCGTAGCTGGTGGCCACGTCGAGCAGCTCCTTGATGGAGCGCGGGCTCTTGCGGCCGAGCTCATGAACGAGCCCTTCGTTGCTGGTGCCCGCTATGAACGCGGAGATCACCTCGGCGTCAGCGAGATTGGGCAACGCGTTGCATTGCCTGGAGAATCGCTTGATGTAGTCCCTCAGGGACTCGTCGGCGCCCTGCCGGCAGTTCCGAAGGTCCCACGGGTTCCCCGGGCGCGCGTACGTGCCCTGGAAGTTGCCGATGAACACCTCCTGGAGGTCAACCCAATCCTGGATTGAACCCTCCGGGAGATGCTCGAGCCACGTCCTGGCCGAGTCGGCCAAGAAGAGGGGGAGGTTGCGGATGATGAACCGCTCGTCGGTGGCACCGCCGGCTTGGCACGCCAGGCGGTAGTCCTCCAGCCACAACGCGGGATTCGTCTCCCCGTTGTACTTCGTGATATTGCTGGGCGGCCGAAACCGCTGGGGGACGGGAGCCCGCAAGATGGCGCGGCCAAAAGCCCGTGGGCCAGCCGGGACCGGAGCCCGAGGCTTGTCTTCCTCCGGGTCAAATCTCCCGCCACGCCGCGGAGCGTAGACAAAGTCCTCGGTTTCGCACCGTGGACCTCGCCCTTGCTCGCGGCGCCTTGCCCGCAGAATGTCGCGGGCGTCGCGGATCCTGCCGATCCGCTGATGGACCGGCGGCGCGTCCCCAGTCCCACTTTGCTCGGGGGTTTGGTGGACGGAACTTTCGGGTTGTGGCCGTGGCTTGCTTGGCGTGCGGTAGGAAACGCTGGATTCCCACCGCCGTGCAGCGGAGCTTTGCTCGCGCTCGGCCTGCTGCACCGCCGCCAAGTCCAGGAGGTCCTTGAGCTCCCCCTGGATTCTTCGCTGGTCCTCGTCGGACGGTTGCGGGAGCGCGCGCAAAAGTGTCGCAGCCGCGGCGACATTTTGGCTGGGCCTGGTGTATCTGGGCACGAGGTTGCCCGCCTCGGCCAGAATCCGCTGCCGGGCTTCGCGCCCATGGGCACGCACGCGTTCGCGCAGGGCCTGGCGCTGCGCCACCTCGTGTTCGAGCCGCTCGCGCTCCTCCTTGAGCCGCCGCGCGGCTTCTGCGAGCTCGTGTTGGCGTTGGAGCAGACGCTCCAGGTCATCGCCCTCCCGGAGGTCGGCGCTCGCCGGAGGGGTTCCTTGCTGCGCCTGTGTCACAAGCAGGGGCGCGGCTTCTGCGGCCGCTCCGGCGTCCGCCGTCGTCGCGACCGCTGCAGGGTCTGGCTGCGCCGCCACGTCGTGAACGTTGCGGCGGCTCCCTCCGCCGGCTTCCACCACCATGCACTCGCGCGAAGGATGGTGACTGCCGGCATCGGAGTCGTAGTCGAGGAGGTCATCCTCGTCGCTGTCGTAGTCGTACTCCGCCATACCCACGAGCTCCGCGCCCGCGGATATGGCGAGGGTGAGGGCCCTTTGTGGGGGTGCCGGCGGTCCGACGCGCGAAAGCCCCCCATCCTGGACCACGATGAACTCCAGGCTTCCGAAGTACACGAGAGCGCCCGGAGTCCAATCGATGTCGTGGCTCGCCATCAACTGAAGATGTCAAACGCGCTGAGGTCCCCTTCCTGGCGCGCCAACTGTCGGTGTTAAGAAACCGGCCGACAAGTAAATTTGTAACTACGGCGCCTAACAATCTTCTATGATGGCGAGGGTTTTGTGAGAGAGGCGAGATGTATACTGGTTCAGGCAATCGATGCCCTACGTCCAGTTCGTGGGTGGTTCGTGTTCCGACTTGCAGAGGGGAGCTACAAGTGTTGACGAGGGAGGAGAAAGACTCCAAGCCTCTTCGTGTGTATTTCTATGTCTGTGTCTGTTTCTGTGTCTGTGTCTGTTTCTGTGTCTGTTTGAACTTCGATCCCCCCCAGCTCTCCCTTTATAGTCAAGGAGTGAGCCGGTTTACAAATGGGAACGGGGCTTTCGAGTTGTGGGCTAGCGCGGCTACACGCCGCACTAGTCTGAACCCTAGCTGCCACTGTGGCCCTAGTCAGGCGGCGTCCTGTCAGCCCGGTCGCCGGGCAGGTGGTCGAGATGTCAACCCAGACTGTCGCGGCCGTCTTGTCGCCGGTCCGGTCTTCGTCCCTGTTCAGGGTGATGATGATGTCGTAGCCATCCCGCTGCTGTACTCGAGGCGTCAGGCGGCGCCGCGAGATGGGACGGGTGCCACTGTGCAGGCCAGATCGCGTGCCTGCAAGTATATGAGTTGCTGGGTAGAGTTAAGGCTCCCCAGCTACTCGTCGTAAATGCCTGTCCTCCTTGTCAGAGGAAAATCTTCTCGACGAAGTCTCCCAACTCGGGGTCGGGCGAAGCGCGGCTTGTGGGCCCGCCCGACTGGGGGTCGGGCGAGGCGGAAGTTGTGGGCCCGCCCGACTGGGGGTCGGGCGAGGCGGAGTCTGTGGACCCCACCCGACTCGGGGTCGGGCGGGGCGGAAGTCGTGGGCCCGCCCGACTGGGGGTCGGGCGAGGCGGAACTTGTATGTGTCCTCGGGGTCGGCCGTGGGCCCCTCGAGCGCTCTGTTGTCATGCACCTGTTCCTGTGGGCCCTACACAATTTAAGCTGAGACGGTTTAGCGGGATTAAGTATTCCAAATCAGGATACCCTGATTTGGGTATCCGTCACCATTTACCTTGAATACTTTACCTTCGTCGTCTTGGAGTGTGATTGCTCCGTGTGGCGAAGTTTCAATAACCGTGTATGGCCCGTCCCATTTGCTTCTCAATTTTCCGTGCCCGAATAGTTTCACCCGTGAGTTGAATAGCAAGACTTTATCT
Organism: Eragrostis curvula; assembly: GCA_007726485.1. Taxonomy (NCBI): domain Eukaryota; kingdom Viridiplantae; phylum Streptophyta; class Magnoliopsida; order Poales; family Poaceae; genus Eragrostis; species Eragrostis curvula. The sequence continues at coordinate 19,358,563 of RWGY01000009.1, read as the reverse complement.
CCCACTTTGAATTCTTTTACTATTATTCTTTTATCGTGCCACCGTTTAGTTCTCTCCTTATAAATGGCTGAGTTGTGGTAAGCTTTGTCTCTCCATTCTTCCAACTCAACTATCTCCATTTTTCTTTTCCATCCGGCACCTCGAAGGTCCATATTCCATTTTCTAACGGCCCAATATGCTCGATGTTCCAACTCGATGGGTAAATGGCATGTTTTTCCATATACGAGTTGGTATGGTGACATGCCTATGGGTGTCTTGTATGCTGTTCGGTATGCCCATAGTGCATCGGGTAGCTTGCTTTTCCATGACTTCCCCATTTCTAACACGGTCTTTTGCAGGATCCGTTTGATTTGCTTGTTTGAAGTCTCGGCCTGCCCACTTGTTTGAGGATGGTATGGAGTGGCTATGTTGTGTCGTGCTCCAAGTTCTCTAAGGAAGCTTCGGAAGGTCTTATCAATGAAATGAGACCCTCCGTCGCTTATCACTAGTCTCGGTGTTCCAAATCTTGGGAAGATAATCTCATGGAACATCCGGCGAGCGTGCTTGGAGTCGGCAGCTCGGCATGGCATTGCCTCTACCCATTTAGACACGTAGTCGACTGCCACCAAGATGTATTCGCAGTCATGTGACTTGGGGAATGGCCCCATGAAGTCGATGCCCCATACGTCGAAGAGTTCGACTTGTAAATTGAAGTTGAGGGGCATTGCATCCCTTGCCGTGATGCCTCCAAATCTTTGACATTGTGGGCATCGTCTGACGAATTCTTTTGTGTCTTCGTACATTGTTGGCCAAAAGAAACCACTTTGCCATATCTTGGCCTGAGTACGAAACACTCCATGGTGTCCCCCGTATGGAGCTGAATGACATTTCTCGATAATTTGTGTGCTCTCGGGTGTCGACACACATCTTCTGAGCAGTCCATCGGCGCAGACACGGTAAAGGAAGGGCTCACTCCAAAGGTGACGACGACTCTCATAGATAAGTCGTCTCTTGTTTTCTCCCGGTGGTACGTACCCCGTCACTATGAAGTTCACAATGTCGGCGTACCACGGATGTGAGTCCTTGACGTGGAGTAGCATGTCGTCGCGCAAGAAGTCATTCATGGGTAATTCCTGCGGGTTAGTGAATTGCATGCGCGACAAATGATCCGCTACAGAATTTTCTACTCCTTTCTTATCACGAATTTCTAAATCAAACTCTTGGAGCAGAAGAATCCATCTTATCAAACGGGGTTTAGCATCTTTCTTAGAGAGCAAAAATTTCAAAGCAGCATGATCGGTGTAAACGATAACTTTTGCTCCAGCTAAGTAAGATCTAAATTTATCAAAAGCAAAAACAACAGCAAGGAGCTCTTTTTCAGTGGTAGTATAATTCAACTGAGCTCCAGACAGAGTTTTGCTAGCATAAGAAATCGCATGATGCTTCTTATCTCTAGTTTGACCAAGAACAGCCCCCACAGCAAAGTCGCTAGCATCACACATAATTTCAAACGGAAGCGTCCAATCAGGGGGTTGGATGATTGGAGCGGAGATGAGTGCATTTTTAAGAGTATTAAAAGCATTCATGCATTCATCAGTGAAATTAAAGGGTGCATCTTTTGCAAGCAAATTTGTAAGGGGTCTAGCAATTTGAGAGAAATCTTTGATAAAACGGCGATAGAACCCCGCATGTCCAAGAAAACAGCGAACACCCTTAATATTAACGGGAGGTGGAAGCTTTTCTATAACTTCTAATTTCGCCTTGTCCACCTCTATCCCTCTTTCAGAAATCAAGTGCCCAAGGACTATGCCTTCTTTAACCATAAAGTGGCATTTCTCCCAATTGAGCACTAAGTCCTTTTCTTGACAACGTTGCAAGACTTTGTCTAAATTTTCTAAACAATGATCGAAGGTTTTCCCATAGACAGAGAAATCATCCATAAAAACCTCCATAATATCTTCGATCATGTCAGAAAAGATAGACATCATGCATCGTTGAAAAGAAGCAGGCGCATTACATAGCCCAAAAGACATTCGACGATAAGCATAAGTTCCGTAAGGGCATGTGAAAGTCGTCTTACTCTGATCATCGGGATGGATGGGAATTTGATGATATCCCGAATACCCATCAAGGAAACAAAAGAAAGAATGATTTGCCAGCCGTTCCAACATCTCATCGATGAAGGGCAGTGGAAAATGATCTTTCTTTGTAGCCTTGTTAAGTTTTCGGTAATCGATGCACATCCTCCACCCCGTGACGGTTCGTTGAGGGATTAAGTCATCCTTGTCGTTATGAATGACCGTCATTCCTCCCTTCTTGGGCACAACCTGCACTGGGCTCACCCACTCGCTGTGTGGAACTGGATAGATAATACCAGCATGCAAAAGTTTCAAGACCTCTTTCTTAACGACTTCCCTCATTGCATTGTTCAACCTCCGTTGAGGTTCCCTAGAAGGTGTGCTATCGGGATCTATGGGAATGCGATGGGTGCAAAGAGCAGGGCTGATTCCCTTGAGGTCTCCTAGCGAGTAGCCAAGAACGGAGCGACGTTTCTCTAACACGGCTAAGAGCTTAGCGGTTTCTTCCTCCGAAAGCTTGTCACTTATGATGACGGGTGTTTCGGGGTTTCCGTGAAGAAAAGCGTAGCGTAAGCCTGGTGGGAGTGCTTTGAGCTCTATGGGAGGTGGCGGCGAGGCTAAGGTTTCGGGCAGCTCAAAGGTTTCTTCCGAATCGTCTTCTTCTCAAACAAAATTGAGAGCATCTTCTTCCAAGGACGATTCGGGGGTTTCATGAAGAAAAACTGCCATAACCTCCTCTATACAATCGTCTACTTCGGGGGACTCCTCGGCAAAAGTATTTAGCGTATGAACGATAGGGATAGAAAAAGGTTCCTTGCCGAGGGTGAAGTCAAGGGTTCCAGAAGGCGATATTTTTAAGAAAATCTTTTCTATGGGATGGCCTACAAGAACATCAAAATCCAAAACCCCGAAGACGTGAAAATCCAGCGATACTTCGGCATCATCGTGCTTAATGCAGACGTCTCTAACAATCCCCAAACCCTCAAAGAAGTGCCCCGGAGAGGTTCTAAGGAGTTTGCTAGTGGGTGCCCAAACTTCGTTCCCAAACATGGTTAAAGCGAAAGATTCGGACATGATGTTGGCACCCACTAAAGGATTATAGAGAACATCTACCTTTGATCCCCGAATTGAGCTTTGAATGGTTGAGGTAGGATGTTCAAAACGAATAGTATCGGAAGAAAACTCATTTTCTCTCAACCATTCATCGCTTATGATCGATGTCAACTCCCGAATGGTTTTGAAAAGAAAATATTTTTCTAAAGGTTCGGGGGTTGTTGCAGGGAGTCTTGGCCTCTTTTGACAAGAGTAGTTCGAGGAGTCTCCAAAATTTTCAAAAATTTCTTCCTCGAACTCAAACGGGAACTCAAGAGGTTCAGCATCCTCTATCATTGTTTTTGTGTTAGATGGGGACTCGATTGTTGGGTCTACCATTGTAGGCACCAATTGTTGTGTTTCTTGCACAACGAGTTCCTCATCTTTTGACTTCGGCTCAACTAGTAAATCAGCGGAAAAAGGAGTGTTTTCCACAATGCGATCCAAAAGTTCGTGTGCTTCCGCTATGGTCTTATGAGTAAAAGATCCACCAGCGGCCGTGTCAAGATAAAGTGCGGTATCGCTGCTCAATCCAAAATAAAAATGTTGTAATAAAACGGGTTCGGGGAGCAACAATTCAGGTCCGGAGTCTGTTAATGAACAGAACCGAATCCATGATGCACTCAAGGTTTCCTCTTTTTCTTGACGAAAGTTAATTATTTCCGCTCGTAGAGAAGTGATACGGGATACGGGGAAGAACGCTAGACAAAATTTGTCTCGCAATTCTTTCCAATCACCGTTCACTCTCTTAGCGGTGTAAGTGTACCATTGCTTCGCCCTCTCATTGAGAGAGAAGGGAAACAATTTCCACTTCAACGTTTCTTGTGTCATGCCATGGATCGATCGGCATGAACACAAATGCTCAAACTCTCGCAAGTGTTCATAAGGATTTTCATGTTTAAAACCCGAAAAGGATAAACCTCTTATCATCGAAATGTAATCAGGGGAAAACTCATAGCCAAATGAAGAAATGGGTTGTGATGATGATGGTGGCTCTAAGAGCTCGCCCCGTGGAGTAGAGAATGATTGGATGGTTGGTTGTGACTCCATGAAATGTTTTTGTGAGTTTTTGAAATTAAGGGAAATAAAAACAGAACGGTAAGTAAGATAGATTACGAGGGCGAACTTAATTTGCAATAGAGATATCAACCGTTCCCCGGCAACGGCGCCAGAAATGCTTGTTGGTATTTCTTACGTCACAGATAAATCCGCAAGCGCACGGAATACCGTTGTAGCACTTCACCCGGGAGTATTCCAAGGTATCGTATTTGTTTTCCCCAAGGAACGGAGTTATTCTACCGCAGGGCAAGTTCTACCCAAGGACAACCAAGACAACTAGCAAACTAGGATCGAGAGGGTGATTAAATCTAGTCATCCTAGAGGATAGACGAACTCAAGCTCTACTTGTCTACTTCGGGCGCCGGCTTAGGCCTGGTCTGCCAAGCCACTCCGACCTGTAGCTCTACTATGTACCCGAACGTGGAGGGTTCCTTTGGACGGACAGGGCTGTCACTTCCTGCCGCCTACCTCTACAAACCGTGGAGCACACAGCAAACAAAGGTAACCTCTAGCCTAGACACCACGTCTATGCCGTTGATTACTACTCTAACCTCGGCCCAAAGCAGAATTTAGAAGGCTAGAGCACCCCTTGCGGAGCGATGATCCCGTAAACAAGTATAACAGGAATTACGCCTAGTAAAGTAATATTGCTCGCTAGATAAATAATCACCACGTATAAATCACAAAGAGTGTTTACACGCCAAGGTAAAGAAATAGAACTAAACCTCCACCAAAGTGGAAGGAGTATTCCTTTCTCTCCCTTGCCCTCTCTCCTATTCTACTAGTGTACAAAAGGCTCTCAGCCTAAAGATTGGAGTGGAGCTCTATTGGAGAGTCTTGCGTCTTGTGGTGTGTGTTGAGAGGGAGGGGTGCCCCTTTATTTATAGCCTTGGAAGGTCGGCAACTTTGAGGCGGTTCCCGAGGTCGGTGACATTTAATGCAGGGGGAACCGACCTCCAGAAGTCGGTGATAAACCGCCATAAAAAGATGGGCCAGTGGGGCCTCCCTGGCAGGTCGGCCGACCTGGCCAGAGGGGGTCGGCTGACCTGGCCTGGGCCCCACTGGGCCTGGTCCTCCTCTGGCTGCTTCCTTGGCCTGTGGACTTGCCTAAACCACGTGCATTGCTTGATCTTGAAGCCTGATTCTGTGGTTTTGGGCTTTTGGACTAAGTTCTTCAGTCCGGGGAAAATCCGTCGATTGCAAAGTCCATGTTTAGTGCATGTTTTCCCCTGTTTTTGTATGGATTGCACCTGTACTTCATAATTCACCAAGACTAGTGGAATTTGTTAGAAATAAACCCTATGTCTACACTTGGTGATGGTGTTAGGTTCAAAAAGGTGCATAAAGTTGACGGTAAAAATGGGTCGTAAGGACCGTCAACAAAAACCATTTGAATTTCCGAGGATTTACTGGACATAGCAGCCAAGGTCATAAACCATATGACCGTTGGAGGCTGTGGGCCAAGAGGGGGAGCAAGTGGGCCCCACAGGGGGTCGGCCGACCCCCATTTGCCAGGTCGGCCGACCTGTGGCAGCCACTGCTTCCCCCCATCTTTTCCCCAACGGTCATATTCCCCCTCCAACGTTCAAAAACGGCTACATTTCGTGCTATAAGTTGGAGTGACCGGCCAGAGGCTCTCTCCCCCTCACACACACTCATTCCATTCCTCATTCACTTCACTCTCTTGCTCACAAGGTTCTCCTTTACTCTCACTTTGTGCTTGCCTCAAAATTCTGCATAAAAAAACTCCTCTGCCTCTGTTCTTTCAGTTTGTGCTTTGATTTGTTTTTGTTTGTTTTCGAGTTGCGATTTTCTTGCTCACAAGAACAACCGACGGTTTCGCCGATTCATTTTTCCCTAACATAACCCATTCGGAGTTTTTGTTCTTGTGTTCTTGCTCACCTCGCTGCAGCCATGTCGGGAGCAAAGCGGCTGTACGGTTCGTTGAAGAAGTCCCTAAGCTCAAGCTCAAGTCCAAGCTCTTCACGCCGAAGCACGCGCGCGCGCCCCGTGGTCGAACCACCGCCAAGTCCACCACATGCAGCCGAATAAGAAGGCAACAACGAGCATCATCTCCTCGCCGACACCGACCTCGACTTGGTGGGCGAGCAAGAGACGAACGCCTACGCACTTCTTCAAAACCGTATCTTTGCTCCTACGCGAGCATTTGACACGGAGCTGCTGCAACAAACAGGTATGGATGCTGAATTTTCTCGAGTATTCAAAGCTATAGGGTGGAAAGATTTTGCTAGTGTACATGAGCCGGGTTCCCGCTTGCTTACACTTCAGTTTTTATGCACCCTACGAGTAGTAGATGAAGGTGTTACTTTTCGGTTTTTCCGGGAAGAGTACCGTTTGAAATGGAAGGACCTTAGCATGATACTCGGCTTTAATACTCGCTGCAATGTTGATATTGATAATGCCCTTCCTGATTTTTCAAAGCTTGCATTTTGGGAAAGGATTACGGGTTTTTCAACTTGTGTGCAGCCTAGAACTAATCACATCCATCACCTTACTTTGCGCTTTTTGCACATGTGGATTGGCATCACTCTTTTTCCTAGGAGTGATATTAGAGTTGTGCGCGAGGATGAAATAAAAATTCTTTATGCTATGGTTGAGAAAATTAAGATTTCTCCTGTGCAATACATGATTCACCAATGGCTAGATAATTTTGGGATGATAGGACCTATCGAGTGCACTTCGTTGATTACACGTATCGCTGCGGGAGTAGGTGCTTTGCATGATGCTAATGTTGAATATATTGATACTCCTCGCATGCTCATAAACAAAGATTATCTTATTCGCGGTCATACACTTAAGCGTGGTCCAAATGATTCCCTCATATTTTATTTTGTCGGGTATACAAACGAGTTTCGGTTACCTAACCCGGATCTTCGCTTGTATACTTGCAAAAATCTAACCATTGAGCTCCAAGAAATAGAGAGTGCGCGCAGGAGTATTTCTTCTCGCAGGAGGACGTGCAGGTCGGAGCAGCCATCAAGTTCCGAGGCACCCACACCGCAGCCCATGGCTCATGGCGGCCCGGGGTATGGTCACACCGGGTATTTTCCCGGTGTATACTCAGCCCCGCCACCACACATGGCCGGGGGCTCGGCGTGGCAAACCTCGGGACATGACCCAAGGATGTTCACTCCACAACAACAATGGGAGGAACACTCCTCCGACTCTGGTGCGACTCAAGGTTTCCACCTTGAGCAAGCAATGAACAACCTCTCCGAGCAAATGGGAAGGCTCGAGACCACAGCGGAAGACACTCAATACGCGCTGAATCAACACATCCTACAAACCCATCAGTGGCAAGAACGCACCGACACCCAGCTCACCAACCTCACCAACATGACAGAGCGGGGACAAGCCGATCTTTCGGCTTACTTTCGCCACATGGGGTTCAATCCACGAAACCCATGAACAAGAACAAGCTTGGGGGGGAGACACCATGCCCCCCGCTAAGGTATAATGTATCGCAACTTGTATCCTTTTCCTTTCGTTTTTCCTTGTTCTTGCTTCTCATATGAAAAACAAAATAAAAATAACAAAACTAAAAAGAACAAAAATAGTTAGTATAGTTTCTTTTTATGTGCTGTAAAAATGTTTCTTTTCCTTCTATGTTGAGATGATGAATAGTTGCTCTGCCGTATTTCTCTCTTGTGCCTAGTTTATAACTTAGTACTCTCCAAGTTTTGAGTTTGTTGGCTGAAAAATACTTGCTTAGAACCTGAAACTTGTGGGTAGCATACGCTTGCACTGAACCTAAGTTGTTGTGAGAGATGATATGGTAAAAAGAGCTGATGCAATCTTGTTCCAAGTTAAGCTTGAAAACTCCGGAGCTTTTTGTTTTCGAAAATCATAAAAATTTATAAGTTCCTCAGTGATGATAAATTCCTACCAAAGCCATATGTAGTACTTAATGAAAAACCTTACATATGCTGCTTGTCATTTCATTGAGCTTTATCAAAATTGTGTGACCCTAGTGAGATGCTTTCCATACTCTCATGATCAAGATCACGTACACATTCCACCTCATATGCTAAACTTCTACACCGGAAGTTAGCAACATGTCATGCCATCCACCAAAATAAAGACACTCCTCACAATATATCACCTCTCTTGAAATATCAAAATTAGGCATGGCTATGCAAAAGAAAGAAAGAAAATAAAGCTCACAGAAGATGAGCATGAAAAGAAAAAGAAAATTTATCTGCTCTCATTTTGAGCACGGAAAAAGAAAGAAGAAAAGATAGCCATGCCCCAAAATATAAAAATAAAATAAAAAGAGGAGAACAAAAAGAGGAGTAGTCGCATGCATCACCACCATCCACACTTGCACATCTTGATCTTTGATTGTATGGCTTGCTATCTCCGTGGATCCACCCTTTTGGTTTTGCAAAATATGAATGCAAGTATGCCTCTCTCCATATCCTACCTTGAGCTCCACAAAAAGCCTATTAGATGTAGGATGAGGCAACACACATGACCTGGTAAGGGATAAAAACACCACTTGAGCGACTCGAGAGTATCACTTGAGGAACTTGGTTTTGTTTTTGAAAATCTTTTTGAAAACCTTCGGAGAATAAAAGCAAGACAAGGAATGAGAAAACAAATGCTCATACACCGTTCTCTCTCTCAACCGCCCAAGGTGAAGTATAAAGCAAAAGCCCCATAAGGACTAAGGGAAGGGTGAGTTACCTTGGCCAACTTATTCAACTCAAGGATGGGTATCTTTGTTATACACTTGGTACCTTTGAGAAGTAGGCATTGTAGCAACTCCTGATCAACAACCTAAAGTCCTACTCCTTGCTCGGGACGAGCAAAGGGTAAGCTTGGGGGAGTTGTTGACGGTCGTTACGGACCAATTTCGACCGTCAACTAGCTCAATAAACAAGAAGGATTTGACACTCCTTACATGCACTTTATTTAAGAATAACCTAGTTCCACATGTACCTCTAGATTTCAGTGTGCAGGTGGAATAAGGGAGAAATCCAGGTGAACTCATGCCCCAAGGCGACGAATCAACACTTCTACACAACAACGTTCGCCGCGGGAATACAATTCCAAGACAAAAGGCCAAATCTCGTCAAAGTCCAACACAACTAAGGCCAAATGCACCTGGACCAGAGAAGTGGACCCAGAGGGGGAGCCACCTGCCAAAGCCCAGCCCAGGAGGGGCCAGGCACAGGTCGGCCGACCCCCTGTGGCCAGGTCGGCCGACCTGGCAGGGTGGCCCCCTGGGCCCATCTTTCTATGGCGGTTTGTAACCGACCTCTGGAGGTCGGTTCCCCCTGCATTAAATGCCACCGACCTCGGGAACCGCCTCAAAGTTGCCGACCTTCAAGGACTATATAAGGAGGGGTACCCCCCCTCCTTCCAAGACACACAATACACAAGGATCATTCCCTCCTCCTCACACTAGAGTTAGAGGCAATTCTAGGTAGTGCTAGGCTGAGTAGTGGGCTGCCCTATTGCTCCCAAAGTCTTGTGGAGAATTGGGTAGCGCTCGTGTATCCTTTCTCTCTCTTTGTAAGACTTGTTATTTAATCTATGGAATACAAGTATTCATATAGTTGTTATGAGCTTGCTTGTTCTATCATGATCTTGTATGATCGTTCGTTGCTCGTTCGTGCTCGTTCATCGTTCGTTCTTCGTTCGTTCATACTCGATCATCGATTATTCTTGAACTTGCTTAATCGTTCATCGTTCGTCGCTCGTTCTTGAGCGACGAACGCTTATGCATGACTTAGTGCTAGCTTTGATCCCTTTTATCTAGTTTATGCTAGTTAGGCCAGATGTTCTCATGTTTAGGCATCGGGCTCATTGTCCTGCAAAGGTGCTCTAGATTTATCACCCCGTCGATCCGAAGGGTTGGGGGTGCCTCGAGGGATCTAGAGTCGTGGTTAGTAACGCTGGCATGGTGCCGGGGTAGTCTATCCACCCTTGGGTATGTGCGTGTCCCACGGTTTGTAGAGGTAGGTGGCAGGAAGTGACAGCCCTGTCCATCCAAAGGAACCCTCCACGTTCGGGCACGGCATAGGAGTACGTAAATAGGCCGGAGTCGCGAGGCAGACCTTGCGTATGCCGGATCTCCCGATGTTGCCTAGGCATTAGACGCTTGCTTGTGCTTGCATGATGCTAGATGATAGGTAGAGGTTGTGCACGCTATATGAATGTTGTACCTTTGGAGTAGTAGCTCGCTAGTCTAACTTAGCATTGCTTAGGATTGTCTCTCGCCTTTTATTAGAGAGAGTGGAATGCCTTCGTGTGTGTCACACTATCCCTATTATTATTAAACCTTACCCCTGCATTGGAATGTGGTTATATCACCTATCGTTTGTAACACCATGAACATAAGTACTCTTGTCAACCATGTCTTCCTTTGGGAAAATATAAATACGATACCCTGGAATACTCTCGGGTGAAATGCTACAACGGGTTATCCGTCCGCTTGCGGATATTCTATTTAACATGACAAACCTTATAATTCATATCTAGTACTTGTTACTAGTTGTGGATTATTTGGTTAAATAGTGCAAGTGAACAAATCCATAACCCCCGGCGTCTCCCGCGGTCGCGTGTTTCCCGCGCGACCGTAAGAGACGCCAACAACCGCCGGTAGGCAAAAGGGGGATATACAATATTCCTTTGGCGATTGAAGGACACACAACCCACTAACCCAGAAGAATAGTAGCAAGGTTCATGGTAGACTCTCCACAAGTCAAGAGAAGGAGCAGTACCCAGCCAACATTCACAGAGGGTGGAGAAAAGACTCAACAAGGAAACAGCTTGGGGTTTCAGATGAATAAGTTCTATCTTGTAGAACTTACAAACACGCTCAAGAAATTTGGAGGGTGGAAGATTGAAGCCGCAAATCATGTGAGATTCAAATACCTGAATTTCGGTGGTGTCGAAGCTGAAGCACATTTCGCCCTTGTTCTCTTTGGTGATGACGAAATCGGAGATCCACCCGGTCTTCCGCAGCTCCTTGATGTAGGCTTCATCGATCTCCCCGAGCTTCCAGTGATCAATGGATTCCGGAATCTCGCCGGCGACCATCATCCGTTGGGCTTTGGTTGGTGAGCTGGTGGAGTCATCTTGTTGCTCAGGATCTTAATGGGTAGCGGCGGTGGCCCTATCGGGTGAATTGGAGGTCATGGGGATCAATCTAGGGTTTGAATGCGGAGAAAGTGAAGCTAGGGTTTAAGCAGTAGCAAATGTGATACGGGATGAGGAAGACAACTGTGACGATTGGGTTTTATGGGCTCTCGCGACTGTTTGGCTTCTCAGAGAAGGTGACCCTGCCCGATAAATGCGCTTGACAGCGCAACTCCGCGCGATATTCCCGCTAATTTGAAAGTTATTCGGTTTTTGTTGCCAATATTTGAGAGATTTGTTATGGAAAATTTGGAAATATTTCCGTTAAGTGTGCATAAAATTATTGCCGCCGGAAATTATATCATTCTCCGAAGATTGTCGCTCTCCGAAGATTGTTACTCTCCGAAAGATTGTTATTACCTGAAGAGGTGTATTCTCCGAAGAGAGTTGTTCTCCGAAGAGAGTTGGTTGTTGAAGCAGTATTTCCCGAAAAGGATATTCTCCGAAGGGATTATTTCATTATTGAGGGTATATTGCGAAGAGGTTATTTCGAAGGACTTATTTAAAGAAGAGACATTCTCAGAAGATATAAAGCATTTTAAAAATACGAAGATGAGATTGAACACACATATACATTTGGGATTGAAGGCAGCTTTTCATTCATTAATCCGAATGTCCTATTACAAGATCTAAGTTACATCTGAAGCTTTGGGAAGCACCTGACCCTAACAGAAAGGTTGAAGACTAGGGTGAGGGAGATGCAGGGCTCAGGTGTGAGCAGCACGGGGATATCTCGTATCCCTAGTTCCGCCGCTCATCAGCGTCCTCAGAAGGGGCCGCGATGACACCGGAGAAAGTGTTCTCTGTGCCCCCACCACTTGCGCTGTTGATGAGGGGCACACGAGAGGAGATATGGGCGCCCCCCACGTTAGAGTCAAGGACCGGGTTTGCAACCCCGGTAGAAGGCAAAACCGAATCAACATTCGGAGAAGTAACAGGAGCTGAAGAACCTGCAAGGCTGGGATCTGCAGGAGCATCCATGTCCATTGAGTCGTCACCGCCAGACTCGTCGTCGCTGGAGTCGTCAATGGAGACGATGTCGGCATTGGCGGGGATGTCACGTGGCCCTTTGTTCAGGGCCACATGAAGACGCCTTGCGTATTCTTCATCGTCGATGTCCTCCTCCAGATCGATGATGTTTGCTGGATTTGGAGGAGGGCTTGGAGGAGGCAGCCCGTAATCCGCCGCCTCTGTTGGAGGAGGAGGAGGAGGGGTTGATGGATCAGCAAGCTCAGGAGGGCTAGTCGCCGGGCTCTCGTTGGAGGGAGCAGAGGAAGAAGAACCGGATGCGCCGGTGAAGTTGGTGTTGAGCAATTGGGAAAATCTAGGGTTGACGCATCTCTTGCGCCCCATGGTGGAACTGGTGGGGAAGATGATGTTTGGAGTAGCCGGACCCCCGGATTTATAGCCTTGAGGGGCGGCGTTTCAGTTGCTCGAAAGGTCAAGTGGGAAAATAATTATTTTACAAGTTTCCAAGAGTACAGGAAGACGAGGTGATGCATCGCTGAAGATTCCGTCAGATTGGTCAGACAGTAAAGACAAATCTTGATTCGTCAAGTCAAGGCTCCTTTTATTGTTGGGATGTTCTTCGGAGAGAATAGGGGAAGGTGGACCAAGGTTTTGGTGTTCGGAATTCCGAAGACACTTGTTCCGAAGATTTTACTTTTCGAAGATGGTGGTTGATAAATGAAGATAGCTCAGTACATCTGGATCCTAGGTTGACGGCAGAACATATCCCTCGTCATACTCTCATCTGAAAATGAGGATGCCAAGTGACATGTTCAGGGGCTTATGTCGTAGCCCTAGTTTCCAGATATTCCGAACCCTATTTTAAGACTTTTCCGAAGGCTTGCCTTGCACGGCATGGTGTACGGGAAGGATACGATCTCCTTGTTGGATACGGAGAAGGAACATTGTAGTTTAGGAAGGACTCTGATAGGCGGTAACTAGCCTATAAATATTCATGTAACCCCTACGGGGAAAGCTATCTGGCACTTTGCGAAAACCTAACGCAAAGGCTGCCACATTATACAAGATCGCACTGGACGTAGGGTTTTTATCCTTCGGGAGGCCTGAACTAGTATAAACCCTCTACGTGTTCTTAGATCGATCTCGCTAACCACGTTGCTTCCACGATCCAAATATCTGCCGAACACCCCGTTCAATCGGGTGACGACACTACTGAAATTAATTTTTACCATGGTGCACACTACCTAGCTTCGCCACTGCGTGTCAGTGAGACAGAAGGAGAAGAGCTGGTGGTGTGGTGATCTGATGTTCTTGGGCACAGCCCAAGAGAAAGGGAAAAGAGAGGCGGGTGAGCGGAGGAGGAAGGATAGGTTTCGGCCCAAGTAGAATTTTGACCCTGGGAATTTAGGAATTTTGGGTCAACAAAGATAATAGGAAATATAGAGAAATAAAGGTAGAGAACTTAGGAGAAGCCGATAGGGATTTTTGTGAATATCGGGAAAACTTTTCAAGTTTTTTTTTTAACCTTCAAGATCCTTAACCTATTCTAGAAATTTATAAATTCAATTTTCATCACATATATTTTATTTCCCAACAAAAGCTAAAAAAAATAAAGAGAAATGATTCACATCCCAAAATGGTAATATATTGCGGTAGTCATGATAAGCAGTCATGGAGCCCAACGCTACTGACTCCAAAGAGAGTGTTCCACAAAACCGCTTGGTCATGTTTGAATCAGCTACGTTGTTGTTGCAATTATTTACAATATATTGTGTATATATTTGTCTTTTGCACTTGTCTGCGAGTTTGCCACGCACCTGATTACGTCATTTTAACATCCATGCGGGGAAGTTGCTACTAGGTGTTGTTTACTTGGCTTGCTGTCGACGAGTTTTCCGCACTGATATTCATTCATGCAACAACTTTGCGACCAGGTGTTTACTGGGCATTTGCTGTTTTCCTTCTTCACGGAACTGGCCAGGGAAACCAACGAGTAATTAACTACGTACCCACGCAGCCTTTCCATATGTGCTACTCGCCTGTTCACCGTAGCCCAGATAGAACAGGAGCTCAACTCAAATCTGGAAATGCTTAGTTCCTACTACTCGCGCGCCATCAGAACTGGTCTTACCACGGAAGCTTCGACGATCCAAGGGACCCTCAAAGCCGGCGCCATCCATGGAATGGAAGGCAGTTTGCAGCTGTGAATGTGATGATAAAAAATGAAGGACAAGGGCGGGCACATGGAGCAGTCTCCTATAAAAGCCATGTGTCATTCGTTGTGGTCAAGCAACCAACAAAACCACAACAGCTTGATCGTTTGCAACTCGGAAGCTAGCATGGCGATTGTTGCATTGCAGGAGCTGCTCTTCGTGCTGGGAGGCATGATGGCCCTGTGGTTCGCCTGGCGAGCGCTGGAGTGGGGCTGGCTGAGCCCGCGAAGACTGGAACGGGCCCTGAGGGCTCAGGGCCTTCGCGGCACGACGTACCGCTTCCCGGACGGCGACCTGAAAGAAGAAGCGCGCCTAGTCGCGGCGGAACGAGCCAAGCCAATGCCTCTGCGGTCGCACGGCATCAGCGCTCGCGTGCAGCCGCTAGTCCACAACGTCGTCAAGGAACATGGTACGCCGATTGCTCAAACAGTACGTCAAATGGTCGAGAATTTTGTTAAAACTTCTTTCATGGAAAAAACTTAACGGCAGGTAAAATTTCGATGGTATGGATCGGGCCAATGCCGAGCGTGATCCTTGATGAGCCCAAGTTGGTCCGCGAAGTCCTGTCGACCCAGTTTAGGCACGTCAAGAAGTCGCTGCTGAACTACAAATTCATGAAGCTGGTCGGACTGGGGCTGGTGACCCACGAAGGCGAGAAATGGGAAGTTCATCGGAAGATCATCAGACATGCTTTCCTTCTCGAGAAGTTGAAGGTAATGAACGATTTACTCTGACGATTGCCATATAGAGAGCACTTTGCCCCCTAAAATTTTTACTGTCGCAGAAAATGGGGCCGGCGTTTATTGCCTGCACGAGTGAGCTGGTAAGTAGATGGGAGGACTCGATGGGGTCTGGCAAGGAGAAGGAGATAGATGTATGGCCAGAGCTGCAAGACCTCACCGGCGACGTCATCTCGCGCGCAGCGTTTGGTAGCAGCTTAAGTGAAGGGAGGAGGATTTTCCGGATACAATCGGAGCAAGTTCAACTAGCAACTCAAATGAGCAACATGTACATCCCGGGTTATACGTACGTGAGCTCAAATTATTAATTCATCAGAACCATTACATACCAATTTATCTATTCCTTGTGTATATTCAAACTTCACTTTCCTAAAAACAAATCCTAGCCAAACAAGCGAATTCATCTTATTTTCCTACCCATTCTGATGTTCTTGCCTGTTCAGCTTCCTACCAACCAAGCTCAACAGAAGGGTACAAGCAAATGCACGAGAGGTCGAAACGCTCCTGAAAGGCATCATCACAAAAAAGGAGAGAGCTATGAAGAACGGCCATGCCGATGATAGCGATATGCTAGGCTTGCTACTGCAGTCCAACGCCAAAGACAGCCAGGAAAATGGAAGCTCCAAACCGACGATGACCATGGACGACATTATCGGCGAGCTGAAGCTGTTCTACTTCGCCGGAATGGATACGACTTCGGTGCTGCTCACGTGGACCATGATCGTGCTGAGCATGCACCCCGAGTGGCAGGACCGCGCGAGGGAGGAGGTCCTGCGTGTTTTCGGGAAGAAACAGCCAGATCATGACAGCACAAATCAGCTGAAAATCGTGAGTTTTTTTCCTCTTTTTCTTTTGAGGGGAATTGAGTTTTTCCCCTACTGCGAGTAGAATCTATTCCCTTAATATTTGGCCAAGGATAGAAGCTACCAACCAATATCATTATGAAAAATTTAACCTAAAATACACATATAACTGTTTTTAATTACCCACAATTTGCATACAAAATATTCGAAAATTCCTATACATAAATTTATTAATTACCCATTGTTTTCACTACAAAAGTAATCACCCGTAAAAATCTTAATAATAGAAGAATATACCGATATTGCAATAAACATCTATGTAACAGAATATTAGTTATAGTAAAGTTATTATTAGAACTAGCCACATAATTACATGGGACAGCCATAAGTTATTTATTTACATTTGTATGTATGGCAGGTGACCATGATTTTATACGAGGTGCTCCGGCTGTACCCACCGGTCACCATGCTTGAACGAGAAACATACAAGGAGATGGAGCTCGGCGGTGTTAAGTACCCAGCAGGTGTGACATTGGTGCTACCAATCGTGAGCATCCACCACGACCCTGTTCTGTGGGGAGAAGACGTCGATGACTTCAAGCCGGAAAGGTTCGCCGAGGGAATCTCCAAGGCATCCAAGGACGCGCCGGCGTTCTTCCCCTTCGGCTGGGGACCAAGGATCTGCATCGGCCAGAACTTCGCACTGTTGGAAGCCAAGGTAGCACTGAGCATGATCCTCCAACGCTTTGAGTTTGAGCTATCTCCTACTTACACGCATGCGCCGTTCCCCGTCGCTACGCTACAGCCTGACCATGGGGCACAGATCAAGCTCAAGAGAATCTGATTGTTCAGTCTATTATTTTATTTACATATATATGATCATATTGTATAGTGTGGAATTTTATTTTATTTAAATAAATAAATAAATATCAAAGAATAACGATTTGTATAAGTCAATCTTACAATATATGCATACATGTACAATAATATTGAGTTACATACTCCTTCTATTTCAAAATATAATTGTGGATCTGGGTTTGGTCAAAATTAAACATTCATATTTTTGACTGATGATTTTTATAAATTTATAATTCTAAATAAATAAATTATATATCATATAATATTTATTGTTATGAATCTAACAACATAAATCTTACAAAAAATATATTAAGCGTCGTTTGATTTTGATCAGATCCAGAGCATTAATCATTTCGATACACGGGGAGTGGTATATTGCATCAGTTGTGCGCGTGTCCTTGGGCTGGATAGCAACGGTACGAGCTGGGCTTCGTTGGTGGGTTCAGACTGCACTGGTTTGGGATCATTTTGTTGCACGCATGCATGAAGAATGTGAAAAAAAAAAGAATGCAACTCCCATGCCGGTAAATCGGATGCAGTCTACATGTATGTTAGGATTAGTTTATCATACATGTAATGACATCATCTGTGGTACAATTTTATAACGAATAAAAAAATTTAAAATAAAAACAAACAGAGTTCTAAAAGAAACACTAGGGCGCTCCACATGCAATCGATTGGCGGCAACGTGAAATTCTCTGCATCGTCTTCAACGTAGTCTTTGGCTTCTTCACTGAGCAACATTTAATATATGGAAAAGCAAGAACATGAGTATTTAGAGTATTCAACAAGTATAAAAAAAAGTATGATATGTAAGGTTAAGTGTGTGTTTGGTTTGTCTGAAAACGGCTGTGGCTTTTTGAAAAAGTCAAATAAACAATCAAAAAACCTGCTTTTATCAACTGGCTGTATAGAAAAGCAACTTTTCCTCTGTACAAACTTCGCAGCCAGCCCAAACCTGCTTTCACCGGCTGTGGAGGGGTCATTTTCGCTAAAATTACCCGCCTGCCACTGCTAAGTTGCGTACCGGTTCGATTTTCTTTTCTCTCAGAGCAACAGAGGGCCTCCTCCCTTGTTCGCATGGCTTCTTCCCTCGCCAGCGGCAGGCCCTTCTTCCCTCCCTCGCCCCCACCCCCCCCCCCCCCCCCCCCCCCCCCTCCTCTCCACTTCATCGTTGCAGGGCCGTGCTGCTGCTGCTCGCCGCATCAAGCAGACGCGCGAGGCGCCGCGCATGGAGTAGGCACCGGAGCGGCGCATCGAGCAGGCCATCTACCCTCATCTCCAACTCGAGGCGCGCCCCACTGGATCCCCTCCCCTCCTCTCCAAAGCGAGACAGTGCTGCACCTCCTCGGCATCCTCCAGCCCCACCAGGCCATCACCCGCAGCTCAACCTTCCATGGCAGCACCATCGAGCTCAACCTTCCATGGCCGCCCCTCTCCAAAATCAGCCGCTATCCCATGGTTCTGATCCGAAATCTCGCATCAAATAGTTGCGCCATAGCACTGGGATTCGATTCCCCTACTTCCCAACCACTTTTACCCTTCTTCCCCAGCCAATTTGAGCTTCCTAATATTGCCCATGGCGGACTGCATCTCTGGACTGGAAGAACGACATGAAAACCATCTTTTACGAAAAGGCCCTCACAATAACTTGTAACTAATCATAGTACTGTTTGTGTCTTGGCTTGTTTACAGAAAACCATACGAGTTAAGAGAATTGCCAAACACATTTTGAAACTTTTGACCATATGTTAATGATCGATGCAAAGTTTAAACAAATAAGTTTTCCTTTCTAAAAGTGGAAGCAGCACATGTGAAATAATTTACATGTTAATCTCCAAACAAGACATTGTTTTATGATCAATTTCTATATAAATCGTTTCTTAGACCTTTAGAGGAATTACATACATTTCTACAGTTTTTTTCACAGCCACAGTTATTTCAACCAAACGGCTTTTAGCTTTTTTCACAGCTCATATACCACAGCAGCTTTTTTCACAGCTCACAGCCACAGCAGCTTTTTTCACAGCCACAGCCCAACCAAACACACCCTAAATCAAGAACTTAGAGTCTGCTTCTATGCAATCCTAACATAGAGGCCTATATCTAAAACATCCTATTTACTAGATGTGATGACAAATACCCAAACACCAACAAAGATAGCTCATCGGATTCCCAGTCCGATACCAACTCACCAGGTTCCCACCACCCGGCTACCAAACCAACCCAACCAACTAATCATCCATAAAGTCCAGGCTCGCTCGTGGTCATGCTTCGGCGCCGGTCCATTGGTCCATGGTGGACTGGACAGTTTGGACGGGTGGCGCCACCACATGACATGGCGAAGCCTCGCCAAAGCATGGCCGAGATAGCGCTTCCGTGCCTGGAAGCTCACCGTGAGGTGCACTAAAGAGAGGATGGCGATGCTCGCCATGTAGTTTCTCAGCATCATGGCAGCTCAAAGGCGAGTGGCGGTGGTGATTTGCAGAGGCGGTTGATGGAGCTCGGCACGACAACACAACACTCGGGAAGGGAGATGTTAACGAGGTGAATAGGTGAAGCCTCCACGCAAAGCTCCCAGCAGCGAAGAACGTGATGGAGAGGTCCGAGAGGGCACGACAACATTGATCATCGAGCTGCATCTGAGCACAGTAATGGAGACGGCGCACGATAGGGTTTGGCGAGGCGGTGACGCTAGAGTGAGCTCAGAACCTAAAAAAATAGGGGTTGGAGTGCTGGCGGGGGAGGGCGGCGCTGGAGAGGATCATCTGCGATGGAAGCTGGCGGTTGCGGCTTGGGCACAGCAACAGGAATGACATTGGGTCCCCCGTGTCAATGACACGGAAGGAGAAGAGCCAGTGGTCTGGTGATCTGATGTTGTTGGGCTCGGCCCAAGAGAAAAGGGAAAAGAGAGGCGGATGAGCGGAGGAGGAAGGATAGGTTTCATTTTGGCCCTAAGAATTTAGGAATTTCGGTTCAACAAAGATAATAGGAAATATAGAGAAATAAAGGCAGAGAACTTAGGAGAAGCCGATAGGGATTTTTGTGAATATGGGGAAAACTTTTCATTTTTGTTTAACCTTCAAGATCCTTACCCTATTCTAGAAAATTATAAATTCGACTTTCATCACATATATTTTATTTTCCAACAAAAGCTAAAAGAAATAAAGAAAAATAATTCACATCCCAAATTGGTAATATATTGTAGTAGTCATGATAATGTCATACCCCATTTCTGGAATATGTTGTGCATCCTGTATCAGTCCCTGGATCAGTAGCCGATACGCACAAGAACACAGATATGATAATCAAAAGCATACTTCGAATAGGTAAATAAGTACAATACCTAAGATATAGGACCCTTAGTAGCGGTACGACAAGGACTTATAACTGTCCAAGTCCATCCAACCGACTAAAGGTGAAGCAGACAGCGGAAACCTTGGCCCAAAGCCACAAGCAAACTTGAGAAGCAGAACTGAAAACCCAATCGTCGTCGTCTTCTATGAAGTCTTCTCCTAATAAGCCAACAGTCGCAAACGCGTGAGTACATAAGGTACTCAGTAAGCCCTACACTACACAATGGTATATATACATGCATATTTGGTCTTAGCAAGGAGGAGGCTATAAGGTTCATTTGCAGAAAGCAAACTTTATGCAGGGTTCACTAAAGCAAGACAAGGGTTCATAGATAAAACAGGGAATTGATTGTCAATATTTTAGTTGGTTAGCCCTGGGGGAGTATGGGCATTCCCGCCAGTTCCCAAGTTTTAGTTGGGCCTTCTGACCTCGAGGATCATACCGACCCGGCACACTTGCCATCACTTCCAAAACACGGGCTGACTACAACCCACTCACACGCCAAGGGAAGAGAGAAGTGTGGCTAATCAATACGTGCGTAACAATAATGTGTCATATGCCGTGACAACGTCCATCCGGATGAATTTTACACTCTGCAGAGATTGTACATCTTTTCCCACGGGCTATGCACCCTTTGCAAGGGGGTACACAACGCCTAGTCCATCTCCTCCGAGTAGTCTCACAATTCCACCACGAAATCACACTCAGGGGCTTGTGACATGAAGGTCACATCTGGCACTGTACTCAAGGTACGTCGTGCTCCTGTAACAAATAACAGGATCCTGTAACAAATACCAGGACAGGCGGCACTCCCGTAACGGATAGCGGGTTTCGCTAGCCGGATCACAGGTACGTTTCCCACGTCTTTTCCTGAGCTTTCGTTGCCTCGACTGGCCTCCAGATGGCATTTGTAAGAGTACCAAGAAGGTAGGGTAGGTCCTTCCCATTTGGGGTTCCGTGGTTGTACGTGAATCATTATGTTAACGGGCGTCAGAACCGATCCTTATATGGCCGGGCAAACACCAGATCCCACACTAGGGGTCTATCACACAATCATCAATTCACTAGTGGCCTTGCCCGCAATCCAACCCATCCCACCATCACTGTCACCATCAACATCATCACCTAACACAGTTGTGCTACTCCCAATCCCAAAATATCACACACACCACCAAACTCATTTAACACAGTTGTAAAACATATATGTGAGTAAGGTGTAGCAATGTAGAAACATTGCAGGGATCCTAAGCATTCTAGTAGCAAGGTAAAAATGCCATCATAGGAATGATGGAACTATCCTAGGGTTATCAAGGTGACAGGTAAACAAGGGTAACAAGGATTCAGATATTAACGCCTAAGTAACAGACATCAATATCAATAAGCAAGTAGGACCATAGCTACCCAAGCAGTAAAATAACAAGTAATGCAGAATAGGTGCATTGCGAAAACAGTAGGTTCAATCATGATCAAGGAGATGTAGAGCTTGCCTTCACTAAAGTCTTCTTCTTCACGTCCTCGTGATCCGGGTCCTCAGATCCTTCCTAGAAGCTCGTATCTTCTGACTTGTCCTTGGACTTGGATTCTTCAGCTCGTCCTTGAAACTTGGGTCTTTTGGATCTTCCTTGAATTCTTCTGGCTCTTTCTCGAATCTCACGTATGCTAGCGCATAGAAATATACCGTATAAACAAACTACCGCAAAAGAAAATAAGATCGAGAAGAACCAAATAAGATCTAATTAACTCCAATAAGAACCGATAGAACACCGAAGAAAGACAAAAGACACAATTTATGTATGATGCAACAAGTTTTACTTTAAAAGGGTTCTATTATATTAAAATGACTATTAGGGGTAATGCATGAGCACTAGGGCTTTTGATGTGTATGAGAGATGCTAAACCATGATAAGCGCATGCTTGTATGTGTAGTTAGAGGCGGCGTGTGTATGTGTTCTCCGTACACTTGCGACACCAAGTCTTTATACAGGTTGTGACCTGTATAAAGATTTATGCAACAAGTGTACAAGTGCAAGGTGTGTCACTTTAATTACCTACTTATATTAGGTTATTAACTAAAGGTGGTTGGCTACTAATTACTTACTAAATTGATTAATTACTAAGATTATTCCACTAATTATTTGCCATGAGCTAAGCACATGACGATGGCACGTGTACGTGATCGAGCGCGACATGCATGCATGGTCGCAAATACAAATACAAAGAGCAATCGATTAAGATCAACTAGCAATTGAACTAACAATGAACAATAAATCCAATAAGCTCCAAAGAAAGACCACATAAATACGAGAATAATAAATCAATAGGGTCGAGCTATGGTTAAGATGATTGAGCGATAAAAGAGGTTACTAGGTTCTGATGTGAAGTGATACAACAAGAATGGTTGAGTTCGACGCCAAATGGTAAATGAGCATCGCCTATGATATGCGAGATCGACGTTATATGATTTGTCGATATGGAATACATCAAAAGAGAGAGGAGATTAAGGTATTAGGGTCTGATGGTCTATTTTTGAGGCTGTAAGAATAGCACCAAAGGGTACTATGCGTTTCTATGAACGTGTGAGCGCAAGAATCGCTCAAAACGGAGTTACGGTTGAAAAGATATGGTTATTTGAAGGTTCTAGGGACTTGATGGTAATTACAGAAACATAACAGGGGCATAACTGAAATAACAGAAAGGTTCTAGGGGCCTAGTTGTAATTACAGAAAGTATAATGGTCTCGGTGCAAAAAGACAAGGGCTAAAAGATAGTTACAGAAAGTATAAGGTTCTTTCTGAAAAAAGAAAGGGCTTAAACAGAATTACAGTAAAGTACGAGGGCTTAACTGTAAAAATACGAGGTCCTGAGATTTTCTAGAATTACTGGATTTATTTTCCTATTGAAAAATCTATGGACTATGTCCACGAGATCTGTGGACCGGGGCAAAGGACCTAGTCCATGGGTCCATGGTGGACCGGTTACATACCCGAAGGGGTAATCTGGGCCGTCGGATGGGGACTGGACGGTTGGGAGGCGGACGCGGTGGTCGCCGGCGACAGAGCGCGGCGGCGCCATTGGTGGCTCGCTGGAGTTCGCCGCTGCGGCGCTCCGGTGGTCTATCCGCGACTGGGAGAGGACCGGGAGAGAGAGGAGGGAGCGGGGATCTCACCGCGGGGCGTGTCGACGACGCGCGGGTCCGGGACGCGCGGGCGACGACGTGAGGCGGCGAGGAGATAGCGACGCACGAGGAGGCAGGGGCTCTGGTGGCGGAGCGGAATGGGGAAGAGGGCCTGGAGGCGCGGCGCGTCGACGCGAAGTTTGGCGTCGTGGTTGCGTAGACGGAGGTGGCCGGGACGTGCTGCGCATCGAGGAGGGACGCGGCGCGCAGAGGCGGCACTCGATGGCGGCACGAGGGGAAGAGGCCGAGAGAGCGCGGCGCGTCGAGGTCGGGGAGGCGCGCGGCGACGTGGCGGAGGTGGCGCACGCGCGTGACGAGCGGGACGAGGCCGGGAGTGGACCGGCGTTGAGCTCGCACGGCGGCACGCGGCGGCGCGCGGCACTGCTCGACGGAAGCGGGACTCCGGGCGACGTTGCTCGACGAGGAAGGGTCCCAGAGGGGCAGCGTGGCGTCGCGGAGCTCGTCGTTGTGTTGCGGGGACGCGAGGCTCGCCGCGAAGGGTGAATTTGGCGGCGGCCGGCAATGGAGAAGAAAGGGGAAAAGCCTCGATTGGAGCTTGATGGTGGCCGAGGAGGAAAGTTGCGAGTGGGGAAAGGATGAGGGGAGCACGACGCCGGTTTTTATAGGCGGGAGGAAGTGAGGGAGGCCGGGAGAGAGCGGGGCGGTCAAGGTCAAGCTCCGGTCGTCGGGTTAATGGCCGATGCGACGACTTGCAGGGAGGAAGATGGGCAGCCATGTGTGGTGATGAGCGCAGGAGATGGCCACAGTGCCGGAGATGAGACTGGTCGAGGGAGAGCTTGCGTAGGGTGGCATCACGGCATGGGGCTCGCCGGTCTCCGGGCGGTCGTGGTCATCGATCAAGGAGAGAGGAGGATGGGCGCTCTGCTTTTGACGTGAGCACGGAGCGGCTACAGGGGCATAGAAGCGACTGGACGCCGGGGTTTCACGTGGGCGACGCGACGAGGCGACAGAGTTGACGCCATGGCGGCGTCACGACGGCGTGGGGCGGCGACTGGCAGTAGCAGGAGAAGGGAGACGACGGGTGGTGACGGGCCAGGCTGGGCCGGACAATTGGGCTTCTGCTGGACCGGGAGGAAGGGGCGCGGCCCATAACCAATTCTGGAGAAAAGGAAGAGAGAAGGGGGGGAGCAGGCTGGGCCGAGGTGAAAGGAGAAGGGGGTTTTGGCCCGAGATGGTTTGGGGAAAGGAAAGGTTTTATTCTTTTCAGGATTTAACATGAATTCAAATTTGAATGGGGAATTCAAATTTGACTGAACGAAAACAAACACACACTCAAAATGAAAACAAGGAAACCATAAATGCATATGATGAAGTTTGTGCAAGTTTAAATTCAAGGTTTTAAATTCAAGTTGAATTTCCTAGAGTTTAACCCATAGTTATTTTAGTTTGTTGTAAATTCAAAAGTTCAAACTTTTAGTGAATTTTAGATGAAAGCAAACACTTCAGCACATGTTTTAACATTTAGAAAATTTCATATCCTAACTAGGTTTTGGTTATTTAGTGAACTTTATTTCGTGAAAATTTATGGCAAGGTAAGAGCGAGACAAAAATTTAAATTTTGAGTGATTTTTATTCCTTTTGATTGCTTTGAAAATTTGGGATGTTACAGATAAGCAGTCATGGAGGCCAATCAAGTTGCGCACGAGCTGGCTAGACGAGCTATGTCATCACAAGAAACTTGTATTTGGGCCGATGAGCCCCCTAGCTTCATATTAAGAAATCTCATGAACGATGTAACTATTCTTTCGAATCAATAAAGTGCTCCGAATGGCATTCCCTCAAAAAAAAATGATAAGCAGTCATGGATCCAAACGCTACTGACTCCATAGAGAGTGTTCCACAAAACCGCTTGGGCATGATTGAATCAGCTACGTTGTTGATGCAATAGTTTACAATATATATAGTGTATATATTTGTGTTTTGCACTTGTCTGCGAGTTTGCCACGCACCTGATTACGTCATTTTAACATCTAGCGGGGAAGTTGGTACTAGGTGTTGTTTACTTGGCTTGCTGTCGACGAGTTTTCCACACTGATTTCGCCATTATGATATTCATTCATGCAACAACTTTGCTACCAGGTGTTTACTGGGGCTTTCTGTTTTCCTTCTTCACGGAACTGACCAGGGAAACCGACGAGTAACTACGTACCCACGCAGCCTTTCCACATGTGCTACTCGCCTGTTCACCGTAGCCCAGATAGAACAGGAGCTCAACTCAAATCTTGAAATGCTTACTGCTTAGTTCCTACTACTCGCGCGCCATCAGAACTGGTCTTACCACGGAAGCTTCGAATATCCAAGGGACCCTCAAAGCCGGCGCCATCCATGGAATGGAAGGCAGCTTGCAGTTGTGAATGTGATGATAAAAAATGAAGGACAAGGGCGGGCACATGGAGCAGTCTCCTATAAAAGCCATGTTGTGTCGTTCGTTGTGGCCAAGCAACCAACAAAACCACAACAGCTTGAGCGTTTGCAACTGGGAAGCATGGCGATCGGTGCATTGCAGGAGCTGCTCTTCGTGCTGGGAGGCGTGGTGGCCCTGTGGTTCGCCTGGCGAGCGCTGGAGTGGGGCTGGCTGAGCCCACGAAGACTGGGACGAGCCCTGAGGGCTCAGGGCCTTCGCGGCACGACGTACCGCTTTCCGGACGGCGACCTGAACGAAGAAGCGCGCCTAGTCACGGCGGAACGAGCCAAGCCAATGCCTCTGCGGTCGCACAGCATCAGCGCGCGCGTGCAGCCACTCGTCCACAACGCCATCAAGGAACATGGTACGCCCGATTTCTCAAGCAGCACGTGAAACATTGTTCTTTGTTCAGGGCTTACAAATGGCTGAGAATTTTGTCAAAACTTCTTGCATGGAAAAACTGAACCGGCAGGTAAAATTTCGATGGTATGGACCGGGCCAACGCCGAGTGTGATCCTCGATGACCCCAAGCTGGTCCGAGAAGTCCTGTCGACCCAGTTTAGGAACCTTAAAAAGTCGCTACTGCCCGCCAGACTCATAAAGCTGATCGGACAGGGGCTGCTGATGCACGAAGGCTAGAAATGGGAAGTTCATCGGAAGATCATCAAACATGCTTTCCTTCTCGAGAAGTTGAAGGTGATGAACGCATTTACTCTGACGATTGCCATACAGAGCACTTTGCCCCCTAACATTTTTACCGCTGCAGAAAATGGGCCCAGCGTTTATTGCCTGCGCGAGCGAGCTGGTAAGTAGATGGGAGGACTCAATGGGGACAGGGAAAGAGAAGGAGATAGATGTCTGGCCAGAGCTGCAGGATCTCACCGGCGACGTCATCTCGCGCGCGGCGTTCGGTAGCAGCTTAACTGAAGGGAGAAGGATTTTCCGGATACAATCGGAACAAGTTCAACTAGCAACTCACATGTCAAATTTGCACATCCCGGGTTATACGTATGTGAGCTCATATTATTAAATTCATCAGAACCTATACATACTAATTTATTCAAAAGCTATTCATCGTGTTTATTCAAACTTCACTTTCTTTGAAGAAAATCCTATCCAAACTAGCGAATTCATCTTATTTCAACACATTCTGATATTCTTGCCTCTTCAGCTTCCTACCAACCAAACTCAATAGAAGGATAAAAGCAAATGCACGAGAGGTCGAAACGCTCCTGAAAGGCGTCATAAGAAAGAAGGAGACAGCTATGAAGAACGGCCATGCCGATGATAGCGATATGCTAGGCTTGCTACTGCAGTCCAACGCCAAAGACAGCCTGGAAAATGGAAGCTCCAAACCGACGATGACCCTGGACGACATCATCGGCGAACTGAAGCTATTCTACTTCGCCGGAATGGATACGACTTCGGTGCTGCTCACGTGGACCATGATCGTGCTGAGCATGCACCCCGAGTGGCAGGATCGCGCGAGGGAGGAGGTCCTGCGTGTCTTAGGGAAGAAACAGCCAGATCATGACAGCGCAAATCAGCTGAAAATCGTGAGTTTTTTCTTTCTGATGCAGCCAATGTTCTTTTCTTTTTTTTTCCCTACCGCAAATGGAATCTAGTACCTTCATATTCAACAAAGAAAAAGGAGCTATCACATTCACTCTTACTAGTAAGAAATTACCACAACAATCGGAAAAATAAATTACACACCACCACCGCCGTCATAAAAAAATTTGCCTACATATTACCCACATTGATAAATTTATAAATTACCCATTGTTTTCATTATAACAATAATCACTTATAAATATTAATATTAGAGAAAACGCATCGATATTGCAATAATAAACTAATGAAACACCTATATAACAAAACATTAGTTATAGTAAAGTTATTATTGATACTAGCCACACGCAATTACATGGGCCAACCTGTTAGTTTCTTAATTACATTTGGCTCCTACACATTTGGCAGGTGTCAGACCCCATTTCTGGAATCTGTTGTGCATCCTGTATCAGTCCCTGGATCAGTAGCTGATACGCACAAGAACACAGATATGATAATCAAAAGCATACTTCAAATAGTAAATAAGTAAGATACCTGAGATAGAACCCTTAGATAGCGGAAGATCTTGGCCCAATGCCACAAGCAAACTTGAGAAGCAGAACCGAAAACCCAAATATCGTCGTCTTCTACGAAGTCTTCTCCTACTAAAACAACATTCGCTAACGCGTGAGTACATAAGGTACTCAGCAAGCCCTACACTACACAAGGGTATAAATACATGCATATATAGTTCTAGCAAGGATTAGGCTTAATGGTTCATTTGCGAAAAGCAACCTTTATGCAGGGTTCAGGAGTATAGAACAAGGATCAGAGAAAGAAAATCATAGTTTGATAATATTTTAGTTGGTTGGCCCTGGGGGAGAATGAAACATTCCCACCAGTTCCCAAGTTTTAGTTGGCCTTCTGACCCCAATGGTCATACCGACCCGGCACAATTGCCATCACTTCCAAACACGAGCAGGCTACTGCTCACGCACACATCAAGGAATCATCATGAAGGTGGCTAATCATTTCTAAGCTCAACATAGATGCGTCATATGCCGTGACTGTCGTCCATCCGGATGAATTTTACACTCTGCAGAGGTTGTACATCTTTACCCACCGACTACCTTGCTCTTGGCGAAGGAGCAATATAGCGAAACCCACCTTTTCCGAGTGTCCCCACAATGCCACCCACGAGCCATTACTGACCCAGGGACTTATAATAAAGTGACCATATGATGTCAAAGACCCACTGGTCAAGTCAGACAACGACCATTCAAGATATCGTGTCGGCTCCTGGTTGCTCGTTGTACTACTACCCCTGGATGGATCAAAGTGGAAGGCACCAAAAAGTTAGGGTCAAGTCCTGCCCATAACAGGATCCGTGGTAGTACGAGAATCATCTTGTTAAGGTTGAATGAACCGGTCCTTATGTGGCCGGGCAAGCACCATGTCTCCCACACTAGGGGACTATCACACTTATCCATCATATCATCAATCACTTACTAATGGTCTTGCCCGCAATCCAACCATCCCATCATCACCGTCACCACCATCATCATCACCTAACACAGTTGTGCTACTCCCAATCCCAATATCACGCACACCACCAAACTCATTTAACACAGTTGTAAAGCATATACGTGAGTAAGGTGCAGCAATGTAGAAACATTGCGAGGGGTCCTAAGCAGTCTAGTAGCAAGGTGAATATACCATCATGAAAATGATGGAACAATCCTAGGGTTGACAAGGTGTTAGGTAAGCAAGGGTAAACAAGGATCCAATATTAACGCCTAAGCAGTGGCGGTAATATCAGCAAGCAAATAGGACCATAACTACACAAGCAGTAAAATAACAAGTAATGCATAGTACGAGAGTAGGCCATGTAGGTGCATTGCGAAAACAATAGGTTCAATCATGATCAAGGAGAAGTAGAGCTTGCCTGAGGAACGCTATCCTAATCTTTCAATTCTGGATCTTCAAGCTCTTTTGTCGATGTCGATATCTTCAAGTCCTTGCTCGGAGGTCATATCCTTCGATTCGTCCTTGGTTTGGATTCTTCAGCTCGTCCTTCAAGATTGGATCTTCCTTGAATTCTTCTGGCGGCTCTTCCTCGAATCGCGCGTAAGCTAGCGTATAGAAACAATACGTATAAACAACTACCGCAAAAGAAGTAAAGATCAAAAAGAGGCAATAAGATTCGATTAACTCCAACAAGAACCAATTGAACACCAATGAAGAACAAGGGACAAAATCATGTATGATGCGGCACATTTTATTTACGAAAGGTTATGCGTTACTGGTTATGTTCTTGGCCTTGTAAAGGCCATATTCACCTAGACAAATCATCAATTATTTAGTTTTTCTTAAAAGAAAACATGGGTGCAGGTTTATGCATAAGATCATTTGTTAAACATTTTAGGGTGAAAGTGATTGAGATGCATATGCTTTATTGATGGTGAGATGCATATGCTTAAACGATGGTGATTGTGTGCATATCTAACATGTAAGTTTCTATATTATTTCAATTATAGAACATGCATGTGCATGGAGGATGTGCAAAAGCATAAGATTTATAAGGCAACTAAGCATAACATGAGGTTTATCTGGGTGACATGTACTAGATGGAAAAGATTATGCACGTGCAAACGTACATAAATTCAAGGGTTACACATCCTATAGTTTAAAGATTATCTTTTATTTTACAAGTATTGATGAGTTTATTAAAAATAACTAAAGTTATTTATTTAAACTTATTATGATTACATGCAGATATTAATGTACTTGTGAAGTTTAGACTTTTGCATGCAATGCTAAATGCGACATGTAATATGTCACAGATTTATTTAGCAAATTAACTTTATCATATATAAACAAATGAGAATGATGTTGTTTATTTAAAAGGATAAAGCTTTGCATAGCATGTAGTGCATGATGGTGCAAGATTAGCTACTTAATCTATTCATGATATGCACTTGCATGGTAATGAACAAGTAAATGGCAGGAAAATTATCCTCAAATAAAGGTGAATGAAATACCAATAAAATTTCCAAATAAAGATACCAAATAAAAGAGATTGATAACTCAATAAAACCAGATAAATGTGAATGACAACACTGGAAGGATGTGGTTTCACGAGGTAAGCAATGGGAGATGTTGCGATAAAGAGGATTGCTACGCTCCCAGGCGATACCACCCGAAAGGTCGACTAGGTTTATGCTACAAGCGAACGAAAAGGTATTTGTGGCATATGAGGTCGGGTTGAGACATGTAACGATTAGAAGGGTATTAGTTTGAGGTGAGACGATGTGACAAGATTGATTAGGTTTGTTGCTAGATGATGAATGAGCATGGGTGACATGCGGGATTGGCGTCCTATGATTGGCCGATATGGAATTTATCGGGCGCGAGGGGAACTTATGGTATTAAAGGCTTGTAGGTCTGGTGTGAAGCTTTAAAAGCAGTACCAAGAGGTACTACGCGTTTCTACGAACGCGTGAGCGCAAGAATCGCTCAAAACGGAGCTACGGTCAAAAGTTACGAAGGTTTAAAAGTTTAAGGGCCTATTTGTGATTATATAAGGGTTCTGGGGAACTATCTATAATTACTGAGAAGATATAGGGACCTATTCATAATTATGAAAAGTATAGGAACCTTAGTGCAAAAAGATAGGGACTAAAAGGTAATTATAGAAAAGCATAAGGGCTTTCCTGTAAAAAGATAGGACCTAAACAGAATTATCATAAAGATCGGGGGCCTATCTGTAAAATATCCAGAAGCTGGGAATTTCTCGGATTTACGGAATTATTTTCCTATTGGAAATCCCATGGACCGAGTCCATGGTTCCGTGGACCGGGTCCACGGCTCGGCTCACGGTGAACCGGAGCAGAGCACCACGGCGGCGGCTCGCCGGACTTCTCGTCGCCGGCGCCTAGAATGGGAGGGAAGCCGCGAGAGGTGGATGCCGGGGTTCATCACGCGGCAGCGGATCCGTGGGCGAGCATGTCGACGGCGACGGCCCATGGCACGGCGGTGTGAGGCTGCCGGAGGAGAGAGCGGCGGCGGTGCACAACGGGAAAGCGCGAGCGAACGCGCTCGTGCGGGTTTCAGGGGTCGGGGAGGTGCGCGCGGGCTTGGTGAAGGCGTTGGGCGCCTCAGGTGAGCCAGACTCGGTCGAGAAGGCGGCCGACGTCGAGGTGGCGCGGCGGCGGCCATGGCGGCTCGGTGAGCGCGCCCACGCAAAGCGAGGCACGAGCTAATGCAGTGGAGAAGAGGTAGAGGGAAGCGAAGCGGAGCTTACCGGAAGCTCGACCTGGTCGGGGAGGTCGTGGTGGCGGAGATCGACGGCGACGGCCGGAGGAAGGAGAGTTAGGGTTTGGGGAACGGCGGCTTCGAGAGAGAGAGAGAGAGAGTGCAGAGACGGGCGCGGCGACTTAAATAGGCGGAGGAGGAGGTGTCCTTCGCCACGAAGCTTCCCCGACTCCGGTCAATGGCGGCGACGAGCTTATCCGATGAGGTCAACAAATGCGGCGGACCTTATCCTTGCGGGGTCCAATATTGCGGCGCCGCAACACTGTAGCTTGGTGACGTCAAGGAGGAGTGGCTACAGCGCCGGAGAAAGGGACGGGGAGAGAGAGGAGGCGGCGGCGTGCGGGAGATCGAGAGAGAGCGGCTGAGCTGGAGGTAGGAGGAGAAGATGACAGGTGGGCCGCACCTGTCAGTGAGAGGAGGGAGAGTGACGGGTGTTGGCGTCTCTTACGGTCACGCGGGATACACGCGACCGCGGGGAGACGCCGGGGGTTATGGAATTGTTCACTTGCACTATTTAACCAAATAATCCACAACTAGTAACAAGTACTAGATATGAATTATAAGGTTTGTCATGTTAAATAGAATATCCGCAAGCGGACGGATAACCCGTTGTAGCATTTCACCCGAGAGTATTCCAGGGTATCGTATTTATATTTTCCCAAAGGAAGACATGGTTGACAAGAGTACTTATGTTCATGGTGTTACAAACGATAAGTGATATAACCACATTCCAATGCAGGGGTAAGGTTTAATAATAATAATAAGGATAGTGCGACACACACGAAGGCATTCCACTCTCTCTAATAAAAGGCGAGAGACAATCCTAAGCAATGCTAAGTTAGACTAGCGAGCTACTACTCCAAAGGTACAACATTCATATAGCGTGCACAACCTCTACCTATCATCTAGCGTCATGCAAGCACAAGCAAGCGTCTAATGCCTAGGCAACATCGGGAGATCCGGCATACGCAAGGTCTGCCTCGCGACTCCGGCCTATTTACGTACTCCTATGCCGTGCCCGAACGTGGAGGGTTCCTTTGGATGGACAGGGCTGTCACTTCCTGCCACCTACCTCTACAAACCGTTGGACACGCACATACCCAAGGGTGGATAGACTACCCCGGCACCATGCCGGCGTTACTAACCACGACTCTA
Source organism: Eragrostis curvula (assembly GCA_007726485.1). Taxonomy (NCBI): domain Eukaryota; kingdom Viridiplantae; phylum Streptophyta; class Magnoliopsida; order Poales; family Poaceae; genus Eragrostis; species Eragrostis curvula. The sequence goes on along the minus strand of RWGY01000009.1, from coordinate 19,325,628 downwards.
GATCCCTCGAGGCACCCCCGACCCTTCGGATCGACGGGGTGATAAATCTAGAGCACCTTTGCAGGACAATGAGCCCGATGCCTAAACATGAGAACAACTAGCCTAACTAGCATAAACTAGATAAAAGGGATCAAAGCTAGCACTAAGTCATGCATAAGCGTTTGTCGCTCAAGAACGAGCGACGAACGATGAACGATTAAGCAAGTTCAAGAATAATCGATGATCGAGTATGAACGAACGAAGAACGAATGATGAACGAGCATGAACGAACAACGAACGATCATACAAGATCATGATAGAACTAGCAAGCTCATAACAACTATATGAATACTTGTATTCCATAGATTAAATAACAAGTCTTACAAAGAGAGAGAAAGGATACAAGAGCGCTACCCAATTCTCCACAAGACTTTGGGAGTAATAGAGTAACCCACTACTCAGCCTAGCACTACCTAGAATTGCCTCTAGCTCTAGTGTGAGGAGGAGGGAATGATCCTTGTGTATTGTGTGTGTATTGAAAGGAGGGGGGTACCCCTCCTTATATAGTCCTTAAAGGTCGGCAACTTTGAGGCGGTTCCCGAGGTCGGTGGCATTTAATGTAGGGGGAACCGACCTCCAGAGGTCGGTAACAAACCGCCACAAAAAGTGGGACCCAGGGGGCCACCCTGCCAGGTTGGCCTACCTGGTCCAGGGGGGTCGGCCGACCTGTGCCTAGCCCCTCCTGGGCTGGGCTTTGGCAGGTGGCTCCCCCTCTGGGTCTACTTCTCTGGTCCAGGTGCATTTGGCCTTAGTTGTGTTGGACTTTGACGAGATTTGGCCTTTTGTCTTGGAGTTGTATTCCCGCGGCGAACGTCGAGTTTGTAAAAGTGTTGTTTCGTCGCCTTGGGGCATGGTTTCACCTGGATTTCTCCCTTATTCCACCTGCACACTAAAATCTAGAGGTACATGTGGAAATAGGTTATTCTTAAATAAAATGCGTGTAAAGAATGTCCAATCCTTCTTGTTTATTGAGCTAGTTGACGGCCGAAATTGGTCCGTAACGACCGTCAACAACGGGCCGGCTGGGCTGAGATGGGCCGAGGGAAGGAGAGGAGGGAAGACGGCCCACGGCGGGAAAAGAAGGGAGGAAAAAGAAAAAGTGGGCTGGGCCGTTTGGGAGAGGAAGAGAGAATCGGCCCGAGAGAGGTTTAGGAAATAGAAAGGCTTTTCCATTACTGGTTTAACAAATTTGGCTCAAATTTGAAAAGGGTTTCATATTTGAGAGAGAGAGAGAGAGAAGAAAACACAAACACCACAAATAAAACTCCAGGAATGCAAATGGTGATATTTTGTGCAAATTTAAATCAAAGGTTTTAAATAGAGGTGGGTTTTGCATAGGGTTTGACATATAATCATTTTATTTGTTATAAACTCAAAAGTTCAAATTTTTAGTGGATTTTAAATGGAGCAAACACTCGAGCACAAGTTTTATATTCCAAAATCTCATATTCTAAGAAGGCTGGTATTATTTTCGTTAATTTTACTTTAAAAATTTTGTTAGGAGGAAAGGAATAAACAAAATTTCAAATTCAGAGTGATTTTTATTCCATTTAATTATTGATTTGAAATTTGGGGTGTTACAGCAGGTGACCATGATTCTATACGAGGTGCTCAGGCTGTACCCACCGATCCCCTTGCTTGAACGAGGAACATACAAGGAGATGGAGCTCGGTGGTGTCAAGTACCCAGCAGACGTGAAATTGGTACTACCAATATTGACCATCCACCATGACCAAGCTCTGTGGGGCGAAGACGCCGATGACTTCAAGCCAGAAAGGTTCGTCGAGGGGATCTCCAAGGCGTCTAAGGACGCGCCGGCGTTCTTCCCCTTCGGCTGGGGGCCTAGGATCTGCATCGGCCAGAACATCGCGTTGCTCGAAGCCAAGATAGCACTCAGCATGATCTTGCAACGCTTTGAGTTTGAGCTATCACCGGCCTACACGCATGCGCCTTTCCTCGTCTCTACGCTGCAGCCTGACCATGGGGCACAGATCAAGCTCAAGAAAAGATGATCATTCAGTCTCCTATTTACATATATATGATCATATCGTGTAGTGTGGAATTTTATTTCCTTTTATTTAAATAAATAAACATCAAAGAATAATGATTTGTATAGGTCGATCTTATAGTATATGCATACATATACAATAATAGTGAGTTACATACTCCCTCTATTTCAAATATAATTGCATTTCTGAGTTTGATCAAAGTTTAAAAAAATCACTTTTTTGACTAATGATTATTCTAAATTTATATTAAACACAAAGAAATTATATATCATCAATATTTCTCATGATGAATCTAATAACATCAATCTCTCACAAATTAAAGGAAGCATTGGTCAAAGATAGGATCTTTTGACTTTGATCAGATCCATAAATTAATATAATCTTTTTTGAGACGAACATTAGTTGTGCGCATATTTTTTGGGCCGGATAGCAACAGTACGAGATGAGCTTGGTTGGTGTCGTACCCCGTTTCTGGAGTACTGTGTGCTTACCGTATCAGTCCCTGGATCAGTAGCTGATACGCACACACTTCCACATAATGCTTCACAGCTGCATACTCTTTATTATAGTACCAAGACTCATACAAGCCTTTATATTACAAAAGGTCTTTTTACAATGGCCAAAGGCCTTATTACAACACGACACAAACACCACACTAGAGTGCCACTGAGGACAGTAGCACTGCACTACAACTACTGCAACGGAAGACGGAAGCGACTCCACTCCAACAGGCAAACTTGCGGGCAGGCTGAACCCTACTCTTCTTCTCCATCGACTTGGAAATCAAACTCTGACTCATCTTCTGAATGATTGAAGCAAGAGTGAGTACTTAAGGTACTCAGCAAGCCCTAACACGAGGGGTAAGATATGCAAGGGTGTTCACAAGGACAAGGCTGAGGTTTTTGCTGCGTCGGCGGAAAAGCCAATTTTATGCAAGGTTGTTTTGAAAACAAAGCATTTTTGCAATTCTACTCAAATATCTGTAGAGATTAGTGGGGTTTGGCGGCCCTGGGGGAGTTGCAATCATCCCGCCAGTGCCTCAAGTTTTATCACTGGCCGACAACAAGCACACGGCTCCAAACCGGTGTATTCCAAAAACACGCCAAGGATAACTCACACAGAAAACTCTAATCATAGTGTGGCCAATGCTTTCGCGTTGTCCAATACCGTGGAACACGGCTATTCGGATAGATTCATAACCTCGGCCGAGGGTGCACAATTTTCCCCACAAGGTGGTCCAGTCCTCCCTATCGTCATAGTTTGGACTGTCCCACTAAAGGTTCCGTACCTACTTGGTACCACCACGGCATCCCCCACGGACATCACCAGGGGCTTCACAGTCAATAAGATGGCCAGATTCATAAATGCCAGATCTCGAACACCCACCAACGAACGAGTCTTCTCCTGGGATTCCGTTGCAATCTCCTGCCTCCGGGGGGGGGGGGGGGGTACCGGGTGAGTACTAGTAGGGTGTGGTGCCAATCCCATGCCCATTCATAGCTTGTGGCTGCGCGTAAGGTGCTAGGCAAAGGCGGCACAAGAACCGGTCCTTATACAACCGGACCAGGCATCTTCAATAGCCAATCCTCACGAGGAAAGGCGTCCCAGAGATAGCCTCCCCACTGAGGACTACCTCGCCTGATCCCGCCAAAAACATTCCCCACTAGGGTTGCACTTATCATTAAACCACCCACTTTTCACATTTACACACACACCACCAAGACACACGCATTTTTACACGAAAATCATGTGAGCAAGATTAATTAAACACATGGTGAAAGTCCTAAGCGGCAAAGCAATCCAACATATCATTAAGTAATTTAATGATGTTGGTTCCTATGGTTAACAAGGAATCAGGATAATCAAGATCAAGGCAAAGCAATCAAATAATACTTAGGACATTCAAGCATTTAAATAACTTTTGAATACCATGCCAATTTATTTGAACATAGGCTCTAGATGGGATTATTTTGCAATCATGGGATCAACATGATCAAAGGGAGTTAGGACTTGCCTTCAGCAAAATCTTCTTCTTCTAAGTCCTCGTAATCCGGATCCTCGAGTTCTTCCTCGAAAGCTTGATTGTCTATCAATAAAGGAAAATAAACTACCGCTTAACAAACAATTAAACAAGCATAAATTAAATAAAATCCATATAAAACCAGAGGGTGATTGGTTTTGGGTGGCATTGTATAGAATAGGATTTTAGAAGAATTTTGGTGGAAGATTCACCAAAATCGGAGTTAAGATGATAGCGATATTGATTTTTGAAGTAAAAGAAAGGAAATTGATCATGATTTGATTAACTTAATTAAGTATGATCATCATCCTAATTTTCCAGAGGGGATCAAGGGTTGCAAAATGATTAGAAAGGAATATAGGATTTTTGGGAATTTTCTGGGATTTTTCTGATATTGGGAATGTGCTCAAAATAGGTTTCTGTGTACAAAGCTGTGTGCATGTAGCATTTACAGAGAGTGAGTGAGACTGACAGGTGGGGTCAGGAGGTCTGGGGGTTTATTTGCAAGAAAAAGGGGTTCTAAGGGTCTTTTAGTAAATACAGAAAGATGACAGAGACCTATCTGTAATTTTATAAAAGTTTAGGGGTCTCACTGTAAAAAGGCAGGGATCAAAGTGTAATTACAGAAAAGTATAAGGACTTTTCTGTAAAAGATAGGACTAAAACAGAATTACTGAGAAGGTCAGGGGCTTATCTGTAAAAATACAGGGCCCATGAATTTCTAGATTTTTCGGAATTGTTTTTGAATGGGAAAAGAGGGGGAGAGGCTGACATGTGGGCCACTGGGGCCGGTTTACTGTGTGAGTACTGTACTGTGGACACAGTCCACAAGTGCTGTGGACCGGCGGGTATGTGACTGCGGTCCACCGCACACCGGGTTCACCACGTGGCGGTGGTGACCCGGTCGTCGCGGGCCCAAGCGCCGACGTGGCAGCCACGTCGGACGCCGGCGCGACAGGGTCAGAGCGCGGCGGCGGTGGGGCGCGCGCGGCGGCGCTTCGCCAGGAAACACGCCGGAGGCGGCTACGGTGGCCGGAGGCAAGAGCGAGCAGCCGGGGAGCATCTACGAGGCGCGGCGGACCTAGTGGCGCTACACGTCGACGAGGGAAGGGGCCGGAGAGACGGCGTGAGCTCGCCGAAGGCGGGCGGCGCGCCGGCGGGCGAGGGGAAAAAGGATGTGCGCGCGCGAGAGCATACTTGAACTGATGCGGATGTGCGCGTGAGTGCGGGGATGCTGTGCGTGGCCTCGGCGTGCTCGTGCGCGGCCGGGAAGGGAACCGGCACCGGAGAGGACGGCGGCGGGGCGACGGTGTTCGGTGCGCGCATACCTCGGGTGCGCGTGGAGAGGAGAGAGGGGGTGCAGATGAGAGCGGAGGGGGCAGGGGTGCTCACCTAGAGCTCGAGCCGGGCGGGGATGGCCGAGAGCTCTTCGGCGGCGGCGAGGGAAGATCGCCGGAACCCTAGCTTAAGAGAGGGAAAGAGAGAGAGGCTCGCGGAAGGGGAAAGGAGGGCTCGGTGCCTCTTTTTATCGACGGAGAAGGCGGCGCGGAACAGAAAGGCGGTTCCCGGAGAGGCGGTGTGGCCGGAAATATCTCCGGCGAGATATTTTCCCCGCCCGATGCGACGCGACGACGACGGAGGATGGGTGGCGGGGCCTTGACGGGACAAGACTGCGATGACACGTGCTCCTCGTGGTGCTCCTGTGGCCGGGACGGGACGAGACGGCGGAAGGGAGACCGGGCGGTATGGGCGCGACGCGCCGACGGGACGCGTCGGGGAAGATGGAGCTGACAGGTGGGTCCCGATGGCAGTGAGAGAGAGAGAGAGAGAGAGACGGGCTGGTGCGGACTGGGCCGGTGGAAGATGGGCCGTGACGGGCTGCCGCGGGGAGGAAAAGAAAAAGGGAAAAAGAATTGGGCCGGCTGGAGATTTGGCCCGATACGGTTTTGGAGCTGGAAATGATTCAAACATTTCTGGAATTTGAATTTGAAAGATTTTCAAACTCGAACAAAATCAAGAAGCAAACAAACACTCAAAATAAAGCCAATAAATTGCAGAAATGCATATGATGAGTTTTGTGCAGGTTTTCAAAATGAAAAAATTTTAAAAATTGAGGTGGTTTGGCTAATTTTAATCACACACTTCATTTTAATTTGTTCTAAATTCAAAAAATTTCAAATTTTTAGTGAATTTCAAATGAGGGCAAAATTCGGGGTGTGACAGTTGGTGGTTTCACTCTACGCTGGTTTGGGAAGGAAATCATATACTCCCTCCAGTGTCTAGTTGTCGTTTTGGACATTGATACGATTTTCAATACACAATTTTAACTAATACTTTTTCCTATAAAATATAGTTGAAGTGTACTTTTATAAAATCATATTTTAATACGAATCTTCTCATTTCATTTCTATATTTCTAAACTTAACACATAAAAATATATTTACAGTCAAAGTTTAAAAACTTTGACTTAGGACAACCTTAAAATGACAACTATTTTGATATTGGAGGAAGTATAGCACTTGGGTGCTCGCAACCCTGGAACACGTAATTTGAGATTAGTGTGAACTCATGCATCCAATGGCTCTTGCTCCGTCTTCTTCCCTACAGCTTTTGCCAGCCGCCGCTCCTTTCTCGCCGGTTTCTACCTCGCTCCTCCCGAGCTTCTGCACGCACGCGCGCACACCACCCAGCGCATGTGTCACGCGCCCCGCTCGTGCTCCAACGAGCTGCACAAGCGCCATCATTGTTCTTTGCAACAGAAGAAAATGTTCTCACCATAAAGATGGATTGTTCCTGACATAAGAATGGATTGTTCCACATGAACGAAGAAAATATTCCAACCATGTTGATGAATTGGTCTGAGCTTTGAACACGGATTGTTCCAAGGATGAAAGAGGGCATGGATCTCTACATCCGCACTCGCCATGGTTGTCGCTGCATTCTTTTCCGCAAGAAGCTGCGACGATGTGGTGCTGGTAGGAAAGGGGCTCGGGCAAAAGGATGCGGGAGGGAGCGTCTTCTGCCGCTCATTGGGCCCGCTTGGCGGCACCCCGAGTTTCATATGGGGTCCCGATTTGGGATCGAGTTTCATTAAAGCTAGATTTGTTGTAGTGAATTGATACGTTAGGTTTTTTTTTTTCTTTTTGCAAGGGAATCGATACGTTAGTTAAAATTCTAGCCCAGCAATGTCAGCATTTCAAAATAATACTCCATATGTCTCTTAGTATAGGACATTTTAGGATAGGACACACTTTGAGGGTTGATAGAAGAATGAGTTGAGGTGAAAACAAGGAGTATAGTAGCCTTTTAACTCTAAGATTATTTTTGTAATTTTGAATGCTAGAAGTCCTATATTTAGGTACGGAGTAAAACTTGTGCGCATCTATAAAAAAGAATTTATGCATGCATTAAGAATGTAAAAAAAGAAGAAAAGAGAATGCAATTCCCATGTTGGTAAATCCATAATGTTGCAAATGACTAAATGAGCACCAGGACTAAAAGTCCATACTGCTGAAAAAGCTGACCTTGTTATTGAGGGGACCGTCGGAGGACCGCGATGCTGGGTCGCCAGAAAAGTCTCTTTCGAACTTTCAGAACATTCAAATGCGAACTTACGCATTGTCTACGAGTTTTCCACACTGATTCCGCCTTATTGACATCCATGCAAGAACTATGCTACCACCAGGTGTTGTTTAATTGCATATCATGTTTTCCTTCACGGATAGGGTACGACATGCGGGGCCTATTCACCGTAGTGCACACAGAACAGAACAGAACAGGAGCTCAAGTGCTCAACTCAATCTAGAAATGCTTAGTGCCAACTCTTCCCCGCCACCAGATCTGACCTTACCACGGAAACTTCCACGACGCAAGGGAGCATCTGAAGAAAAATCAACGCCGCCCGCACCCTGGAAAGCATGGAGGTAAAGGATTGTGTTCCAAGAAAAAAACAGGCCAACACAGCGCATGATGCGGCCTGCCTGCCTCCTATATAAGTTTGAGCCTAGCGTCGTTCGTTGTGGCCAAGCAACCAACAAAGGTACAAAAGCTTGATTGATCGGAAGCCATGGCGATCGATGCATTGGAAGAGCTGCTCTACGTGCTGGGAGGCTCGGTGGCCCTGTGGTTCGCATGGCGGGCGCTGGAGTGGGGCTGGCTGAGCCCGCGGAGGCTGGGCCGGGCCCTGAGGGCCCAGGGCATCCGCGGCACGTCGTACCGCTTCCCGGACGGCGACCTGAAGGAAGGAGTGCGCCGACTCGCGGCGGAACGAGCCAAGTCCATGCCTCTGCAGTCGCACGGCATCAGCGCTCGCGTTCAGCCAATCGTCCACGACACCGTCAAGGAACATGGTACGCCGATTGCTCACACAGTGCAGCATCAGCGCTCTGCTGATTGCTCAAACAGTGTAAAAATGTTCTGGGCTAGCTAATGGTTGGATTTTTTTTGTTAAAATTTCTTCATGGAAAAACTAAAACCGGCAGGTAAAATTTCAATGATATGGAATGGACCAACGCCGGCTGTGATCCTCGGTGACCCCAAGCTGGTCCGGGAAGTCCTGTCGAACAAGTTCGGGCACTTCAAAAAGGCTGACCTGCCCTCCAGATTCACCAAGCTGATCGGGCAGGGGCTGCCGGGCCACAAAGGCGAGAAATGGGCAGTTCATCGGAAGATCATCAACCATGCTTTCCTTCTCGAGAAGTTGAAGGTGAGCGAATTATACCAACGATTACTACCAAACAGAGCACTTTGCCCTCTAACATTTTAGCGGTGCAGAAAATGTTACCGGCGTTTACTGCCTGCACGACCGAGCTGATAAGTAGGTGGGAGGAGTCGATGGGGCCGGGCAAGGAAAAGGAGATAGATGTCTGGCCGGAGCTGCAGGATCTCACCGGTGACGTCATCTCGCGCGCAGCGTTTGGTAGCAGCTTAAGCGAAGGAAGAAGGATCTTTCGGATACAATCGGAGCAAATTCAAATATTCATTAACATGACAAACTTGTACATCCCGGGATACACGTACGTGCGCCTGACTCGTATTAGTCGCTCGGAACTTATACATAACTAATTGATTCAACTATTCATCTTGTCGATTCAAAGTTCATTTTTTTTCTTTTTTTTTTCTAATGTTGATTGGTAGCTAGACAAGCCCTTTGATTCATCTTGTTTTATTGCCCTCGCTGATATTCTTTCCTATTTGTTTTTCAGATTCCTACCAACCAAGCTCAACAGAAAGGTAAAAGCAAATGCGCGAGAGGTGGAAACACTCTTGAAAGGCATAATCACGAAGAGGGAACTAGCTATGAAGAACGGTCATGCCGACGAGAGCGATATGTTAGGATTGCTACTACAGTCCAACGCCAAAGAGAGCCATGAAAGTGGAAACTCCAAACCGATGATGACTATGGACGACATCATCGGCGAGCTGAAGATATTCTACTTCGCCGGAATGGAGACCACTTCGGTGCTGCTCACCTGGACAATGATCGTGCTGAGCATGCACTCCGAGTGGCAGGACCGCGCAAGGGAGGAGGTTCTGCGTGTTTTCGGGGAGAAACAGCCGGATCTTGACGGCGTGAATCATCTGAAAATTGTGAGCTTTCTTTTCCCTGCTGCAATGTTTTTTTAAAAAAAAAATCCCGTGCTGATCGTAGAGTACCTTACATTTGGCTCTTATAATTGTGGCAGGTGACCATGGTTCTGTACGAGGTGCTTAGGTTGTACCCACCAATCGGGTTACTTCAACGAGAAACATACAAGGAGATGGAGCTGGGCGGCATTAGTTACCCAGCAGGCGTGAAACTGTTTCTACCAATCCTGACCATCCACCACGACCCAGCTCTATGGGGAGAAGACGCCGATGACTTCAGGCCAGAGAGGTTCGCCGAGGGGATCTCCAAGGCGTCCAAAGACGTGCCGGCGTTCTTCCCCTTCGGCTGGGGGCCGAGGATCTGCATCGGCCAGAACTTCGCACTGCACGAAGCAAAGATAGCACTGAGCATGATCCTGCAACGCTTCCAGTTCGAGCTCTCGCCAACCTACAGGCATGCGCCGTTCCCCGTGGCTACGCTGCAGCCTGACCATGGGGCACAGATCAAGCTCAAGAAAATCTGATCGTTTAGTTACTTATCCACATATATGATCATCTTATCATTTACTAAGTATGGATCGCTTTTCTGTAGATAAATAAACATGAAAGAATAACATTTGGCCATATCGATCTTACAGTATAGTATGCATACATGTACAATAAAAGAGACTTAGGATAACATATACTGCAGCTATTAGGACTCATTTTGGATACGAAAAGAGAAATGAGAGCATGTTTGGCACAAGCGCCTTGGAATTATATCTCTGTTTCTTCCATCCGTTTGTTTCTCCATGTAAGACGGCTCTGACGCATGCCCGTACGCATACGCTGATGGCACACCAGGTCAGCAATTCAATCAGCGTCACCCAGCTCTGCCTCTGCGTTGAAGCATCGGTTGTTCCATCAACGCGTTCCAATCTATGCGGAAAAGTCCAAGAACAACAGAGGAAATTTCCCATTCACTGTTCCCTATAAATTTGCTGCCTCAGACCTCAGTCTAGCAGCGTGCTGACACGAGCTCGGCCATGGCGGTTGGAACGTTGTTGCTGCAGCAGCCATGGACCTGGCTCTGTTTCCTGGGGTCGTTCCTGGCCCTGTGGTGGGCCTGGCGGGTGCTGGAGTCGGCTTGGATCATCCCACGGAGGCTGGGCCCGGCCCTGCAAGCCCAGGGCCTCCGCGGCACGGTTTACCGTTTTCCGTTCGGCGACCTGAAGGAGTTCGCGCGGCTGGCCGCGGCAGCACGGGCGAAGCCCATGCAGCTGTCGCACGACATCACGCCGCGCGTGAACCGCTTCTACTACGACACCATTAAGGAACACGGTAGGTAACATCGCCGGGAACTGGAAAGATTTCACTGAATATTGTTCCTGAGAGATTCATGTGTATAAGAAAGAACCAAGAACGACAATTAAATTGCAGGTAAAATTTCTGTGACTTGGTTTGGTCCGACGCCGAGGGTGATCGTGAACGACGCCAAACTGGTGCGTGAGATCCTCGCCAACAAGTTCGGACACTTCCAGAAGCGCAAGAACACGGGCATCGTCAGCCGGCTGTCCCGTGGGCTGGTGAGCCACGAGGGCGAGAAATGGGCCGCGCACCGCAAGATCATCAACCCAGCCTTCCATGTCGAGAAACTCAAGGTCAGTAGTAATTAATTCACTATTATCCTTATGCAGCGCTTCGCTTCCAGGTTTTGATCGATTGGAACAGAGCTTGATGTTGTTGGTTGCGCTGCAGAAAATGTTGCCTGCTTTCGCCGCGTGCTCGAACGAGCTGATAACTAGATGGGTAGGTTACGTGGAGTCTAACGGAAGGAAGGAGATAGATGTCTGGCCGGAGTTCCAGAATCTCACCGGCGACGTCATCTCCAGATCCGCCTTCGGCAGCAGCTTCAGCGAGGGGAGGAGGATTTTCCAGTTACAGTCAGAGCAAGCTAAGAACATAGTGAAGCTGATCAACTCTCTGTACCTCCCAGGTTTCAGGTATCTCTGATGATTGCACACACCATATATGTGCTACCTAATGAAACTACTAGTACAGATGACTCAGCGCCCTTGTTCATACGGTTTCTGCAGGTTCCTTCCAACAAAACTCAACAGAATGATAACTGAGAACGCGCGCGAGGTCGAGGCGCTGCTGCGCGGCATCGTGGGCAAGAGGGAGACGGCCATGAAAGAAGGCCGCGCCAGCAACGACGACCTGCTGGGCCTGCTGATGGAGTCCAACGCCGCGGAGACGAAGCAAGCCGGGAACTCGAAGCCGATCATGACCATGGACGACATCATCGGCGAGCTGAAGCTGTTCTACTTCGCCGGGATGGACACCACCGCCGTGCTGCTGACGTGGACGATGGTCGTCCTGAGCATGCACCCGGAGTGGCAGGACAGCGCGAGGGAGGAGGTCCTGCGTGTCTTCGGACAGAACCAGCCGGACTTCGACGGCATAAGCCAGCTGAAGCTCGTGAGTAGTAGTACTCCCCGTCGTTGAATGCTTGCACGAACTTTTCACCGAGAAGCCAGTCTGAGATCGTCAATTCGGTATGTTGCAGGTGACCATGATTCTGTACGAGGTTCTCAGGCTGTACCCGCCGGTGATCCAGCTTGACCGGCAGACGTACAAGGAGATGGAGCTGGGCGGCGTCACGTACCCACCCGGGGTGATCCTCTCGCTGCCGATCGTGTTCATCCACCACGACAAGGACGTGTGGGGAGAGGACGCCCACGAGTTCAGGCCGGAGAGGTTCGCCGACGGCATCTCCAGGGCGTCCAAGGACTCGCCGGCGTTCTTCCCCTTCGGCTGGGGCCCGCGGATCTGCGTCGGCCAGAACTTCGCGCTCGTCGAGGCCAAGCTGGCGCTCAGCAACATCCTGCAGCACTTCTCGTTCGAGCTGTCGCCGTCCTACGCGCACGCGCCGTTCCCGGTCTCCACTCTGCAGCCGGACCATGGGGCGCAGATCGTTATCAGCAAACTCTAGAAAATTGCTTATTGCACCCAAAAAAAGGTCTTCATTGTAGAACAGCCACACGTATGATTTCCAACGAGCATACATATCCATGAATTGTGAACCAACGAATTTGAGTGAGCTGGACCAGGTCATACATCGGGTGAGCTCAATCTAAGTTGATTTAGACAATCAGGCAAGAGTAATATATAGGCAGTAAATATCTTAGCGGTGCATTTGCAATGGGACAGTTTAACATTGTTACACGGTGTGAATTTGTAATTCTAAAATTATATCTATGATACAAACATGCTTGAAACTACAAGTTATCTAGTTTATGCATCCTCAAAAGGAAAATACTAAGTTATTAAGATAAACTAGTCTCAAATAGAAAAAGGTGGAGAGTCATCTTTGTAATAGTCAATAGTAACAATTGCCAAAATTTAACACAGGAAGGTATGCCGTTCCAAATATAAGTGAGGTAATAATAAGTTAATAACCAACATATACCGAAATTGTTTTGTTTTCCAATTGAGATTGAAAATGTGCACTTTAGTTTTGTATGCTTGTCAGCTTATACTTTGGCCGATGCTATGATGTGAGCCGAAATAGTCATGTCATAACAGTCAGATAACGCCAGGCCCGCATTCAGTCAGTGACAACTGCTCCCTCAACAAGTTAGGCGATTATCTGATCCACAAAAACACGGGTCGCTACAAATGCTCACCATGTGTTTCTCATCATCATGGCAGCTCAAAGGTGACTGGCGGTGGCGATGTGCAGTGGCGGTTGATGGAGCTTGGTGTGACGACGCGACACTCGGGAAGCGAGATGTCAATGAGGTCTATAGGTGAAGCCTCCACGCAAAGCTCGCAGCGCCGAAGAACATGATGGAGAGGTCCGAGAGGGCTCGACAGCGTTGATCATCGAGCTCCATATAGCAATGGGGATGGCGATGCGATAGGGTTTCGCGAGGCAGTGATGCCACAGTGAGCTCAAAACCTACAAAATAGGGATTGAGGTGGTGGCGGGGGAGGGCGACGTTGGAGTGGATCATGCACGATGGATTGGAAGCTGGTGGTTGCGCCTTGGGTGCAGCGACGGGAATGACATTGGGTCCCTCGTCAGTGACACGAAAGGAGAAGAGCCGGTGGTCTGGTGATCTGATGTTGCTGGGCTCGGCCCAAGAGAAAAGGGAAAAGAGAGGCGGGTGAGCAGCGAAGGATAAGTTTCAGCCTAAGTAGAATTTTGGCCCTAGGAATTTAAGAATTTAGGTTCAACAAAGATAATAGGAAATATAGAGAAATAGAAGTAGAGAACTTAGGAGAAGCCGATAGGGATTTGTGAATATCGGGAAAAAATTTCAAGTTTTTTTTTTCAACCTTCAAGATCCTTAACCTATTATATTACCTCCGTCCCAAAATACTTATCATTTTTTTTTACTTTTGATTACGATGTTTGACCATTCGTCTTATTCAAATTTTTTGTATAAATATTAAAACAAATTTGCCATGATTATACTATCTTAAATGACAAACATATTATGAAAAAATAACTAAATGTTTGCACAAAAAATCAAATAAGATGAATGGTCAAATGTGATGATCAAAAGTCAACAGCGACAACTATTTTGGGAGGGAGGGAGTAGAAAGTTATAAATTCAATTTTCATCACATATATTTTATTTTCCGACAAAAGCTAAAAGAAATAAAGAAAAATGATTCACATCTTGTAGTAGTCATGATAAGCAGTCTGGATCCAAACGCTACTGACTCCATAGAGAGTGTTCCACAAAACCGCTTGGGCATGTTTGAATCAGCTACGTTGTTGGTGCAATTGTTTACAATATCTAGTGTATATATTTGTGTTTTGCACTTGTCTGCGAGTTTGCCACGCACCTGATTACGTCATTTTGACATCCATGCGGGGAAGTTGCTACTAGGTGTTGTTTACTTGGCTTGCTGTCGACACGAGTTTTCCACACTGATTTCGCCATTATGATATTCATTCATGCAACAACTTTGGTACCAGGTGTTTACTGGGGCTTTGCAGCTGTTTTTCCCTTCTTCACGGAACTGGCCAGGGAAACCAACGAGTAATTACGTACCCACGCAGCCTTTCCACATGTGCTACTCGCCTGTTCACCGTAGCCCAGATAGAACAGGAGCTCAACTCAAATCTGGAAATGCTTAGTTCCTACTACTCGCGCGCCCTCAGAACTGGTCTTACAACGACGGAAGCTTCGACGATCCAAGGGACCCTCAAAGCCGCCGCCATCCATGGGATGGAAGGCAGCTTGCAGCTGTGAATGTGATGATAAAAAATGAGGGACAAGGGCGGACACATGGAGCAGTCTCCTATAAAAGCCATGTGTCGTTCGTTGTGGCCAAGCAACCAACAAAACCGCAACAGCTTGATCATTTGTAACTCGGGAAGCATGGCGACCGGTGCATTGCAGGAGCTGCTCTTCGTGCTGGGAGGCGTGGTGGCCCTGTGGTTCACCTGGCGAGCGCTGGAGTGGGGCTGGCTGAGCCCGCGAAGACTGGGACGAGCCCTGAGGGCTCAGGGCCTTCGCGGCACGACGTACCGCTTTCCGGACGGCGACCTCAACGAAGAAGCGCGCCTAGTCACGGCGGAACGAGCCAAGCCAATGCCTCTGCGGTCGCACGGCATCAGCGCGCGCGTGCAGCCACTCGTCCACAACGCCATCAAGGAACATGGTACGCCCGATTTCTCAAGCAGCACGTGAAACATTGTTCTTTGTTCAGGGCTTACAAATGGCTGAGAATTTTGTCAAAACTTCTTGCATGGAAAAACTGAACCGGCAGGTAAAATTTCGATGGTATGGACCGGGCCAACGCCGAGTGTGATCCTCGGTGACCCCAAACTGGTCCGGGAAGTCATGTCGACCCAGTTTAGGAACCTCAAAAAGTCGCTACTGCCCTCCAGACTCATAAAGCTGATCGGACAGGGGCTGCTGATGCACGAAGGCGAGAAATGGGAAGTTCATCGGAAGATCATCAAACATGCTTTCCTTCTCGAGAAGTTGAAGGTGATGAACGCATTTACTCTGACGACTGCCATACTGAGCACTTTGCCCCCTAACATTTTTACCGCTGCAGAAAATGGGGCCAGCGTTTATTGCCTGCGCGAGCGAGCTGGTAAGTAGATGGGAGGACTCAATGGGGACTGGGACAGAGAAGGAGATAGATGTCTGGCCAGAGCTGCAGGATCTCACCGGCGACGTCATCTCGCGCGCGGCGTTCGGTAGCAGCTTAACTGAAGGGAGAAGGATTTTCCGGATACAATCGGAGCAAGTTCAACTAGCAACTCACATGTCAAATTTGCACATCCCGGGTTATACGTATGTGAGCTCATATTATTAGAGAACTCGTCAGAACCTATACATACTAATTTATTCAAAAGCTATTCATCGTGTTTATTCAAACTTCACTTTCTTTGAAGAAAAATCCTATCCAAACTAGCGCATTCATCTTGTTTCCAGCACATTCTGATATTCTTGCCTCTTCAGCTTCCTACCAACCAAACTCAACAGAAGGATAAAAGCAAATGCACGAGAGGTCGAAACGCTCCTGAAAGGCATCATAAGAAAGAAGGAGACAGCTCTGAAGAACGGCCATGCCGATGATAGCGATATGCTAGGCTTGCTACTGCAGTCCAACGCCAAAGACAGCCTGGAAAATGGAAGCTCCAAACCGACGATGACCCTGGATGACATCATCGGCGAGCTGAAGCTGTTCTACTTCGCCGGAATGGATACGACTTCGGTGCTGCTCACGTGGACCATGATCGTGCTGGGCATGCACCCCGAGTGGCAGGATCGCGCGAGGGAGGAGGTCCTGCGTGTCTTCGGGAAGAAACAGCCAGATCATGACAGCGCAAATCAGCTGAAAATCGTGAGTTTTTTCTTTCTGATGCAGCCAATGTTCTTAACATTTTTTCCCCCTAACGAATCTAGTACCTTCATCAAAGAAAAAGGAGCTGCCACATTCACTCTCACTAGTAAGAAATTACCGCAACAATCAGAGAAACAAATTACACACCACCACTGCATCATAAAAAAATTGCCTAAAAATTACTCACATTGATAAATTTATAAATTACCCATTGTTTTCATAATAAAAATATTCATATAAATATTAATATTGGAGAAAACACACTGATATTGCAATAATAAACTTACAAAACACCTATATAACAAAACATTAGTTATAGTAAAGTTATTATTGATAATGGCCACACGCAATTACCGAATTACGTGGGCCAGCCTGTTAGTTTCTTAATTACATTTGGCTCCTACACATGTGGCAGGTGACCATGATTCTATACGAGGTGCTCAGGCTGTACCCACCGATCCCCTTGCTTGAACGAGGAACATGCAAGGAGATGGAGCTCGGTGGTGTCAAGTACCCAGCAGACGTGAAATTGGTACTACCAATATTGACCATCCACCATGACCCAGCTCTGTGGGGAGAAGACGCCGATGACTTCAAGCCAGAAAGGTTCGCCGAGGGGATCTCCAAGGCGTCTAAGGACGCGCCGGCGTTCTTCCCCTTCGGCTGGGGGCCTAGGATCTGCATCGGCCAGAACTTCGCACTGCTCGAAGCCAAGATAGCACTCAGCATGATCCTGCAACGCTTTGAGTTTGAGCTATCACCAGCCTACACGCATGCGCCTTTCCTCGTCTCTACGCTGCAGCCTGACCATGGGGCACAGATCAAGCTCAAGAAAATATGATTGTTCAGTCTCTTATTTACATATATATGATCATATCGTGTAGTGTGGAATTTTATTTCCTTTTATTTAAATAAATAAACATCAAAGAATAATGATTTGTATAGGTCGATCTTACAGTATATTCATACAACAATAATAGTGAGTTACATGCTCCCTCTATTTGAAATATAATTGCATCTCTGAGTTTGGTTAAAGTTAAAAATTCACTTTTTTGACTAATAATTATTATAAATTTATATTTATAAACAAAAAAAAAATATATCATCAATATTTCTCATGATGAATGTAATAACATAAATCTTTCCACGAATTAAACAAAGCATTGGTCAAAGATAGGATCGTTAGACTTTGATCAGATCCATAAATGTAATCATTTTTTAAACGAACTTTAGTTGTGCGCATATTTTTGGGCCGGATAGCAACAGTACGAGATGAGCTTGGTTGGTGGTTTCACTGTGAGCTGGTTTGGGAAGGAAATCATATACTCCCTCCAGTGTCTTGTTGTTGTTTTGGACATTAACACGGTCTTCAATACATAACTTTGACTAATACTTTTTGTTTATAAAATATAGTTAAAGTGTACTTTATGAAATCATATTTCAGTACAAATATACTCATTTCATTTCCACATTTCAAAGTTTAAAAAGTTTGACTTAGGACAACCTCAAAACGACAACTATTTTGGTATTGGAGGGAGTATAACACTAGGTTCTCGCAACCGTGGAGCACGTAATTTGAGATTAGTGTGAACTCACGCATCCAATGGCTCTTGCTCCGTCTTCTTCCCCGGTCACTTCCCTGCAGCTTTTGCCAGCCGACGCTCCCTTCTCATCGGTTTCTACCTCGCTCCTCCCGAGCTTCTATGCGCATGCGTGCACACCGCCCAGCGCATGTGTATCACGCGCCCCGCTCGTGGCCTCGTGCTCCAACAAGCTGCACGAGCACCATCATTGTTTTTGGCAACAGAAGAAAATGTTCTGACCATAAAGATGGATTGTTCCCAGCATGAGAATGGATTGCTCCACATGAACGAAGAAAATGTTCCAACCATGTTGATGAATTGTTTTGAGCTTTGAACATGGGTTGCTCTGAGGATGAAAGAGGGCATGGATCTCTACATGCGCACTCGTCATGGTTCTTTTTTCTCGAGAACGTGCAATGCACGTATTTCATTAAAAAAATAGAGTTTACAACGCACCCCCACACCGCCCCGTCAGACAGACGGGACGGCCAACACACACTGAACAGAAGCTACCTACTCACACCACAAAAGGAGCAATATAACACTACCACTACCCCTAAACACACCTGCCGAAGGAACACTAATCATAAAACAAAGAACTGCAACAATCAAGCAGGCCCGCCTCGCTCCAAAGCATGGTTTTATTAGTGATCTGATGGACCAATGCGGCATTCTTTTCCGCAAGAAGCTGCGACAATGTGGTGTTGGGAGGAAGGGGGCTCAGGAAAAAGGATGTGGGAGGGAGCGTCTACCGCTCACTAGGCCCGCTTGGCGGCACCCCGAGTTTCATATGGGGTCCCGATTTGGGATCGAGTTTCATTAAAACTAGATTTCTTGTAGTGAATTGATACGATTAGTTAGTTAGTTAGTTAAAATTTGAGCTCAGCAATTGTAACACCCTACTTTTGGAGCCAAAAAGAAAAAGAAAAGGCAAATCAAAAAGGGAATAAAAATCACTCCAAATTTAAATTTTTGTCCAATCTCTTTCCTTCCAATGATTTTTGAAAATAAAATTCACCAAATAAATCAAACCTAGCTGAATTTGAAATTTTGAAATAATAAAACAAGTGCTCAAGTGTTTGCATTCATTTAACTCTACTAAAAATATGATCCATTTTGAATTTACAACAAATTAAATAAATTTGTCTCAAGTCTATCAAACACACTTGAATTTAAAAGGCTTTGATTTTGAAATTTTGCAAAAAACTTCATCATGTGCATTTCTGGATTTTATTGTCTTTATTTTGAGTGTTTATTCAATCTTTGTGTTTGTTTGAATTTGAAATCCTTTCAAATTCAAAACCCAGTAAAAAGAAAGCCAATTTCTCTTACCTTAACCTCTCGGGCCGAAAACCCCTTCCGGCCCAGCCCGCTCCTCTTTTTTCTTCCTTTTATTTTCGGTAGTGGGCCGCGCTCTTCCTTTTTGGGCCACGCTCGTTCTTCCGGCCCAGTCAGCCCAGCCCGCCTTCCTTCCCTCTCCCGCTGACAGCTAGGACCCACTCGTCATCCCGGCCCCTACCTCCTCCTTCTCCCACGCGGCGCGCCGCCGCCCCGTCGGCCCCAGCCGCCGACCCGCCCCCGCCGCACGCGCCGCCGTGTCGCCGCTCTGCCGGGCGACGCCGTAGCCGCCAAGGAAACCGCTGCCTTTAAAACTGCACCGCGCCCCGCTCCTCTCCCTCCTCTCTCTTCTTCCTCACTCGTCTCTCTCTCCCTCTCCCTCCTTCCTCCGTCGACCCCCTCCGGTGAGCTCTCCGGCCACCGCGGAAGCACGCCTCCTCCTCCATCCTCTGCCCCGCGAGCACCCCGCTCCGCGCGCCACCCCATCATCGCAACGGCCCGCGCAGCAGAGCCGCGCGCAAGGAGATCGACGACGACCTAGCTCCGCCGCCTTTTTCTCCGTCGGCCAGCCGCCTCCCGTCCTCCTCCGTCGCCGTTGAGCACACGGTGAGGCTCCCCGAACCACCCTCTCTCTCACGCGCAACTTCTCTTCCTCCCTCTCGGCTCGCACGCGAGTCCACATCGAACGCCGCCGCTTCTCCCAACTCCGGCGAGCCATTTCCGACGCACCGTTGCTTCCCATCGTCAACACGCATCTTCAAACGCTTCCCCGTCGATCCCTTCCTCTCCGCGACGAGGTCCCGTCGCTCGGAACCCATCGCAGACGCCGGCGGCGAGCCCTCCGGCCATCCACCGCCGCACGCCACCCTCTGGTCCACCGTGGACCGGTGGACCACGGCCCCTCACCGGTCCACAGAGCCCGTGGACCGAGTCCATGGGTTTTCCAATACAAAAATAAATCCGTAAATCTCAGGAATTTCCCAGCCCTGTACATCTTACAGATAAGCCCTCGAGCTTTTCTGTAATTATGTTTAAGCCCCATCTTTTTGCAGAAAAGTCCCTAAACTTTTCTGTAATTATGTTTTGGTCCTCATCTTTTTACACTTAGGTCCCCAAACTTTTCTATAATTACATATTAGTCCCTAAAACTCTCTGACCTTGCAAATCAGTCCTTAAAACCTTTCTGTAATTACAAATAGATCCTTTGTAATTACAAATAATCCCCAGATCTTTAAATATCGATATCTTTTCAACCATAACTCCGTTTTGAGTGATTCTTGTGCTCACGGATTCGTAGAAATGCGTAGTACATCATGGTACTACTATTGGAATCCCACATCATACCTAAACATCGTCAATGTCCTAAAAACCCCTCTGACCTAGTATATTCCTTTTATCGGCAATCGTGCGAGGTCAAACTCGCATGTCACGACTGATGTTCACCTAAGACCAAACAAATCCTGTGGTGCTGGTCGTCTAGTACCTCCCACATAACAACTCACATTCCGCTCCATTCCTGTACTGCACATTCATTTATTTACCCGTTAACAGTAAATCTTTCAGGCGGTATCGCTTCTAAATGCCGCAACCTTCTATATTCTGAGTTCGACTCCGAACCTAGCCTTGATTAATCCTCGCCCAATCAAGCTTAAACCTAACCCTGCCCCCAACACCTATTCCGATGCTATCACCAATTCCTTATCAAGCCCTATCGCTTTATCGTCTTCTTTTATAAGAAATCTTTTATCGAGTATTATTTGAAGACTCGAAGACCTCGACTTCGACAACAGAGCTCGAAGACCCAGAACTCGAAGATTAGGAAAGCGTTTGTCAGGCAAGCTCTACATCTCCTTGATCATGATTGAACCTATTGTTTTTGCATCGCACCTATAGAGCCTGTTCTAGTAATATGCATTGCTTGTTATTTTACTGCTTGTGTAGCTATGACCTACTTGCTTGCTGGTAATGATGCCACTATATAGGCATAAATACCAGAATCCTTGATTACCCTTGTTTACCCCTCTCCTTGATAACCCTAGGACAGTCCCATCATCTCTATGATGGTACAATTTCCTTACTAATAGAAATGCTTAGGACCCCTCGCAATGTTTCTACATTGCCACACCTCTCACACACTTGCTTTTGAAAATGTGTTAAATGAGTTTGGTGGTGTGAGTAAATACTTGAGTTGGGAGTAGCACAACCGTGTTAGGTGATGATGATGGAGCTGGTGAAGGGAATGGGTTGGACTGCGGGCAAGACCATTGACGAGGTGATGTGGATAGTGTGATAGCCCACCAGTGTGGGATATGGTGCTTGCCCGGCCATATAAGGACCGGTTCTCTTGACCGTAAACCTAATGATTTCCGTACAACCACGGAACCTGAATGGGCAGGACTTATCCTACCTTCTTGGGTACACTTGTAACACCACCGGAGGCTGGTAGTAGCAACGGAAGCTCAGGAGAAGACCCGGGAAACGTACCCGTGGTCTGGTCGCGGAACCCACTGTCGGTGCATGGGAAAGCCGCCTGTCCTTGTTTGTACATGGATCCTGCAACTCGTTGCGGGAGCACGAACGCACCTGTTAAAGGTGTGTTGTGCCGTAGTGTGACAATTCATTGTCACAGGCCCCTGAGTGTGATTCCGTGGTGGTTTTGCAAAGTGCTCTGAGAAGATGGACTAAGCGTTATGTCACTCTCCGTACAAGAGTGCATAGCCCGTGGGGAAAGCTGTACAACCTCTGCAGAGGATAACAATTCATCCGGATGGACGTTGCCACGGCATATGGCACATTATGGTTATGCGCTTTTGAGATTAGCCACCTCTCTCTATCCTTGACGTGTGAGTGAGTTGTAGACAACCCGTGTTTTGGAAGTGTTGGCATGGATGCCGGGTCGGTATGATCCTTGAGGACAGAAGGCCCAATTAAAACTTGGGAACTGACGGGAATGTATATACTCCCCCAGGGCCAACCAACTAAAATATTGACAATGAATCTCCTGTTTTTATCTATAAATCCTTGACTGCTTTAGTGAACCTTGCATAAAAATGGATTTTCTGCAAAGGAACCATACAGCCTTCTCCTTGCTAAGACCAAATATGCATGTAAATATTTACCCTTGTGTAGTGTAGGGCTTGCGGAGTACCTTATGTACTCACGCTCTTGCATTTGTGGTTTTAGTCAGAGAAGCCTCCGTAGGAAGCGATGACGTCTGGTTTTCGTTCCTGCATCTCAAGTCTGCCTGTGGCTTGGGTCGTGTTTCCCGCTGTTTGTCTGCTCAGCCATTAGTTGGACGGAAGGACTAGGATACTTCAGAATCCTTGTCGTACCGCCACTAAGGGCTTTATATCAGGTACTATACTATTTACCTATACGAAGTATGCTTTAGATTACCATATCTGTGTTCTTGTGCGTATCAGCTACTGATCCAGGGACTGATACATGATGCACAACATGCTCCAGAAATTGGGGTATGACAGAGTGGTATCAGAGCAATACTTGACCGTAGAACGAAAACCTAGGATTTGTTACGATAAAAAAAAAGAGTATTTTCAAAACTATTTTTGAAAACCTACCATAATATCTCCTTTCCCTCTTTTAAAATCTCTTGTTCCTCCCCCGACTCATACGCTGAAGTCATGTCTCAACTCGCCATGTCTGCAACAGAAGTCCTCAACTCGATGGACAACCAGAACCACTTGACGGTAGAAGTGGACAACCAAGTGTATCAGGTTTACCGCATGCCCGATATGGTTCCTAAACCAAGGAGCAATAGCAATGTTGCTAAGGGCACTAGATCACAGAGGACATGCTTCTATTGCCGCAATCCCGGACATAAGATTGCCAACTGCCCCTACTACGAACTTGTCAATGAAGCCAAATCCACAGAGACTAATATGAAGAATGAAGTACCTCATGTCCTAGTACCGTTTATAGAAGTCCAATCTGAAGTACCAGAAAAGCACCAAGAGCAAGAGGCTCGAAATAATATGGATGGTACGTACCCGAAGTCACCTTCTGGTGTCACAAGTATCCTTGAAAGGATGAATGCTCTGGAAGGGTCACTAAAGAAGGTCAGAAAAGAAGTCACCAACCTTACAAAAACCCTCCAGCTCACGAACACTAGAGACAAATACAACCAGAAAAGGAAGAACAATAGTCATGCATGTGGACAAGCCACATTTGGAAAGCTAAAGAAGCCAAGAAACACAGTAAAAGGTCATGCCTTTCACCAGCTGAACAACGCACATGAAGGCTCAAGTGGTACAAACCTGCCATCCAAGGTCAACCCAAGGATAACACGAACAAGTCGGACATGTTTTGCTTGCCATAAGCGTGGACATCTCATAGCGGATTGCCCCGAATTCCCCGGACACAAGGAGTAGCAACAATAATGCTAAGGGTTGTCATCTCAGAAATCTATGTTGTACTCGAGAATATGGTTCTGTATGTGGACAATAAAGAGTAAGGACGCTTAATCAAGTAATGACTCGGTTCACCTTTGAGTAAGAATGGAATGCGAGTTCAGAAAAAAATCAACCTTGTGATGAAACAAGCATGGTTACAAGTGCCTGGTTAACGCTAAGCATCAAGTCAATGAAGCCCCTTTTTAACGCAAAGATGCGGAGAACAGTTTTCCTTTTATCCGACCAAGTCATATGACCCTCTCGATTCTTTTGGTCAAAACGGACTATTGGTCGAGTTCCGAGAACAATCAAAAAAAAAAAAATCGATAGTATATCCACCCTTAAGCCTTAAACCTCGTTTGTAGCACGCCTACACATGAGCCCACAACAAATAAATCGCGTTGTTTGTGTGATTCGATGTTTTGTTGATCTTTGGCTCTTTGTTTTCTATGATTGTGTGCTTTTAATAAAAACATAAACACCATAATAACGATAAGAGCAGTTTAATAGTTAGAATCGCAGCTTAACAACACCTTAAGACCAAAACCTTTCCTAACCCTTGCCTAAACCCCTTGGTGAAACCAGGATGCCGCCAAAGAGGACAAAAGCACCTGAAGATCATGACATCATTGGGCAAGTCACAAGAGATAGAACTAACAAGAGAAAGAAACCAACAACTCCCCAACGTCGCAATCAGAACAAAAGAAGACTCACCGCAGCCTATAATCAGGAAACAGAGGCAGCTCATCACAATGAAGAAGAAATGAACCAAGACACAGACAATAATGGCAGTCAGGGTAGTAATGAGACTTCGGAAGCACCACCAGTCAACCTCGCAGAGGTAGTGGCCAAACAGACCCAACTCTTGGAAGTAATTTCTCTAGAACAACAAAGCAGTCGCGGAATAAATTCAAAGATAATAGAATTTCTGAAGCTTAGGCCCCCTGTATACGACAGCACTGATGAAGACCCACTAGCTGCTGACGATTGGCTTAAAAGTATTACCAAGAAGCTAGATATAGTTGCAGCTAATGATCGAGAAAGGTTAGTGTTGTCCACCCACCAACTAGTTGGAGTTGCTGCAGAATGGTGGGATAATTTCAAGGAAACAGTCACAAAGCAAGATGGTATTACGTGGGATGAATTCCAGAAAGCCTTTCGTGAATACCACATCCCCACAGGAATCATGGACATCAAAAGCAGATGAATTTCGTACCCTCAAGCAAGGGTCCATGACAGTGAATGAGTACATTCGAAAGTTTATGAAGTTAGCCCGATATGCACCAGATGAAGTCAACACCGATAAGAAGAAGCAAGACCGTTTCAGAAAAGGACTAAACCATACCCTGAGGATACTTTTGGTCGCTCACATCTACGATGATTTCAACACCCTGATGAATAAAGTCATTCTGCTCGAAGGAGCATTGATAGATCAAGAAAATGACAAAGGCCATGAGACCCAGTCTTGGGAGCCGAAAGAGAAGTGTGAAGTACATGAATGGGAATCTCCACAGAAGCAAGAGGATCGAAAGAAAAAGAAGAAGAAGAAGAAGAAGAACAAACGACGCGTGAAACCTTCTGGTTCTATAAGGCAACCTCAGAAAAAGAAGGTAAAAAGGACAACTAGAAAGTGTTACCTGTGCCGAACTCGTGGGCACATGGCAGTAGATTTCCCTGAAGCCATCACACGTGGAGACCAACAGTGACAATCCTGTCGAAGCTCAAATCTTCGGTACTCTGAGTTAGGACCTAGAGAATTGAAGAACTTTATGGACGAGTACTGTAACATAAGCAACTTTTGTACTCTGTATGTGGAGTATCAATAAGGATTTGTAACGAGAGTTGTTTGGTGAGATATATAGTTTGTTGTAGAACAAACTTCAAGCTACATCAAATGGAGATGCTTTTACCTCCAAAGTTGAGTAAAGGTCTTGGTAAAATCACCTACGAGGATAGATTGGATATAAAGGCATTTGGGAAAGACCACCTATGGATAATAAGAAAAGCCTAAATCCTTTGGATAAGTTTAACAGAGAAGTAATCAACCATAACCTTCGACACCCCGAGTTCAAATCTTTTAAGTGGGGTAGGACCCCACATGCAACCTCGAAGAAAGGACTTTTGCTACTTCGATCTGCAGCATCAAGGATCACGACAATAGAGAGAATCCACAGTCAAGCCCTCGACCTTGCGAAGTCCTGGCGAAATTTTTGGAAGTTGCCACCGTCAAGCAAGACGACACATGAGAAGATCTACGCCATCCGAATCTCTTTCGAATCTCGAGGACGAGATTCCTTTTAAGTGGGGTAGATCTGTAACACCCTACTTTTGGAGCCAAAAAGAAAAAGAAAAGGCAAATCAAAAAGGGAATAAAAATCACTCCAAATTTAAATTTTTGTCCAATCTCTTTCCTTCCAATGATTTTTGAAAATAAAATTCACCAAATAAATCAAACCTAGCTGAATTTGAAATTTTGAAATAATAAAACAAGTGCTCAAGTGTTTGCATTCATTTAACTCTACTAAAAATATGATCCATTTTGAATTTACAACAAATTAAATAAATTTGTCTCAAGTCTATCAAACACACTTGAATTTAAAAGGCTTTGATTTTGAAATTTTGCAAAAAAAACTTCATCATGTGCATTTCTGGATTTTATTGTCTTTATTTTGAGTGTTTAATCAATCTTTGTGTTTGTTTGAATTTGAAATCCTTTCAAATTCAAAACCCACTAAAAAGAAAGCCAATTTCTCTTACCTTAACCTCTCGGGCCGAAAACCCCTTCCGGCCCAGCCCGCTCCTCTTTTTTCTTCCTTTTATTTTCGGCAGTGGGCCGCGCTCTTCCTTTTTGGGCCACGCTCGTTCTTCCGGCCCAGTCAGCCCAGCCCGCCTTCCTTCCCTCTCCCGCTGACAGCTGGGACCCACTCGTCATCCCGGCACCTACCTCCTCCTTCTCCCACGCGGCGCGCCGCCGCCCCGTCGGCCCCGGCCGCCGACCCGCCCCCGCCGCACGCGCCGCCGTGTCGCCGCGCTGCTGGGCGACGCCGTAGCCACCAAGGAAACCACTGCCTTTAAAACTGCACCGCGCCCCGCTCCTCTCCCTCCTCTCTCTTCTTCCTCACTCGTCTCTCTCTCCCTCTCCCTCCTTCCTCCGTCGACCCCCTCCGGTGAGCTCTCCGGCCACCGGGGAAGCACGCCTCCTCCTCCATCCTCTGCCCCGCGAGCACCCCGCTCCGCGCGCCACCCCATCATCGCAACGGCCCGCGCAGCAGAGCCGCGCGCAAGGAGATCGACGACGACCTAGCTCCGCCGCCTTTTTCTCCGTCGGCCAGCCGCCTCCCGTCCTCCTCCGTCGCCGTTGAGCACACGGTGAGGCTCCCCGAACCACCCTCTCTCTCACGCGCAACTTCTCTTCCTCCCTCTCGGCTCGCACGCGAGTCCACATCGAACGCCGCCGCTTCTCCCAACTCCGGCGAGCCATTTCCGACGCACCGTTGCTTCCCATCGTCAACACGCATCTTCAAACGCTTCCCCGTCGATCCCTTCCTCTCCGCGACGAGGTCCCGTCGCTCGGAACCCATCGCAGACGCCGGCGGCGAGCCCTCCGGCCATCCACCGCCGCACGCCACCCTCTGGTCCACCGTGGACCGGTGGACCACGGCCCCTCACCGGTCCACAGAGCCCGTGGACCGAGTCCATGGGTTTTCCAATACAAAAATAAATCCGTAAATCTCAGGAATTTCCCAGCCCTGTACATCTTACAGATAAGCCCTCGAGCTTTTCTGTAATTATGTTTAAGCCCCATCTTTTTGCAGAAAAGTCCCTAAACTTTTCTGTAATTATGTTTTGGTCCTCATCTTTTTACACTTAGGTCCCCAAACTTTTCTATAATTACATATTAGTCCCTAAAACTCTCTGACCTTGCAAATCAGTCCTTAAAACCTTTCTGTAATTACAAATAGATCCTTTGTAATTACAAATAATCCCCAGATCTTTAAATATCGATATCTTTTCAACCATAACTCCGTTTTGAGTGATTCTTGTGCTCACGGATTCGTAGAAATGCGTAGTACATCATGGTACTACTATTGGAATCCCACATCATACCTAAACATCGTCAATGTCCTAAAAACCCCTCTGACCTAGTATATTCCTTTTATCGGCAATCGTGCGAGGTCAAACTCGCATGTCACGACTGATGTTCACCTAAGACCAAACAAATCCTGTGGTGCTGGTCGTCTAGTACCTCCCACATAACAACTCACATTCCGCTCCATTCCTGTACTGCACATTCATTTATTTACCCGTTAACAGTAAATCTTTCAGGCGGTATCGCTTCTAAATGCCGCAACCTTCTATATTCTGAGTTCGACTCCGAACCTAGCCTTGATTAATCCTCGCCCAATCAAGCTTAAACCTAACCCTGCCCCCAACACCTATTCCGATGCTATCACCAATTCCTTATCAAGCCCTATCGCTTTATCGTCTTCTTTTATAAGAAATCTTTTATCGAGTATTATTTGAAGACTCGAAGACCTCGACTTCGACAACAGAGCTCGAAGACCCAGAACTCGAAGATTAGGAAAGCGTTTGTCAGGCAAGCTCTACATCTCCTTGATCATGATTGAACCTATTGTTTTTGCATCGCACCTATAGAGCCTGTTCTAGTAATATGCATTGCTTGTTATTTTACTGCTTGTGTAGCTATGACCTACTTGCTTGCTGGTAATGATGCCACTATATAGGCATAAATACCAGAATCCTTGATTACCCTTGTTTACCCCTCTCCTTGATAACCCTAGGACAGTCCCATCATCTCTATGATGGTACAATTTCCTTACTAATAGAAATGCTTAGGACCCCTCGCAATGTTTCTACATTGCCACACCTCTCACACACTTGCTTTTGAAAATGTGTTAAATGAGTTTGGTGGTGTGAGTAAATACTTGAGTTGGGAGTAGCACAACCGTGTTAGGTGATGATGATGGAGCTGGTGAAGGGAATGGGTTGGACTGCGGGCAAGACCATTGACGAGGTGATGTGGATAGTGTGATAGCCCACCAGTGTGGGATATGGTGCTTGCCCGGCCATATAAGGACCGGTTCTCTTGACCGTAAACCTAATGATTTCCGTACAACCACGGAACCTGAATGGGCAGGACTTATCCTACCTTCTTGGGTACACTTGTAACACCACCGGAGGCTGGTAGTAGCAACGGAAGCTCAGGAGAAGACCCGGGAAACGTACCCGTGGTCTGGTCGCGGAACCCACTGTCGGTGCATGGGAAAGCCGCCTGTCCTTGTTTGTACATGGATCCTGCAACTCGTTGCGGGAGCACGAACGCACCTGTTAAAGGTGTGTTGTGCCGTAGTGTGACAATTCATTGTCACAGGCCCCTGAGTGTGATTCCGTGGTGGTTTTGCAAAGTGCTCTGAGAAGATGGACTAAGCGTTATGTCACTCTCCGTACAAGAGTGCATAGCCCGTGGGGAAAGCTGTACAACCTCTGCAGAGGATAACAATTCATCCGGATGGACGTTGCCACGGCATATGGCACATTATGGTTATGCGCTTTTGAGATTAGCCACCTCTCTCTATCCTTGACGTGTGAGTGAGTTGTAG
This sequence comes from Eragrostis curvula, assembly GCA_007726485.1. Lineage (NCBI taxonomy): Eukaryota > Viridiplantae > Streptophyta > Magnoliopsida > Poales > Poaceae > Eragrostis > Eragrostis curvula. The sequence goes on along the minus strand of RWGY01000009.1, from coordinate 19,296,165 downwards.
ACAACCCGTGTTTTGGAAGTGTTGGCATGGATGCCGGGTCGGTATGATCCTTGAGGACAGAAGGCCCAATTAAAACTTGGGAACTGACGGGAATGTATATACTCCCCCAGGGCCAACCAACTAAAATATTGACAATGAATCTCCTGTTTTTATCTATAAATCCTTGACTGCTTTAGTGAACCTTGCATAAAAATGGATTTTCTGCAAAGGAACCATACAGCCTTCTCCTTGCTAAGACCAAATATGCATGTAAATATTTACCCTTGTGTAGTGTAGGGCTTGCGGAGTACCTTATGTACTCACGCTCTTGCATTTGTGGTTTTAGTCAGAGAAGCCTCCGTAGGAAGCGATGACGTCTGGTTTTCGTTCCTGCATCTCAAGTCTGCCTGTGGCTTGGGTCGTGTTTCCCGCTGTTTGTCTGCTCAGCCATTAGTTGGACGGAAGGACTAGGATACTTCAGAATCCTTGTCGTACCGCCACTAAGGGCTTTATATCAGGTACTATACTATTTACCTATACGAAGTATGCTTTAGATTACCATATCTGTGTTCTTGTGCGTATCAGCTACTGATCCAGGGACTGATACATGATGCACAACATGCTCCAGAAATTGGGGTATGACAGAGTGGTATCAGAGCAATACTTGACCGTAGAACGAAAACCTAGGATTTGTTACGATAAAAAAAAAGAGTATTTTCAAAACTATTTTTGAAAACCTACCATAATATCTCCTTTCCCTCTTTTAAAATCTCTTGTTCCTCCCCCGACTCATACGCTGAAGTCATGTCTCAACTCGCCATGTCTGCAACAGAAGTCCTCAACTCGATGGACAACCAGAACCACTTGACGGTAGAAGTGGACAACCAAGTGTATCAGGTTTACCGCATGCCCGATATGGTTCCTAAACCAAGGAGCAATAGCAATGTTGCTAAGGGCACTAGATCACAGAGGACATGCTTCTATTGCCGCAATCCCGGACATAAGATTGCCAACTGCCCCTACTACGAACTTGTCAATGAAGCCAAATCCACAGAGACTAATATGAAGAATGAAGTACCTCATGTCCTAGTACCGTTTATAGAAGTCCAATCTGAAGTACCAGAAAAGCACCAAGAGCAAGAGGCTCGAAATAATATGGATGGTACGTACCCGAAGTCACCTTCTGGTGTCACAAGTATCCTTGAAAGGATGAATGCTCTGGAAGGGTCACTAAAGAAGGTCAGAAAAGAAGTCACCAACCTTACAAAAACCCTCCAGCTCACGAACACTAGAGACAAATACAACCAGAAAAGGAAGAACAATAGTCATGCATGTGGACAAGCCACATTTGGAAAGCTAAAGAAGCCAAGAAACACAGTAAAAGGTCATGCCTTTCACCAGCTGAACAACGCACATGAAGGCTCAAGTGGTACAAACCTGCCATCCAAGGTCAACCCAAGGATAACACGAACAAGTCGGACATGTTTTGCTTGCCATAAGCGTGGACATCTCATAGCGGATTGCCCCGAATTCCCCGGACACAAGGAGTAGCAACAATAATGCTAAGGGTTGTCATCTCAGAAATCTATGTTGTACTCGAGAATATGGTTCTGTATGTGGACAATAAAGAGTAAGGACGCTTAATCAAGTAATGACTCGGTTCACCTTTGAGTAAGAATGGAATGCGAGTTCAGAAAAAAATCAACCTTGTGATGAAACAAGCATGGTTACAAGTGCCTGGTTAACGCTAAGCATCAAGTCAATGAAGCCCCTTTTTAACGCAAAGATGCGGAGAACAGTTTTCCTTTTATCCGACCAAGTCATATGACCCTCTCGATTCTTTTGGTCAAAACGGACTATTGGTCGAGTTCCGAGAACAATCAAAAAAAAAAAATCGATAGTATATCCACCCTTAAGCCTTAAACCTCGTTTGTAGCACGCCTACACATGAGCCCACAACAAATAAATCGCGTTGTTTGTGTGATTCGATGTTTTGTTGATCTTTGGCTCTTTGTTTTCTATGATTGTGTGCTTTTAATAAAAACATAAACACCATAATAACGATAAGAGCAGTTTAATAGTTAGAATCGCAGCTTAACAACACCTTAAGACCAAAACCTTTCCTAACCCTTGCCTAAACCCCTTGGTGAAACCAGGATGCCGCCAAAGAGGACAAAAGCACCTGAAGATCATGACATCATTGGGCAAGTCACAAGAGATAGAACTAACAAGAGAAAGAAACCAACAACTCCCCAACGTCGCAATCAGAACAAAAGAAGACTCACCGCAGCCTATAATCAGGAAACAGAGGCAGCTCATCACAATGAAGAAGAAATGAACCAAGACACAGACAATAATGGCAGTCAGGGTAGTAATGAGACTTCGGAAGCACCACCAGTCAACCTCGCAGAGGTAGTGGCCAAACAGACCCAACTCTTGGAAGTAATTTCTCTAGAACAACAAAGCAGTCGCGGAATAAATTCAAAGATAATAGAATTTCTGAAGCTTAGGCCCCCTGTATACGACAGCACTGATGAAGACCCACTAGCTGCTGACGATTGGCTTAAAAGTATTACCAAGAAGCTAGATATAGTTGCAGCTAATGATCGAGAAAGGTTAGTGTTGTCCACCCACCAACTAGTTGGAGTTGCTGCAGAATGGTGGGATAATTTCAAGGAAACAGTCACAAAGCAAGATGGTATTACGTGGGATGAATTCCAGAAAGCCTTTCGTGAATACCACATCCCCACAGGAATCATGGACATCAAAAGCAGATGAATTTCGTACCCTCAAGCAAGGGTCCATGACAGTGAATGAGTACATTCGAAAGTTTATGAAGTTAGCCCGATATGCACCAGATGAAGTCAACACCGATAAGAAGAAGCAAGACCGTTTCAGAAAAGGACTAAACCATACCCTGAGGATACTTTTGGTCGCTCACATCTACGATGATTTCAACACCCTGATGAATAAAGTCATTCTGCTCGAAGGAGCATTGATAGATCAAGAAAATGACAAAGGCCATGAGACCCAGTCTTGGGAGCCGAAAGAGAAGTGTGAAGTACATGAATGGGAATCTCCACAGAAGCAAGAGGATCGAAAGAAAAAGAAGAAGAAGAAGAAGAAGAACAAACGACGCGTGAAACCTTCTGGTTCTATAAGGCAACCTCAGAAAAAGAAGGTAAAAAGGACAACTAGAAAGTGTTACCTGTGCCGAACTCGTGCGCACATGGCAGTAGATTTCCCTGAAGCCATCACACGTGGAGACCAACAGTGACAATCCTGTCGAAGCTCAAATCTTCGGTACTCTGAGTTAGGACCTAGAGAATTGAAGAACTTTATGGACGAGTACTGTAACATAAGCAACTTTTGTACTCTGTATGTGGAGTATCAATAAGGATTTGTAACGAGAGTTGTTTGGTGAGATATATAGTTTGTTGTAGAACAAACTTCAAGCTACATCAAATGGAGATGCTTTTACCTCCAAAGTTGAGTAAAGGTCTTGGTAAAATCACCTACGAGGATAGATTGGATATAAAGGCATTTGGGAAAGACCACCTATGGATAATAAGAAAAGCCTAAATCCTTTGGATAAGTTTAACAGAGAAGTAATCAACCATAACCTTCGACACCCCGAGTTCAAATCTTTTAAGTGGGGTAGGACCCCACATGCAACCTCGAAGAAAGGACTTTTGCTACTTCGATCTGCAGCATCAAGGATCACGACAATAGAGAGAATCCACAGTCAAGCCCTCGACCTTGCGAAGTCCTGGCGAAATTTTTGGAAGTTGCCACCGTCAAGCAAGACGACACATGAGAAGATCTACGCCATCCGAATCTCTTTCGAATCTCGAGGACGAGATTCCTTTTAAGTGGGGTAGATCTGTAACACCCTACTTTTGGAGCCAAAAAGAAAAAGAAAAGGCAAATCAAAAAGGGAATAAAAATCACTCCAAATTTAAATTTTTGTCCAATCTCTTTCCTTCCAATGATTTTTGAAAATAAAATTCACCAAATAAATCAAACCTAGCTGAATTTGAAATTTTGAAATAATAAAACAAGTGCTCAAGTGTTTGCATTCATTTAACTCTACTAAAAATATGATCCATTTTGAATTTACAACAAATTAAATAAATTTGTCTCAAGTCTATCAAACACACTTGAATTTAAAAGGCTTTGATTTTGAAATTTTGCAAAAAAAACTTCATCATGTGCATTTCTGGATTTTATTGTCTTTATTTTGAGTGTTTAATCAATCTTTGTGTTTGTTTGAATTTGAAATCCTTTCAAATTCAAAACCCACTAAAAAGAAAGCCAATTTCTCTTACCTTAACCTCTCGGGCCGAAAACCCCTTCCGGCCCAGCCCGCTCCTCTTTTTTCTTCCTTTTATTTTCGGCAGTGGGCCGCGCTCTTCCTTTTTGGGCCACGCTCGTTCTTCCGGCCCAGTCAGCCCAGCCCGCCTTCCTTCCCTCTCCCGCTGACAGCTGGGACCCACTCGTCATCCCGGCACCTACCTCCTCCTTCTCCCACGCGGCAAGCCGCCGCCCCGTCGGCCCCGGCCGCCGACCCGCCCCCGCCGCACGCGCCGCCGTGTCGCCGCGCTGCTGGGCGACGCCGTAGCCACCAAGGAAACCACTGCCTTTAAAACTGCACCGCGCCCCGCTCCTCTCCCTCCTCTCTCTTCTTCCTCACTCGTCTCTCTCTCCCTCTCCCTCCTTCCTCCGTCGACCCCCTCCGGTGAGCTCTCCGGCCACCGGGGAAGCACGCCTCCTCCTCCATCCTCTGCCCCGCGAGCACCCCGCTCCGCGCGCCACCCCATCATCGCAACGGCCCGCGCAGCAGAGCCGCGCGCAAGGAGATCGACGACGACCTAGCTCCGCCGCCTTTTTCTCCGTCGGCCAGCCGCCTCCCGTCCTCCTCCGTCGCCGTTGAGCACACGGTGAGGCTCCCCGAACCACCCTCTCTCTCACGCGCAACTTCTCTTCCTCCCTCTCGGCTCGCACGCGAGTCCACATCGAACGCCGCCGCTTCTCCCAACTCCGGCGAGCCATTTCCGACGCACCGTTGCTTCCCATCGTCAACACGCATCTTCAAACGCTTCCCCGTCGATCCCTTCCTCTCCGCGACGAGGTCCCGTCGCTCGGAACCCATCGCAGACGCCGGCGGCGAGCCCTCCGGCCATCCACCGCCGCACGCCACCCTCTGGTCCACCGTGGACCGGTGGACCACGGCCCCTCACCGGTCCACAGAGCCCGTGGACCGAGTCCATGGGTTTTCCAATACAAAAATAAATCCGTAAATCTCAGGAATTTCCCAGCCCTGTACATCTTACAGATAAGCCCTCGAGCTTTTCTGTAATTATGTTTAAGCCCCATCTTTTTGCAGAAAAGTCCCTAAACTTTTCTGTAATTATGTTTTGGTCCTCATCTTTTTACACTTAGGTCCCCAAACTTTTCTATAATTACATATTAGTCCCTAAAACTCTCTGACCTTGCAAATCAGTCCTTAAAACCTTTCTGTAATTACAAATAGATCCTTTGTAATTACAAATAATCCCCAGATCTTTAAATATCGATATCTTTTCAACCATAACTCCGTTTTGAGTGATTCTTGTGCTCACGGATTCGTAGAAATGCGTAGTACATCATGGTACTACTATTGGAATCCCACATCATACCTAAACATCGTCAATGTCCTAAAAACCCCTCTGACCTAGTATATTCCTTTCATCGGCAATCGTGCGAGGTCAAACTCGCATGTCACGACTGATGTTCACCTAAGACCAAACAAATCCTGTGGTGCTGGTCGTCTAGTACCTCCCACATAACAACTCACATTCCGCTCCATTCCTGTACTGCACATTCATTTATTTACCCGTTAACAGTAAATCTTTCAGGCGGTATCGCTTCTAAATGCCGCAACCTTCTATATTCTGAGTTCGACTCCGAACCTAGCCTTGATTAATCCTCGCCCAATCAAGCTTAAACCTAACCCTGCCCCCAACACCTATTCCGATGCTATCACCAATTCCTTATCAAGCCCTATCGCTTTATCGTCTTCTTTTATAAGAAATCTTTTATCGAGTATTATTTGAATAATTATTTTATCGTTATTCTAATTGCCAATTTGTTCTTAATCTTTGACCTTGTTGATTTCTCTGCAATCACGCATTCATGTCATGCATGATCACGAGCACGTACCACCGTCATGTGCTTAGCTCATGACGAATAACTAGTAACTTAATCTTAATAATTAATTAGCAAGTGATCAATAGCTAATCACCATAAGATGATAATATAACTAACCTAGGTAATTAAAGTGGCACACCTTGCACCTTGTACAGTGCTGCATGAGCCTTTGTGTGGGTTCCGGCCTACGTAAAGTCTCGAAGCATGCAAATGTACAAGAGACACGTACACACGCCGCCGACACCATCTCATGCACTCATGCATGTTCTTTTGTAGAAATAATATAGAAGCTTGCATATTAGATATGCACGCAATCACCATCAAGCAAGCATGTGCATCTCATCACCCTTCACCCTAAGGTGTTCAACTAGCATAGCTCATATGCATAACCACACACCCATGTTCATATTAGAGAACATAAGAAACTAATAACCTGTCTAGGTGAATATGGCCCTTACAAGGCCAGGTATATCACCTATGACACATAACATGCCCTGCATTGAATATGCTGCATCGTGCATGTTTCATGCCTCTGCTCTTCACTGGAATTCTATTGATTCTTAATTGGAGTTTAATCGGAATCTTATCTGTTCTTTTCGATCTTTATTTTCTTTTGCGGTAGTTTGTTTATACGCTTATTCTTTATACGCTAGTTTACGCGAGAACCGAGGAAGATCTAGAAGAATCCAAAGAATCCAAGCTACAAGAAAGATTCAGAAGATACAAGCTCCCAGGGAAGACTCGAAGACCTCGACTTCGACAACAGAGCTCGAAGACCCAGAACTCGAAGATTAGGAAAGCGTTTGTCAGGCAAGCTCTACATCTCCTTGATCATGATTGAACCTATTGTTTTTGCATCGCACCTATAGAGCCTGTTCTAGTAATATGCATTGCTTGTTATTTTACTGCTTGTGTAGCTATGACCTACTTGCTTGCTGGTAATGATGCCACTATATAGGCATAAATACCAGAATCCTTGATTACCCTTGTTTACCCCTCTCCTTGATAACCCTAGGACAGTCCCATCATCTCTATGATGGTACAATTTCCTTACTAATAGAAATGCTTAGAACCCCTCGCAATGTTTCTACATTGCCACACCTCTCACACACTTGCTTTTGAAAATGTGTTAAATGAGTTTGGTGGTGTGAGTAAATACTTGAGTTGGGAGTAGCACAACCGTGTTAGGTGATGATGATGGAGCTGGTGAAGGGAATGGGTTGGACTGCGGGCAAGACCATTGACGAGGTGATGTGGATAGTGTGATAGCCCACCAGTGTGGGATATGGTGCTTGCCCGGCCATATAAGGACCGGTTCTCTTGACCGTAAACCTAATGATTTCCGTACAACCACGGAACCTGAATGGGCAGGACTTATCCTACCTTCTTGGGTACACTTGTAACACCACCGGAGGCTGGTAGTAGCAACGGAAGCTCAGGAGAAGACCCGGGAAACGTACCCGTGGTCTGGTCGCGGAACCCACTGTCGGTGCATGGGAAAGCCGCCTGTCCTTGTTTGTACATGGATCCTGCAACTCGTTGCGGGAGCACGAACGCACCTGTTAAAGGTGTGTTGTGCCGTAGTGTGACAATTCATTGTCACAGGCCCCTGAGTGTGATTCCGTGGTGGTTTTGCAAAGTGCTCTGAGAAGATGGACTAAGCGTTATGTCACTCTCCGTACAAGAGTGCATAGCCCGTGGGGAAAGCTGTACAACCTCTGCAGAGGATAACAATTCATCCGGATGGACGTTGCCACGGCATATGGCACATTATGGTTATGCGCTTTTGAGATTAGCCACCTCTCTCTATCCTTGACGTGTGAGTGAGTTGTAGACAACCCGTGTTTTGGAAGTGTTGGCATGGATGCCGGGTCGGTATGATCCTTGAGGACAGAAGGCCCAATTAAAACTTGGGAACTGACGGGAATGTATATACTCCCCCAGGGCCAACCAACTAAAATATTGACAATGAATCTCCTGTTTTTATCTATAAATCCTTGACTGCTTTAGTGAACCTTGCATAAAAATGGATTTTCTGCAAAGGAACCATACAGCCTTCTCCTTGCTAAGACCAAATATGCATGTAAATATTTACCCTTGTGTAGTGTAGGGCTTGCGGAGTACCTTATGTACTCACGCTCTTGCATTTGTGGTTTTAGTCAGAGAAGCCTCCGTAGGAAGCGATGACGTCTGGTTTTCGTTCCTGCATCTCAAGTCTGCCTGTGGCTTGGGTTGTGTTTCCCGCTGTTTGTCTGCTCAGCCATTAGTTGGACGGAAGGACTAGGATACTTCAGAATCCTTGTCGTACCGCCACTAAGGGCTTTATATCAGGTACTATACTATTTACCTATACGAAGTATGCTTTAGATTACCATATCTGTGTTCTTGTGCGTATCAGCTACTGATCCAGGGACTGATACATGATGCACAACATGCTCCAGAAATTGGGGTATGACAGCAATGTCAACATTTCAAAGTAATACTCCATCTGTCTCTTAGTAAGACGTTTTAGGATAGGACACACTTTGAGGGTTGGTGGAAGGATGAGTTGAGGTAAAAATAAGGAGTACAGTAGCCTTTTAACTCCAAAATTATTTTTATAATTTTGAATGCTAAAGTCCTATATTAAAGGATGGAATAAAACTTTATGCGCATCTATAAAAAAATATGCATGCATTAAGAATGTTAAAAAAAAATACTGTTGCAAATAAGCACCAGGAGTAAAAATCCATACTGCTGAAAAAGCTGACCTTGTTATTGAGGGGACCGTCGGCGGACGCTGGGTCGCCAGAAAGGCCCTTTCAAACTTCAAGAACATTCAAATGCGAACTTATGCATTGTCTACGAGTTTTCCACACTGATTCCGCCCTACTGACATCCATGCAAGAACTTTGTTACCACCAGGTGTTGTTTAATTGCCTTGCTGTTTTCCTTCACGGATAGGGTACGACATGCGGGGCATATTCACCGTAGTCCACACAGAACAGGAGCTCAACTCAATCTAGAAATGCTTAGTGCAAACTCTTACCCCCCCCCCCCCCCCCCCCCCCCCCCACCAGATCTGACCTTGCCATGGAAACTTCGACGACGCAAGGGAGCCTCTGAAGAAAAATCAACGCCGCATGTGAGGCATGGAGGTAAATGATTGTGTTCCAAGAAAAGAAAAAACAGGCACACAGCGCATGATGCGGCCTGCCTGTCTCCTATAAGTTTGAGACTAGCGTCGTTCGTTGTGGCCAAGCAACCAACAAAAGCACAAAAGCTTGATTGATCGGAAGCCATGGCGATCGATGCATTGGAAGAGCTGCTCTACGTGCTGGGAGGCTTGGTGGCCCTGTGGTTCGCATGGCGGGCGCTGGAGTGGGGCTGGCTGAGCCCGCGGAGGCTGGGCCGGGCCCTGAGGGCCCAGGGTATCCGCGGCACGCCGTACCGCTTCCCGGCCGGCGACCTGAAGGAAGAAGCGCGGCGACTCGAGGCGGAACGAGCCAAGTCTATGCCTCTGCAGTCGCACAGCATCAGCGCTCGCGTTCAGCCAATCGTCCACAACACCGTCAAGGAACATGGTACGCCGATTGCTCAGACAGCGCAGCATCAGCGCTCTGCTGATTGCTCAAACAGTGTAAAAATGTTCTGGGCTAGCTAATGATTGGATTCTTGTTAAAATTTCTTCATGGAAAAACTAAAATCGGCAGGTAAAATTTCAATGATATGGATCGGACCAACGCCGGCTGTGATCCTCAGTGACCCCAAGCTGGTTCGAGAAGTCATGTCGAACAAGTTCGGGCACTTCAAAAAGGTTGACCTGCCCTCCAGATTCAACAAGCTGATCGGGCTGGGGCTGGCGAGCCATAAGGGCGAGAAATGGGCAGTTCATCGGAAGATCATCAACCATGCTTTCCTTCTCGAGAAGTTGAAGGTGAGCGAATTATCCCAACGATTACTACCAAACAGAGCACTTTGCTCTCTAACATTTTAGCGTTGCAGAAAATGTTACCGGCGTTTACTACCTGCACGACCGAGCTGATAAGTAGATGGGAGGAGTCGATGGGGCCTGCCAAGGAGAAGGAGATAGATGTCTGGCCGGAGCTGCAGGATCTCACAGGCGACGTCATCTCGCGCGCAGCGTTCGGTAGCAGCTTAAGCGAAGGAAGAAGGATTTTTCGGATACAATCGGAGCAAATTCAAATAGCAACTAACATGACAAACTTGTACATCCCGGGATACACGTACGTGCGCCTGACTCATATTAGTCGCTCGGAACGTATATATAACTAATTGATTCGAAATCTATTCATCTTGTCAATTCAAAGTTCTTTTTTTTTCTTTTCTTTTTTAAAAAAGTTGATTTGGAGCTAGACAAGCCCTTTGATTCATCTTGTTTTCTTGCCCTCGTTGATATTCTTGCCTGTTTGTTTTTCAGATTCCTACCAACCAAGCTCAACAGAAAGATAAAAGCAAATGCACGAGAGGTCGAAACGCTCCTGAAAGGCATCATCACCAAGAGGGAACAAGCTATGAAGAACGGTCATGCCAACGAGGGCGATATGCTAGGCTTGCTACTGCAGTCCAACGCCAAAGAGAGCCAGGAAAGTGGAAGCTCCAAACCGATGATGACCATGGACGACATCATCGGCGAGCTGAAGCTGTTCTATTTCGCCGGAATGGAGACCACCTCAGTGCTGCTCACCTGGACAATGATCGTGCTGAGCATGCACTCCGAGTGGCAGGACAGCGCGAGGGAGGAGGTTCTGCGTGTTTTCGGGAAGAAACAGCCGGATCATGACGGCGTGAATCATCTGAAAATCGTGAGTTTTCTTTTCCCTGCTGCAATCGTCTTAAAAAAAATTCCTCGTATTGATCGTAGAGTTCCTTACATTTGGCTCTGGTAATTGTGGCAGGTAACCATGGTTCTGTACGAGGTGCTTAGGTTGTACCCTCCGGTCGGGTTACTTGACCGAGAAACATACAAGGAGATGGAGCTGGGCGGCGTTAGTTACCCAGCAGGCGTGAAATTGTTGCTACCAATCCTGACCATCCACCACGACCCAGCTCTATGGGGAGAAGACGTTGATGACTTCAAGCCAGAAAGGTTCGCCGAGGGGATCTCTAAGGCGTCCAAGGACGCGCCAGCATTCTTCCCCTTCGGCTGGGGGCCTAGAATCTGCATCGGCCAAAACTTCGCGCTGCTCGAAGCCAAGATAGCACTCAGTATGATCCTCCAACGCTTTGAGTTCGAGCTCTCGCCGGCCTACACGCATGCGCCGTTCCCCGTGTCTACGTTGCAGCCTGACCATGGGGCACAGATCAAGCTCAAGAAAATATGATCATTTAGTTACTTATCTACATAATATATGATCATCTTATCATGTACTAGTACGGATCGCTTTTCTGTAGATAAATAAACATGAATGAATAACATTTGGACACGTCGATCTTACAGTATTGTATGCATACATGTACAATCCCAGGTTTCAGGTATCTGATGATTGCGCACACCATATACGTCCTACCTAATGAAACTAGTACAGATTACTCAGTGCTCTTGTTCATATGGTTTCTGCAGATTCCGGCCAAGTGTGCCAACAAAACTCAACAGAACGATAATTGCAAACGCGCTGGAGGTTGAGGCACTGTTGGAGGTTCTCAGGATGGACTCGCCAGTGATACAGTTGGACCGGCACACGTACCCGCCCGGGGTGATCCTCTCGCTGCCGATCGTATTCATCCACCACGACAAGGATGTGTGGGGAGAGGACGCACACGAGTTCAGGCCGGAGAGGTTCGGGGACGGCATCTCCAGGGAGTCCAAGGACTCGCCGGCGTTCTTCCCCTTCTGCTGGGATACCATAAGATGATGCATTGGCATAATGGCCTGTAGGAACGACCCAGAAGATGATGCGTGCCGGAAATGATGCGGATGCCCCCCAGTTGGCAGACGCGGTTTTACTCTGTTACGTTGCACGCTGCCGCGATGCTTTCTGATGAGACGAGATGCAGTGGAGACGTACTGTGCAGTGAGCGAAGATGATCAATCGACCCAGAGGTAGCTGCTGTGACTGATCACGGCGTGCCTGCACATTTCCCCCAACGCTTCACTCTGAGAGGACCATCATGAATATTGACCACCAGTTCAGCAGCATGTACACGCAGCCACTTTGTTTTCCTTTTCGCAATTGATCCATACTGTCCTTGATCTCTGTTACGTACTCCTCAATATGGAACGACGCACATGGAACTTCTGCTGCCAAAGCCCGAATGAGGAAACGTGACATCTCTACTGATTCGGTCGCTCCCAAACTGCTTCTTCTGCCACGAGCCCGCGTGACACCCTGCAGGGAGATTGCGACGCGATGTGGGCACTTTGAAACAGAGGAGGGAGAGTGGGGTGCCAAGTGATGGACCAAGGCCGTGGGGAAGGTGCATAGAAGAAAGAAGCAGCAGCAAGGGGCCGTCACTCATCACGCTTGCGCTTGCGGCCGTTCGCGTGAAGCTCAAGAGCGAAGCAAGCAGCAGCCAGGTAGGTCGTCCTCGCTGCCCGACTCTGTCATCCTGACAGTCAGCTCGCCGGGCAAGAGGCTGAGCCCCGTCGCGAATTGGTTGCCTTTCGTTGGACAGGTAGAAAACATGTAATTACTTCTGCTGCATCCATCGAAGAGGTAGAAGATGGCACTAGTATGCATGGAGTTTTGTTTGTTAACTCGGCCCACCTCTTTCTTTTTTATAACTTAACCAAAATCACGTGGTTATGAAGGACCCCGAAGAAATGCGGAAGCAAAAAGAAAAGCAATGGAACAGCTGACCAAAGCAACCAACTGCAAGAACAAAATAGCTAATCGCCTGACCGAGTAGAAAATTATAAGTTGCGCTGCTGCTGCAGAAACCACGCACCCACAAGGTTATTAGTTGTCTAAACAAAGAACTAATCAGGCAGTAGTGATGTGATTGACATGCGTGCATCGATTTAGTACTAGTGCTGTAGCAAATGAAAAAAATAAACCAGCTAAGATACTGAACAATTGCTATTTAAAGCAGGGAGCTGGTGAGCAAGCCCTTGATTAACCGAAACAAAACAAACACAAGAGCATACGGAGGGATATTTTAATGAACTACTAGAGCTACAAAAATAAGCACATATACTCTCCATGCACCAGTCGATCTGGCCAAGGGATCAAAATAAAAGGGCAAATTGCATATCGGCCATGGTTTGAAACGATATGGCAGATCTGCAAATACAAAGACTTGAATTGGAAATTTTGCCATTATAATCAGATGAAGTAAACAAAACTTTGATTGGACTGGCGTCTTTGACTAATGCCATCAAATACTCCATCATGTGGCACACAAGGTTGTAAATAGCGGGCTATAGAGTTTAACAGAGTACTCTCAAAAAAACTATAAAAGCTATAGCGCAGCTATAGCGGCGGCTATTGCCAATAGCGTTTTGCAAAATAAAGAAATTTTTTGGTTAAAACATGAGCAAATTCATCGATTCCGCTCATGTTTCAAAGGTGCATGCCATTATCCAAGCATACCGTCGTCCTAGCACGCATTTGCCATCTTTTCTAGCGGCGAAACAATAATAGAATCAAGGAAGCAAGCGCAACTTGAACTATGAAAAAGCAAATTCATCACCTAACAATCATAAATCATAAGTACATAAGTTTATAAGTCTATAATAGCGGAGGTAGCGGATGAATTAGCGGGAATAATTAACCTTATAGCGGAGTTAGCGGTAATATTTACAATATCGTCGCGGCATCTATCTCAAAAAAGCTATAGCGGAGCTATGGCGGGCTATTTGCAACCATGGTGGCACATCATCATGAGACGGAACCATTTTTTCCTTCTATTGCATTATTAATGTCAACACCATCACCTGTTAGTGATGACCAAAAACCATACGCTTATTATGCAATTACTATTTTCTTTTTAATCTGAGCACCAAACCTGGACGTCCGGTGCCCTCGCATATGTATGTGCTCATCTATGCAGTGGAAGTTGTACTGTCCCTATTTTCTAGTCACGCAGAAGCATATGGATGGGCAAGATCAAGAAGAGCATACCACCAAGGCGACGGCGGACGCGGCCGTGACGCCGTACGCGACGGCGTCGTGGGCGTCGCGCGGTACGTGGGCGTGGATGAACCCGCTCGTCTCACGCGGCCGCCGCGCGGCGCTGCAGCCCTCCGACGTGCCGGCCCTGGCGCCTTGGCACCGGCCGGAGCGCGCGCACGAACGGTTCACCGCGCGCCTGCATTCTCCCCGCAAGAAGAACCCGGTCCGGCGCGCCCTCCTCCGTTGCTTCTGGCCGCCGCTCCATCTCAACGCGGCGCTGGCGCTGGGCCGCGCCGCATCCATGTACGTGGGCCCGCTGCTGATCCGGAGCTTCGTCGAGTTCTCCTCCTCCTCCTCGGCGGACCGGCCGCCGCTCTGGGACGGCGCGCGTCTCGTGCTGGCGCTGCTGGCGGCGAAGGCGGCCGAGGCGTTCTGCAGCAGCCAGTACAGCTTCCACTGCGCCGCTCTGGGGACGCAGATACGCGGCGCGCTCGTCGCGGCGCTGTACCGCAAGGGCCTCCGGCTGTCGTGCTCGGCGCGGCGGGAGCACGGCCTGGGCGCGATCGTCAACTACATGGCCGTGGACGCGCAACAGCTCGCCGACATGACGGCCACGGCAAACTACCTCTGGCTCACACCTCTCCAGCTCGCCGTCGCCCTCGGGCTGCTGTACGGGTACGTCGGCTTGGCGGCGACGGCGCCGGTGCTAGCCGGCGTGGTCGCCGTGGTGGCGCTCGTGCTCGCCAGCGCGCGGAGCAAGAACCTGTACCAGGTCCGGATGATGGCGGAGGGCGACCGGCGGGTGAAGGCCGTGGCCGAGATGCTGGGCAACATGCGCGTGATCAAGCTCCAGGCGTGGGAGCGCCACTTCCGGTCGCGCGTCGCCGGCGCCCGGCGCCGCGAGTTCGGCTGGGTCACCCGGTTCACCTACTCCGTCGCACTACGGGAAAACCGATTTTTGCCCGGTGGCCGAGGCTTTGCCGAGAGCATTCCATCGGTCACTCGGCAAAGCCAGTGTTTGCCGAGAGTAGCTCTCGGCAAAGACTGGGCACCCGGCGCCACCAAGTCTACCGAGACTAAACCGTCGGCAAAAAAAACTCTCGGCAAAAAAAAAACATCGTCGCCGTCTGGAGCGCGCCCGTGCTCCTCTCCGCCCTGCTGTTCGCCGCCTGCGAGCTCTCCGGGGCGCGCCTCGACGCCGTGTCGCCTTCACCGCGACGGCATTCATCCAGACGCTGCAGGAGCCGATGCGCTTCTTCCCGCGGGCCATGATACAGGCTTCCCAGGCACTGGTCTCGCTCAGGCGCCTCGACTCGTACATGACCAGCGAGGAGCTGGACGTGGCGAGACACGCCTCCTGCGACGACTCCGGGATGATAGCGTTGCGGGTCAAGGACGGCGTGTTCACGTGGGACGACGACGGCACGGAAAATCCACAGAAGCCGCAGCTGCGCGGCGTTGATCTGGAGGTGCGCGCCGGCGAGCTGGTGGCCGTCGTCGGAACGGTCGGGTCCGGCAAGTCGTCGCTGCTCGGGTGCGTCCTCGGCGAGATGCGCAGGGTCTCCGGCACGGTGTTCGTGCGCGGTACCACGGCGTACGTCGCGCAGACGCCGTGGATTCAGAGCGGCACCGTCGCGGACAACATCTTGTTCGGCCTGCCCATGGACGTGGAGCGGTACCGGGAGGCCGTCAGGGTGTGCTGCCTGGAGAAAGATCTGCAGATGATGGAGTCCGGTGACATGACGGAGATCGGGGAGCGTGGTGTCACCCTCAGCGGCGGGCAGCGGCAGCGTGTTCAGCTCGCCCGCGCCGTCTACCAGGACTGCGATGTCTATCTCCTCGACGACGTCTTCAGCGCCGTGGACGCGCACACCGGCGCCGACATCTTCAAGGTACACTCAATCCTAGTTTTTATTGGGTAAAAAAATGTTTCTGCTGCTTACTCCATGTTTTTATGCAGGAATGCGTGAGAGGTGCACTGAAGAACAAGACGGCCGTGCTTGTGACTCACCAAGTTGAGTTCTTGCGCAATGCAGACGTCATATATGTAAGTGAACTGCACATTTCCTACTCCGTTGTTCGAGATTACTCATTTTAAATTTGTCTAAATTATTAATGCTCCTAGGTGATGAAGGACGGGATGATAGTACAGTCCGGCAAGTACAGCGAGCTCCTGCACCAAGGCTCCGAGTTCGCGGCGCTCGTCGCCGCCCATGACATCTCCATGGCTCTCGTGGAAAGTGCAGCAGCGCCCAACCCACTCGCGCGCACCCAAGGCACAAGCTCCACCGCCGGCATCTCTGCTTCCATGGCGGAGACGGAGCCCAACGCCGACGCCCGGCGACGGCTGGTCAAGGACGAGGAGCGCGCGAGCGGGCACGTGAGCCTCGCCGCCTACAAGCACTACATGACGGCGGCGTGGGGGTGGTGGGCGCCGCTGGCGGTGCTGGCCGTTTCGGCGGCGTGGCAGGTCTCGGTGGCCGCCACCGACTACTGGCTGGCCTACGCGACCTCCTCCTCCTCCTCCGGCGGCGAGAAGCAGGCCCTCCGGCCGGCGCGGTTCATCGAGGTGTACGCCGCCATCGCCGCCGCCTCGGTGGCGCTCATGGCGGCGCGGTCGTTCCTCGTCGCCTGCGTCGGGCTCCAGACCGCCGACAGGTTCTTCGACAAGATCCTCGACAGCATCGTTCACGCGCCCATGTCCTTCTTCGACACCACGCCCTCCGGCAGGGTCCTCTGCCGGGTCTGTTCTCTTGCCGGAATCTTTCGTGTGGCTCTGAATGCCACCCTGACTGACATGGTTTCTCCTTAGGCGGCGTCAGACCAGAAGAACGTCGATCTGGTGCTGCCGTTGAATTTCTGGTTGTGCGTTGCTACCTACATCACGGTGATCAGCGTGCTGATCGGCACGTGCCTGGTGGCATGGCCATCGGTCGTCGCCATCGCCCCTCTGATGGCACTCAACTTTTGGTACCTGGTACGTTCTGCTACCTGATCAGCATGGTTGCGATTCAAAAACAAGTCATTCTTTCGAATGCATCGATTAATTATGAATATGACGTATCAATAAATTCATTTGGGTTGACAGATTCATCTTGCACACTTATCTGGTCTCGTATGCAGAGCTACTATCTTCCGACGTCAAGGGAGCTGACTCGCCTCGAGTCGATCACCAATGCCCCGGTGATCCACCACTTCAAGGAGACGGTTCACGGTGTCATGACCATCAGATGCTTCGGGAAGGAGGATGGCTTCTTCCGGGAGAACTTGGACCGGTTGAGCTCGAGCTTGAGGATGAACTTCCACAACAATGGCGCCAACGTGTGGCTCACTTTCCGGCTGGAGTTGATGGCGAGCTTTGTTCTCTGCTTGACCGCCTTGCTCATGGTCACGTTGCCCAGCAAATACGTGAACCCAAGTAAGTCTCCATCTCAATTCGCTCTTGATTCTGGTTCAAATTAGTGCTTTTGTTTCAACATATTGTATCCATTTGTAGTTGTGGAATCCTAACACTCAGATAAAAAAGACTCGTGTGCTCAAGTTTCTTAATTGTTCTCATGATGCAGAGTTTGTCGGCCTCTCTCTAGCCTACGGTCTATCTCTTAACTCGGCTCTGTTCTTGGCCATATCGACCAGTTGTTTCCTTGAAAACAAAATGGTCTCAGTCGAGAGGATAGTGCAGTTCACAAATATCCCATCTGAGGCAGAATGGAGTATCAAGGGCTGCTTACCTGTTGCAAACTGGCCAACAGATGGCGCCATTGATGTCATTGATCTCAAGGTGAACTTTGTTCGATGCATTCTTATCAGTCCATACATATTACTGTTAGGATTTTTTTTGGTTGGCGAATGTATGTTCTTTTAGGTAGAAAATTATATTAAGAGCGTCACTGCTGCATCAATTTAACCATTCTGTATACAGGTCAGGTATCGGCCTAACAGTCCGGTAGTGTTGAAGGGTGTCACAATAAGCATACATGCTGGGGAGAAGATTGGAGTTGTTGGTAGAACTGGCAGTGGGAAATCAACATTGATCCAAGCGTTGTTCAGGATGGTGGAGCCCAGTGAGGGGAAGATAATTATCGACGGCGTTGACATTGGAACTCTAGGACTCCATGACCTTAGGTCTAAAATGGGCATCATTCCTCAGGAGCCTGTCCTTTTTGAAGGGACAATTCGGAGCAACATCGACCCGC
Source organism: Eragrostis curvula (assembly GCA_007726485.1). Lineage (NCBI taxonomy): Eukaryota > Viridiplantae > Streptophyta > Magnoliopsida > Poales > Poaceae > Eragrostis > Eragrostis curvula. The sequence goes on along the minus strand of RWGY01000009.1, from coordinate 19,277,747 downwards.
TTCAGCAGTACTCTGATCATGACATATGGCTGGTATAATGAGCTCTAGTTTTTGCATCCCTATATATGCTTCGAAGTCTTAATGAATTTTGTTTTTACAGGCATTGGACCGCTGTCAGCTGAAAGATGTAGTGGCTACAAAACCTGAAAAACTTGATGCCCCAGGTATTTAAATAGACTGCCTGCTGCTGTCAGCTGAAATTAAACATGCAGTGGCTACAAAACCTTTAAAACTTGTTAAGCATCTAGTTAGCAGTAAAATTATGATTTTTTTTAGTTCGGTTCTTTAATTGTTTAAATAACTTCTGATAAATGCTTATTTTGCCTTGTTTAATCTAGTTGTCGACAACGGTGAAAACTGGAGTGTGGGGCAACGGCAGCTCTTGTGCCTGGGCCGGGTCATGCTGAAACACAGCAGAATTCTTTTCATGGATGAGGCAACAGCTTCGGTGGATTCTCAAACTGATGCCGTGATTCAGAAGATCATTCGTGAAGACTTTGCAGAATGTACCATCATCAGCACCGCACACAGAATACCAACGATCATGGATTGCGACCGAGTCCTGGTTATGGATGCAGGTATAATGAAAGAAAAAAATATTCAATATTTCTTGCATCCGCATATTATGCATTACACCTTTTCTGAAAACATTATGCATTTCAGATTGTACTAGATGGTTCAATCAATCATTATTGGATTAAGAGGCCATGTATAAAGTATAATGCAAATGTGAGAGAACTCCTACAGTATTATGCATACCCTGAGAGTATGTTTTAGACAATGATATACTACTCGCATTGGTACTGCCTTGTTAGCACTGTGAAGTTACAAACCATTATCTTGCCAGGACTTGCAAAGGAATTTGACCAGCCTGGGAAGCTGCTCGAGAGGCCGTCTCTGTTCGAAGCATTAGTTCAAGAGTACACAAACAGGTCTGGTTAAGGAAACAAATTCGAAATGATGTGATCCTCCTCCATTAGATGTGTGTAAATATCAAGATCCTATCCTGTTAGGTACAAAATAGGATTAAGGAAAAGAATGTATTCATGTCATCTTTTCAAAAATATATAAAAAAAGTTGGAGCAGACACCATGAGAAATTGCTTACCAGCAGCGTTTGGATCCATGTGATATAGGGACCCAAGAACAGTGCAGAGATCATGAACAACAGAATCTGCAGAAAAACAAGAAAAAAAGCGACCAGTATCCTTAATTCCCCATGCTTGTAATCATATACCACCATACATTCTTGGCACCTTGACTAAATCACCCAGTGAAATATGCCTACTGCTTCACCGGAACAAAGGTATGTAGAGAGGTTGGATTAAAATACGCCTGCCGCCTGAATGACTTTTCCATACAAGATTGAAAAGGTGCTAACAAATGTTTACTTTCGAGTCGATCGTGACCCTTGTTACTAAATGTGTCCATATCATGTATACCATGCCTTATAGCATCAAAATGGATAAAACAAACCCTTATTTCTATGTGATAGCTACGACAAAAACCATCCATGTGTGTAAACCTTCATGCGCGTCGAGCCTCTCTCTCTCTCTCTCTCTCTCTCTCTCTCTCTCTCTCTCTCTCTCTCTCTCTCTCTGCAAATCAACGCCCAGTCGCCCACTATGCGTCCCTTGTCATGCCATAACAGTTAGGCAACGTCTGATCGGCTTGCAGCCAATGAAACATTTCGTTCATATACCCATCAATTTGGCAATGTGTTTATATATGCTCTCATTTGATCAATTTTGGCTACTAGGAAGGAAAGGCCCCGCCATCTTCGAGAACCATGCATATCATGATCGCCCTGTTGTATCAATTGTGATAATTCATTGTTGTGGTAGTATAAACTTTTGGTTTCTACTTCATCAAGTTTGGTTGACTGGTCTTCATTTGCAACTTGTCTATCATTGGCTCGAAATAAAGACAAGATGAAAGAAGAATTGTCTCAACATTGATAATTCTTTATTTAGAAAATGAAAATATTTCCAGCCTCTGCGGTGCCGCACACAGCATCCTTCGTATTACAATGTTCAGCTACATAGCTGGTGATATGAAAAGGAAACCAAATAAACGTTGATAATTCTTTGGTGTGTTAGTATCAATCTTTGGCTTCTACATCACCATGGTTGATTGTTCTTCTGCTCCAACTCTTCAATCACTTGCTCAAACAGAGACTAGATGAATGAAAATTATTTCAAGATGAAATATTATTTGGCCTATTGACCTCTAAATTAAAATGCACCAAACCATAAATGTAAACAAGGTTGAAGTATAAAAATCTTTTAGTGGCGGACTTGTATCTTAATACCCAAAACGTCAAATTGCACTTAAGAGTATGCTAACTTGGGTTGCCAAACAATACACGATCTATTCTAAGTTATAAGGCGGCTCCCACAAATTGAATCCTACATAAACAGATACTGTCACTAATTCCGTTGCCGCGTTCGCACAACATGTGAGGTCACCAATTCCGTTGCCGCGTTCGCACGTGCGCGATGCGCCGTTTTTTTTTTTTTTTTTTTTTTTTTGAGGTGAGCGATGCGCCGTTACTCCCGTTCCTCCTCGTCCGGCGCGGACGGCAGACCCCCAGACCCAGCGGCGGCTGCACGCGCCTGGGAGCTGAGCTGGTGGTTCACTGGTTTTGCCCCGGAATTGACACGCGTCGACCAACCGGTGGACGCAGCCACAGAGCAGGAGCAGAAGATCACGCCGTCCTTCGGTCCACGTGTACCCCACCAACTCCATAAATTCCATGCTTCGCAGACCCTTATGGAGGACGTCCCACTGACCCATGGGACCCGAAATGGTGGCACAAATGTCAGTGACTGTATACGGCGACGAGTATGACTTGTGTGCTGACCTGATAAAGTAGGACCAAGCGCTATAAATAAACGGGTGGACTCCGTCCGGCATGATGAGCTACCGCATCCCCACCGTCCACGTGTACCATCGCCCGCAGCCATCCTTCACCCACCAAATCTTTGTCTTGCTTCCTGACTGACACTGGGGCCCAGAATTGACGGTCCCTACTGTCAGTGAGCTGTAAGCCTCGAGGAGCCGAACAGAAGGCACGGGGAATGAGAGCGGAGGGGGAGGACCAGAGGAGCCGCAACGCCCACCCTGAAATGCAAAACCTACGCACACGTCTACTCACATAACTGACTACGTAGTGGGTCCCGTTTCACGGATCCCACATGTCGGTGAATGTTTTGGTAGCGGGCGAAGACTTGGATGGGCGGACGCGGATCGGTCGCATAGATTATGTGGTGCGGGATTAGCGAGCGATCGAGCTGTCCCCTACCTGTGCTGTGCTGCTCCTCTTGCCCCTTGCGCGCTTGCTTGCTGCCTTCCCCTCTTTCTCCCCCCTCTCCTCTGTCCTTCCGCACCCTCTCTTCTCTGATTCCCCTTACCTCTGAGTTTGCCGGAGTAAACCTAAGAGCACGGCGTGGGTGCTGCACCTGTACTGCAGAAGGCTGAAGGAGCGAGACGAGAAGTAGGCGGCGCGACGAGCTTGGTGCTTTGGGTACGTTTCTCCTTGTCTGGCTCGAGCTTTGCTTATAGTTCGGTCGGGGATTTTTCTGAGCTGAAGTCTGGCTCTTCTTTGGTTATTGATTGGTACTAGTCGGTTTTTTACTCTTATGAGTGCGATTTTATTGGTTCTTTGTGATTAAGCCTGGGGAACGCTTAGCTCGGAGATATCGGTGGGAATTCGTAGTCTTTTCGCACGGAGTTGAGGAGATTCCAGAGAACTGTTGAGTTCGCGAAAGATTTCGTGAATTCACGTCCGTAGAAAGACGATCCTTCGACTTTTCAGACTTTGAGCTGAACAGAGGTGTAAGGTGAAGGTTGTTAGACTTGTCTCTGCCTTTTTTGTCCCTACTCCCCGTGAGCCTATTTATGCTCGATGAATTGCCTGACGAATAGGAGAAGTGAAGTGCGAGCCCCCCTTTTATGCGATGTGATGGGGGGAGGGAGTTTATGGGGTTTGTTGCTGCTTTGACGTACGGTGTATTTCTAGCTGTGGTATTAATCTTTTTTCGCCCTGTCCTTGCTAGATGGAAAGGGGAAAGGGGAAAGGAGAAAGAGAAGGAACGGTCTTTAGCCATTTATATAGGGTCGTTACTTGCTAGGAGAGTTCTGAGATCTTAAGAGTGTGTTTGCTTTGGCGAATTCAAATCCCATACCCTTTAGGCATGCCAGATGTGACAACTGCTTTCAAGTGCTGATTAGTCTAGTGATCACTGTTTGGTCAAAGAAGCGTAGCTTTTCCCTAATCTGTCCGAAACGATTACATATGGCCTTATTTGTTCAGAGAAACAGTGACTAAATATGTTTTCCTGCTAGAAACAGAGTAACTAAGTATGTTCCTTCGAATACATTAGGCTGTAGATATTTTACAAGTTTCATTTTACCTTTTCACTAATGGCTTTAGTGATATCAAATGTTTCAACAGTTGGCCTTTTCCTACTGGAACTGCAGTACTTTGAACATGCTTTTTGCAAATACTTGCATTAAGGATGAATAAAATGTTAAGCACCGACTGTTTAGGGACACAGGAGCTCCATACATTTTGCAAGACCACTGAAATATTGGAACATTCATATCCTCCAGAGAGTGCACTCGATAAAACAGCAGTGGGGTCAGCTCTAACAAATAATCAAAATGGTAAAGTCTGCACAGTTCCCAGTTTCTGCTACCTGGCTTGATTCATTTCAATATTTTTGCTATCACTGAACTCTACTTTTCCGGCTTGGAATATATAATTTTGTATTCTGTGCTTTTGGATCCACCTGTAAGTCTAACTTTGAAAGTAAATACACTCCCAAACATGCATAAATGATTAAATGTTACTAGAACTGGTACTGCTGACATTTTTTGTCAACAATACTTTGTAAATTAAAGGAACTGTTCTTTTCGTATTGTACAACAGAAACAATCTAATACCCTTGCGTGATTAAATACTACTATCCAAGACAAAAAAAAAATACTGTTTTAAGCTCACAGAAATTCCACTCCAAAACGTGGGAAGATGAATCCGCATAAAGAATAAACAGAAAAGAAAGTTACTCTAAGAAGCTTGTGTCTTCTTCAGGCCATAACCAAGTTGTTGCTTCATTCACATTATAGAGCTCTTTTTTTTATTATTGGGAAGAAAAATGTCAATTTACAGTTGAGAATTGACTAGGAAAGTTGAAGCTTACAACATAAAACCAGAAGCATCATTATTCTCCTACATTGATGGAGAACATATTTACAACCAGTTAAATTCTTGAATGAAAGTAGGTGTCTGTGCATCATGATACCATGAAGTGATCTGATATATTTTAGTCACTGTTCTGCAGTGCAGTTTTATACTGTTTGAATGTGACTGGTATAAATTGCGCTTTGTTCTTGTATAAGGTTATCAAATCAAGACTCATTTGTGAATAAAATGGAAAGGGGGGCTTGCTGCATGTGTTATGTGCTGATGACAAAGATTAAAAAAAAGAACCTTAGTAGAGTTGTTCACCCTTTTTCCCTGCTCATGTTATGGGTGACAATGCTCAATCTTCCGTTGGATAAAGCAATATAACACATGCCTGTAATATCTGGTAGCTGAGTGCCAGAGTTTCAATATCCGAAGTGTATTGCTTACAATTCTTTTTACTTTTTGTTGCAGTTTGCTGTACTGCTGCAGTATCAGGGGAAAACGCTGAAATCATGGAAATCAGTTTATTGCAGGATGAGTCAGACGCAGCATCCACCAGTTTCGGACCCCTGCCATTGTTGTCATGTGGACCTAGATCAATGGTAATTGACCTTTGTTTTCGTTTTATAAAGTTCGTGAAAACAATAGCGTACTTGTCTTGCTTAAGTTAATCCTCATTTTTCATTATTGGCTTGGTATCTTCAGCATGTTTTTTGCATCCACATTCATCCTGTGGTCTTGCAAATAAAAAGAACAATGAGAAAACACAAACAGGCCCTGGACATGATGCCATGATTAATTATATCAGCCAACTCCAACCACAAAGCATGCTTCATGTGCTTCGTACAGCTAACACCACAGCAACTGCCGTTGCATCTTTGAGCAATTTCTATCTAACAACTTTTTTAAATCCAATAGACTCTAAAGCATCCATTATTATGGTGGAATCTCTTTTATTAAAAACAGTGCTGAACATATATAAAAAATCCCAATTTGGATGGCCTTGTTCAAGTATATTTGAACATGACAAAGGCACAGCCCTCCTGCGCGTTCGTGAAAAAACATCACAATGGCATTGGGCTGAAGTATGTCAGAGGCAATTTTGTGGTCCTATTATTATATTCGAAATCATAATATTCCAACAATGACTGTGTACTGTGGCCTGTTATAGGCCTACATCCAGTGTTTGTGATTACAAATTAGGAAATTAAGCTCCATAACTGACATTGTTTTTCGCAACTCGAACTGTTGAATTGTTCTTGGCCTGTTACAACTTCTATTGCTCTCAACTCTCAAGCTCTGGGTACTCTGCTTAGTAAAAATAAAACAGTACGGTGTATCAGTAAAAGTGATATGAATCGCTATTAGCGATGTCACATTCTTACAGAACTCATCTTTCTTTTACTTTTGCGAACTGTGATGCTATGGAGTAAGGAATATGGAGTGTTAAAATTATCCTTTAATATTATGCAGGTTCCAATATCAGTACCTCCATCATCTGACCTTGAGAGTATCCTCTCACCAGATTCAATCTACAGTGACCTGCAGTTGAAAGAGATAAACTACAATCCTGCAGGTAACAATTTATCTTTTATCTCTTTCTGTAGTAATTCGATGTCAGATGATTTGTAGTGATTTACTTTCAGATTTCTATACATTCAGTTCCTGGATTGGATAGCTTGGTACATTCTCAACTTTTTGTTTTTTGGTTTAATTATTCTTATATGACTGTAATATCTGGTAGCTGAGTGCCCTGATCATTTCTTTTTTGTTATCCGTCACTGCAGCAATGGATGAAAGCACTGAGCTCCTTCACCTGATTCTTAGTGGCAATGATGAAGGATACAATACTGCAACTGAATTCCAAGTTTGGGATGTTCTGGACTTCTATGTCTCAGAAAATTTCTCTGCTCTGCAGTTTGATAGCCTAATGGGTTTTACAAATGAAGTTAGTACTTCCTATCATGAATGTATGAATTTAGTTGACATGGTAGAGCAGCCTGTTGCTCGCCTATCTCTAGATGATCCAATAGAAACAAGTAACCCTAGCGATGAGGTTTCAGTTGACCACACCACAACGGACCCTGATGAAACATCCTTGTATCTTCAAACGAAACCGACAGATTCAGAAACTGAAAGCAGTTCTGCATCTGGAGATGTGGTAGAAACTGAATATCTTGATGAAAAGCTACTTTCTAGAGGTCTGCCTGATTTAATGGATGTTGACTCACCCAATCACTTACGAAAATCACCAGGGAGAACAAAAAATGTGACTCTTGTTCTGGACTTGGACGGTAAGAAGGCACTTACTTCACATCATGTACTTTACTAATTAAATTGTTCTCTGCTTTTTTTTTCTAGTACTTTTGGCTTATGTAGCTTTATTGTCTTCTTAATCATCTATGGGACCAAGGTTTATAGGCTTACATCAGGTGGAAAGTGAAAACCATGAGAGTTGTTACAGCGATATTAAATAGGTCCTCTGAATAATCAAATAGTGGCAGAGAAAAAAAAATACTTTATGCTCTACTATGATAAATGATTATTTGAACCAGTCCTGGTATTCTCTCATCAATATGTTTGATGAAACAACCTATCCCGGTTATTTAGAACGGTGCATTGCAGTTAATATTTGTTATTGATTATCCTGTCATGATTTGGATTGGGTGAAATTTAGTTGTGATATGAACATTGTTATGCAATACTTGGTTTGTAAGATAGTCTAACCATTTCTCATTTGCAGAGACTCTTGTACACTCAACATTGGATCACTGTGACAATGCTGATTTTACGCTAGAAGTTTTCTTTAATATGAAAGATAATACAGTATATGTGAGAGAAAGGCCTCACCTGAAGATGTTTCTTGAGAAGGCAGCTCAGATGTTTGAGCTTGTCATTTTCACAGCTAGTCAGAGGATCTATGCTAAGCAGTTAATAGATAGACTTGATCCTGATGGGAAATTGATTTCACGGCGTTTGTATCGTGATTCCTGTAAATTTTCTGATGGTTGCTATACAAAGGACCTGACGATTCTAGGGATTGACTTGGCAAAAGTTGCAATTGTTGACAATACCCCGCAGGTAGCACTCGTTCCATGATATTAGATGTATTGTATCTGCACTTGTAGAAATGTTTTCCCTTTTGGTGACTTTTTTCCTGCTAGCTTGTAAATCTAGCACTATATAATGTGGCTTTTAGGCATTTAATTACTTCCTTGTGGATTTAGAAGTGGCAGGAACTAAAGTCCCTTTCTTCATTGTAGCCTTTTTTGCTTTGATTCCTTAAGTGTTTAATTGAACCATATCTCATCGCGCAGGTTTTCCAGTTGCAAGTGGATAACGGCATACCGATTAAGAGCTGGTTTGACGACCCCTCCGATCAGGAATTGGTTGAGTTACTCCCATTCCTAGAGAGTCTCGCTGATGCAGAGGATGTTAGGCCGATCATCTCAAAGACCTTCCACGATAAACCTGAGGAGATTTAGTTGTAGAAGCATATCTGTCATCCAGTGAACATGTCGGTGAAATTAGGATCACTCCGTATGGTGCAGGCCGTTCTTGGGAAATTAGGTATAGAATTGAGATTTACCATTTATGTTATGTTAGCTGTTACAAATAGCAAGCATAAACTGTGTCATTGCGAAATGGCTTTTATATGTGTTCTGGGGTTCTCTTTATCACAGATCATTGTACAGAACGAACAACAGTGTTGAATAAAGTGATCTGAGTTCAATTTTGCTCATGAGGAACTCTCAAGCTCGGTGCTTAGTCTAGCTTCTGCTTAGTCTATAATTTTGCCCGTAATTATAAGATTGTCATTGGTTCATTTTTTTAAAAAAATAATAATAATAATTAGTGTCTGGATTCGAATCGCAGCCTTTCCAAACTTTGCGTATTGGCAAAACATGACTATTTGGGATTCACTTACAACATACGCAACCTGAAGCTATGTCTGAGTTTAGTCCTCAGAACGGAAGTCATAGATTTTCTGCTGGACTTGGCAGCAGCAAGCAATAGCGGCCCCATTTCATTCATTTGCAAGGCATACTGTCTTGTCGGAGCGAAGTTCATTTCACGGTAATATAAGGACTAATGGGATTTGATCTTGTATACAATTTCGTCAAGGCGCGTACCTCACCCAGTATGTCACAAACACTCAAATTTCAACAAGTTTGAGCCTTAAATACTGCGCCGGAACCTTCACGGCAGGAGGCACCAGTCAGTCAGTAGTCCGTCCCCGTCCCGTTCCAGTCAACACTTGGCACTCGCGCAACCACAGCCACAACATGGCGCGGGTCTTGGTCGTTCCCAGCGTCGCCGCGGCCTCCCTCCTCCTCGCCGTCGTCGTCCTGGCAACAACAGCCTCCACCTCCCCGGCGGCGGCGGCTCAGACGTTCCCGGCGGAGGCGCGGCCCACGAGGTCGGGGTACCTCAACGTCACCGCCACGAACTCCCTCTACTTCGCCTTCTACGAGGCCACCGACCCGGTCACCACCACCCCGCCGCTCCTCGTCTGGCTGCAGGGCGGGCCCGGCTGCTCCTCCCTGATCGGCAACTTCGCCGAGCTGGGGCCCTACCTCCTCCTCACCAACTCCACCGCCACCGGCGGCCTACTGACCCGCAACCCCAACAGCTGGAACCGCCGCTTCGGCGTCATCTTCCTCGACAACCCGCTCGGCGCCGGCTTCAGCGCGGCCGCGTCGGACGCCGACATCCCAAATGACGAGCCGGCCATCGCCGCGCACCTCCTCGCCGCGCTCCAGTCGTTCATGGCGCTCGACCAGGCCTTCCGCTCGCGCCCTCTCTTCCTCACCGGCGAGAGCTACGCCGGCAAGTACATCCCGGCGGCCGCGGCCCACATCCTGGACGCCAACGCCAGGATGCCCGCGGAGCAGCGGGTGAACCTGCGGGGCGTCGCGGTCGGCAACGGCATGACGCACCCGGTGGCGCAGGTGACCGTGCACGCCGACCAGGCCTACTTCGCCGGGCTCATCAACGCGAAGCAGAAGGCCGCGGTGGAGGCGATGCAGAACAGGACGGTGCGGCTCGTGCGGGCGGGGCGGTGGACGGACGCCAGGCGGGAGCGGAACAGGATCATAAGCTATCTCCGGAACGTCACGGGCGTGGCGACGCCGTTCAACTACGCGCGGACTCGGCCCTACCCGACGCGCCCGCTCCGCGACTTCCTCAACACGGGCGAGGCCAAGGCGGCGCTCGGCGCTCGGAGTGACGTGACGTGGACGCGGTGCAGCAGCGTCGTGTCCGCGGCGCTGGCCGAGGACATCATGCGGAGCGTGAAACGCGACGTGGAGGCCGTCCTGGCATCAGCGCGGACCCGGGTGCTGCTGTTCCAGGGCGTGTTCGACCTGCACAGCGCGCCGGCGTCCGTGGCGGCGTGGGTGCGGGAGCTCGCGTGGCCGGGCTTGGCCGCGTTCCTGGACGCGGACCGCGCCGTGTGGCGGCTCGACGGCGGGGAGCTCGCCGGGTACGTGCAGAAGTCGGGGCCGCTGGCGAACGCGGTCATCGTAGGGGCCGGGCACATGGCTGCCGGCGACAACCGGCCCGCCGCGCAGGCGATGATCGAGGGCTGGGTGCTGCAGACGGGGCCGTTTGCCGGAGGTGGCGCCCTTCGGTCAACGTCCTGATCGATTGCTCTGCAGTTGAGCCAGGCCGACTGAGACTGTTTTGATATTGTGCTACTGTTACATGTCGTTCTGTACTAGTATAACAAGTCGGTGAATAAGATCGGGTGTCTTGCAGAAACAATGAGTTGCTTGATTTGATATGTTCCTGTCAGATCCGATGTACAACAATGTAACAACCCCAACATTGTATTCTGCATATTTTTAATTTGCAGGCTATTGCCTTCCATTAAAAAAGATGCACCCAAAAAAAAAAAAACAAGATGGTGCAATCTTTCAACAGATGGAATCGGCACGCTAACTGGAGGGTATTGTTTACAAAACGAAATGTCCATCATACAGCGCTGAAGCAATAGTCGATAACAAATGCCACGTTATTTTGATGACTGAATTTTGAGTTGCTTCAAGCTAATACCAGGACTTTGCAGACCTCACTGACTGAAAAGTAATCTTCGAGAACTTGGGACAGACAGCTCAACCAAAACATAGGAATACTCAAATTTTACCTACCGAGTGATACGGACAGAGCACCTAATACAGCTCAAGATTAAATAGTGAAAGTTTCAGAACTTATCCAAGATCAATCTGAAAACTTTCACAATAAAATAAACCTGGGAACCAAGTAGAATCAACGCTAAGCCGGAATTGGGATCAAATCGAGCATGAATCAGTTCATCTGGCTAGGCAACCTTCACAGAGGTTCCGAGCATTTGTGTGTTCAATCTCGAGTTTCTCAGAATTGTAGCTCTAACACAAGTAATTAATAAAGCTCTCTTTTCATCACCGAAAAAAAAAAACATGGAACCAAGCATGACTGTGCTATATCTAGTATTTTTCTTAAGTCACTCTGATGTAGCACATTGATATATGAGAAACATTTCTATACAACAGTAAAACCGTTAGTGTTCCTTCCTTTCCCTTCAGTCTCCTCACTCTAAAAAAGAAATTGGCGCCCAAATTGCCCGGATTACAAGCCACTGGACTACCCCTTTTAGTGTGCCAGGGCACACTTCTTAGGCACAAGCAGATAGAAGCCGGTGGCCTAAAAATAACGAATTTGCTGCTATGTTTCAATGTCAATACCAATGAGTAGCAGGCACCATAGCCAACCTTGGATTGCCCTGCGCTCTAAACTTCGTGGCATCCAGCCAAGGTTTGATCGGCCACTTCATTCTCAATCTTTCGCCACCAACAGGCAGCGGAGTTCCAGCAAGGCATGCAGGATTTGCCAAGATTCAGACATTAATACATCCTTGACATGCCATAGGGAACAACACCGACCTTTCTGTGAGCATTTGCTGCCACTCCTGCTGCAGTAGCAGCAATGCCGTTGAGTGATCTCGTGTACAAGTTTGATTCAGCTGTTAGTCTATCTGAAGAATCACTTGCTGGTCCTGCTGATAAATGAAAAGGGGCTGCTCTCATGTCCAGAGCGACATCAGGAACAGTTGTACTGTTTGCACAGGCATAGGCCTGCTGATGCAACGTATACCTTTCAGCCTGGGACGGTTCAGAGCAAGCTGGCTTGCCGGATGTCTGATAATAACCATATGTTTGTGGGATTTGTTGTTGGGGAGGATATCCTGAGTTCATTGCAAACCTTCGTGTGTCATAGGGGTCCTTGGTGCTTCCATTTTCATATGGCATTACTGGACCGACAACCCTTCCTGGTCTCGCTGTAAAACAGAGAAGCGTTATATGGCTACACCAACATGAGCCAAACGAGTAAATGAAACATGAGCCAAAACGTGTACCTGCTGGCACCCTTTGTGGAGCCTGTGAGGTTCTTGGGATATTGCCGGAAAATCTTTCTGTCTCACGAGGATTTTTGTAGATCTCATCAGATGAAGGCTTTTCCCGTGATGAACTGATACGGGGCTGTTCCTTGACAGGAATTGGAGTAGAGTGAACAATAGTAGATCTGCAAGAAAAAAGAGACACTTAAGATAAAATACAAGTTTCTTTTTAACATAATGATATGCAGCTCTCCTGTTCGAGGCAAAAAAAAAAAGAGTAAAATACAAGAAAAAAAAAGACCAGTCAGGAAGGCAGAGCCGAATAATTTAACTAAAGAAGCAGGATTCAGGCATGATAATTCTGAACTGCACGCTAATCAATGACCAACTTTGGTGAGCAGAATTATGTTGGCAATGTAAGCTTCAGTGATTCTCATTGTTAGTGTGCCTCAGTTCCGGACATCTCAATCTGGACCGCTTATAAAATTGACACTAACCTGACAAGCAACGCTAACATTGGAAAGTTGCACCTTGCACTCTACTATCATACTAATCTGGATGCAGCCTAAACCACCGTTTGAAAATTGAATGCTCCAAAAAACAATGGCATTTTGTCATCCCAGCTCCAGTAACGAGAATCCAATGTGTTCCTACTTCACTTCAACAGTTGGCTAGTCTGCCTAACTTCACCCCTTAGGTCTCTGGGTAGCAGACGCGGGTTTTTCCATACGAGCCTTTTATTAATTTAAAATACAATGTTTTCACCATTTGCAATAGAGCCTCAGATGAGGACCCTGACCATCCTATAAAGATTTCATACATATAGGCAAGTTTTTTATCCTACCGCCACGCAACAAACACAATAGAAAAATAAAAAAAATGAACCAGGCATCCATGGTTACCTAGGAAGAGAAGCATGCTTTCTTTCCATTGGGATCACAGGGCCATTTCCACTATTCTCTTCGAGATGAGCGAATTGCTTTCTGAATTGATCAACAGCACTGAAAAAACAAGCATAAATACAGAAAAATTTGTCAACAGAAGGTGTTGATGTAACTGAAAAAATACGAATGTTTGCAAGTACCATAAATATATATACGTCCAAAGATAAATTTTTACAACCTCGGGTATAGAAAGGTTGTCCGCTCCGTGCCATTGGTGTAGTCTTTCAGCAATTGCGGATGGTATTCCAGTATCTCACGGAATATCAGCTCCCTTATGTCTTCCTTAGTCACTCTTCTACGCTCAAACTCAAACTCCATCTTTGTGATTGGTTGACAAGATGGTTCTCTCTCAACCTTGGCAAGCCCTTTGAAGTATGGATGAGCCAATGCCTGATAGAAATCAGTATTACAAAGAAAAAGTTATAGTTTTCCCCTGCAATAAGCTGAAGATACTACACTCGGTAATGAAGGGAAAACATGCTGCAAAGAATACAATTAATTACCTCTTCTGCAGTTGGACGGTCCTTCGGATCAAATGCTAACAGCCTTTGCAAAAGATCCAAGGCTAAAGGATCTGCATTTGGAAACTTCTGTGAAAATGAGATTGGCTCTTTCTTTCTCATGCTACTCAGATACCTCCTTGCTTTCTCATTGCGGACCTGGGAATGGAAATAAAATATTGATGTCAGCATTCAGTACCTTTTAGTGACACATACTGAACAAACTAAGTTATCCCTAAATACATGTAACATACCCGAGAAATGGTATCCATAGATGGGGTGCCAAGAAGATCAGTCATCAAATCTAACTGATGGACAACATTTTTACCGGGGAACAAAGGCTTTCCTGTTAGCACCTCAGCAAAGATGCATCCGATGCTCCAAATGTCAATAGCTGGTGTGTACTGCAATAGGAATAACAACACATTAATTATCATTTACACCATCAGACTGGGAACCCTAGAAGCATACGAGTCTGACAATTTAGTGTTTATAGCTACATGTATAATTGTAGAAGTTATTCAGTTATTTTTGACACCTGAAATGCTCTAGATAATCTTAACCTTCCTATAGCTTATATGATTCAAGTGTTAACAGCTGCTACTGAAGACAATGCAGGCTCTAAACTCAATGCAGAACACCAATAAGAATGTCAGGGTCCTCCTACATCTCAATATAAATCATGATCAAGATCAACAGCATAATGAGTAAGTAGAAAGAATCGCCAAATGTAGCAACATTCGGATCAGAGAGGAAAAAAGGATTACAAGAAGTACAAAGTACATCTTTTCACATGAATATTTACTGATCTCATATACTATGTGGAGTTGTGGACGCATATAACCACAATGTTTACTAAATAAAACCTGTTTGCAAGACCAAATTAATGATTAGATCTTCGGAGCAGCATGCATACTAAAGAGAGTTCCTTTGCCACAGAATAGGTAAGGGACCAAATCCAGATGAACAAACCAATTCCCATCACTGAAGAAGAACGAGCAAGATGATGAACAATAATAAAACTGATGGTTATTCTCTTAGCTAAATATTTCAGTCAAAATTTAACAAGGGCTATATGATGTACAACAAACCTTACCTTTGAAAAGAAGGATCCACAGAGCTCCGGAGCTCTGTACCACCTTGTTGCAACATAATCCTGCAGGGCAAATGATCAATGAGATATCTTTGTGACAACTAACAAAATAGATCATATACAGCAGCCAGAGACAAAAGATGAAGTGAACTACATGAAGAAAACTATTCCACTGAACGCACCGTCCAAAAGATCGTCGTTGGGGTATCATTGAATGCAACTCGTGCTAGTCCAAAATCACAAATCTTTAGTTTGCAATTAGAATTTGCTAATATATTCTTCGGCTTCAAGTCCCGATGATAAACATTAGCTGCAATTACACAGAAGACACGATCAGCAAGAGATTGAGATGGGAAAAAATAGCATCCATGCATATTATTTATCCAATCTCACAATGGTAGTGTTAGTTTACACCACAATGAATGTTTACACATCATTGTTTCTTCCCTAAAGATGAAGACCAAATAAATGGGATCTATGCCATTTTACGGTGCATTCAGAATTACACACGCGCAAACCAATCCTGTGATTTGTAACGCCATTTTTTAGTTACAAATCTTAATTCTTAAAATCTAAAGCAATATCGTATTATAAGGAAGTTAATGAAGAATTGAATTATCAGCCAGCATGTATAGATCACACGAAACATAAATAGAAGGCTACGCAACAAAATTGTCTAAACATAAGGCACATGCTCAATGCAACAGCATTTTAAATTGCATAATGACATAAAACATATGGTACATATTTTCCTAGTAAACAATGCAAATCTGACAGCAACATTTTCTCTACCTGTATGAATGTATTTCAGAGCACGGAGCAATTGGTAGAGAAAGAATTGATAATGTTCCTTCGTCAAGTCATCATTCGCCTTAATAACCTGGTGAAGGTCGGACTCCATAAGTTCGAAAACAACATATATATCTTTGAAGTCCCTTCTTGATGGAGGCAACATGATATGCTTGATCTCAACAATGTCAGGATGTCTTAGAAGCCTCAGAAGCTTGATCTCACGAAGAATCCGTGCAGCATCGGATATGTGCTCAAAGATGTCATGTATCTTCTTGATGGCTACTTTCTCTCCGGTGTGGACATCTATTGCAGAGCATACAACCCCGTAGCTTCCTTTACCAATGACTTCCTGAATTTTGTATCGGCTTGCATCCCCATATTCCGTGAAAAACTCTGCCTCCGCAGAGCTCTGCAAGAATTTTTGTAAAATTGAGTTAATTAATACTACTTTTAAAATCACCAGTTTGGAGCTAACCTCAACAAAAATCATTCAATGATCAATGGACCATTAGTTCTCTCAATAATACGCAAACAATCAATGCTAAACGGTAAATGCAGCTAAGCCTGGAAACAGGAAAGAACACAATTGGTCGTTTGCAGAAATCATTGCAGATGTACAGATGCTTTTAATGGCCCAAATTCAGAGGACCAATCATTGGGATTGGGAAGTCAGAAATAGCATGGAGGACGAATGGACCTAAAATTCAACAGTTTGGCAAATCAAGAAAATGTGTTTACGAGCAAGATCTTTAAGCATACATTGACAAAACAGAAATCCTCGCACACAAGTCTTGTAAAGTCAAATGTTCGTGCACAGATGGGGACAAATCCCACAAGAAAAAAAGCAAGAGTTCTGCCCACCGACAGGGGGAAAGGCAACTAGTTCTGTGTCTTTGCGGGGTGGTGTCTCGAGGCCACAGGTTGCGGGTCTAACTTTTGCATGTGAATTACGAGCTATATTTCAGTAAGAGCGCACCAAATGACCAAATATCACCTTTTTTCCTCAAAATAGGCAGAATATTTCCAGAAGTTAATTGTCCGGATGCAGAAAAGGCATGACACAGTAGGAAATGATTCAGTAAGTACAGGCAAACAGAGAAAGCGAGAAGACGAACATAATCATATCAACGATTCAAAGTTTGCAGGAAAAGGATCATCAACGGCTAGCGGCGAACAGAACCAAAATTGACCTTTCTAGAAAAACAGCAACGAAAATTCAAACTTTGTGGTTGACACGGCACAGAAACGTGGAAGGAGGACAGCGAAGGTGTTCAAATCCATTTGGAAATATACTAGACCTTGCTAAACAACAAAATTCTGTGCCAAACAGAAATGGAGAAAAATCAACAGCCGTCAAAGACAGAGACCCAAATCAACGCAGCGAAGCCGCCGCGGGTGCAGCGAAGCCAGCGTCCCAACAAAACAAGCTCAAGCACGGCGGGAATTCGCTGCGAAATGCTGGATATGAAAATGGAACCTCTTGATCCGAGCCTACCTTCTTGCGCTGATCGTGCTGCATCTCGCCGGTCACCGGATCTCGCACCAAGCCTCCTCACAAGAGAAAAAGGCCGCGCCTTTCACCACCCACCGGTAACAGCACTGGGACAAGCTCGTCCACCTCCGAATGAATCCCCAAACAAAGGGTCAGGCACGCAGCATTGGCTCGCGCCGCGGCCGAGGCCGGAAAAGCGCACACGCCGCAGGGCGCCGGCGGGCGGATCGGCCAGAGCGGGGAGACGGCGAAGGGAGGGCCGGAAGGAAAGCGGGCGGGGGAGACCCTAACCCTGGCGACGCCGGCGCGCGGGGCAGGGCTAGGGCTCCCTCTCTCTCTCGTCTTCCTCCTCCTCCTCCTCCTTCTCGTGGTCCGCGCTCGCGCTCGCGGAGGAGGGGAAGAATAAGAGAGAGGAGCTGGTGGAGAGAGAGAGGAAGGAGGAGGACGGGTGGAGGTGAGGTGGTGGGCTCTCAGCGTTTTCTTTCTCCTTTTGTTTGCCATGAATGATGAATCTAGGGAGGGAACGGAGAGGGATGCTTTGAAATTCGCGCGTGGACGGGATTGCCCCCGGTTGGCCGCCCGTCGTGGGTCGCGTGCGTTGGGACGCCGTCCGATCCGCATCTCCCTCGTCTGACCCTCCATTGAATGCTCGTGCTCGCATGCAATGCAAAGGCCGTTTGGGCGCGGGTTAAATGGGGGGCGGTCGGTCAGTGATGGCAGGAAAATCGTGCGCTATCCGCTCCCGCCTATTTCAGGCAGGGCAATCCCTTTTAGTAGCAACCCATTCATTACTGGCTTGATCTTGATCGCCCAAATTAGTGTTTGGAGATATATAGCAATTAAATTTCGGATCATGGATAGTGAGGAGGGTAGTCTTGGAGACTAGAATGCAGATGGCATTTCCGTTGAAGCAAAAGGAGTATCAGCAACACCGAACGAGTGCATTTATAATCTTGTCTTGACCCCATAACTCCAAAAAAAATCTTGCCCTCACTCCCTTTGCGTTCAGAATCTCTCGTATTCGTACCATCAGTAGATGCTTATCCGTATCGGATAAAGCCAGCACGATCCTCGTTATCCAAAACATCCGTGCCGCTCACAGACAGTTTTTGAACGCGGGTTCGCGCTTGCCCGTTGAGCCGTCAGAAGCCCGGCACCTCGCCAGTCCCGTGGGTGCGCTTCTCTCTCTCGCCGAGCGGTGGCAGCACGGGCAGAAAAGCCTCCTCCGGCCGGGGCGCGCGCGGAGTGGGTGTGGTAGGCAAGCGAGCTGCCTCGTGTCGTGTCCCGTGTCCGTGATCCGTCCGCGCTGCTCTGATCCGGCGGCTGCTTGCTTTGCGTGCCTGCCAGGGTTTTCCGTCCCCTCACTCACAACCACGACGCGCCCCGGCCGACGCTTCTTTACCGTTGCTGAATCCGAAATTTAAAGCTGTCAACCATCTTTTCTCCTCCCTCCCTCCCTTTCCTCCTCTCCTTTTTTTCCTTCTTTCGCCCAAGCACGCTGTTCCGTTTTGGGGTCTCAGACTCTCCGCTCGCCGGCGGCTTCCAACAACAACAGCCTCGGCTCCTCGGTGCTCCCAATTGCGTATCTGCACTGCTCGCACGCCATTAGCTTTGCTTAAAGGTGTGTCGCCCATCGCGTTAGCCGGCCATGACACCTGCGTTTAATTTCCAGTACAGGTTACGGCGCACTTGGCCTTTTTTAGCCTGGGTGGGCATTAGGTGATGAGCATTACTAGTGCGCGCCGGAATTGAAATTTCAACTAATTAATATGCTTTTTTTATGTGTTTCATCATGAAGGCTCGTGGTATGCAACTTCGTGAAAGAAAATCATCCGCCTTACGGCTCTTAAGCATTATGTTAGGATGACTGTGAAACGCTGGGTGCATGAATATTGTGTAGATCAGGACAAGCTTAACATATCAGTGGGTAACTTTGGCATGTTACTTTTGCTTTTTGCAATGGATAAAAACTCTGACTTATTTCGCACATAAAATTGTGGTTGTCTCCTATGTTGGCTTCGAACTATTAGGATTTGTTCCACTAAGAAATGTTCAACAGTTACCAATAAAAATTTGCCCGGTGAAATATAATCTGAGTCTTGTTCAACAAAAAGAAAACATTCGTTCCATTAAGGAAATGGATTCTGGCAGTGAAACGGAACCATATCAGACAATGCAACTTTGTTCATATACCTACTCAATTGACTCACACATCGATCTAACCTACACAAATACTGGTACAACCGTTTCAAAATACGTGCCGTTGCATAGCATCTCCCATGCACCTAAACAATTGCTCATCTAGGTGCACATAAGATTCTATGAACTGGACACCCAGAAATATAGCAAGAACGACAAGTACTTTGAAGTGGATGGAGTACTGCTATATTTTGATCCAAAGTACAAGCCATTTAAATTGTTCCTAGTACAGCATTTCCAAGTTATATCAATAGCTAAATGACTATGAAAACTAACCCTACAAAATCTGTAGAATAGAACTGAATGCTGATGTTAATTGATTTGATGTGAAAATACTCTCGTAACATTTAACTCTTTCTTTTAACATATTTTTATAGTTCTATTGAAGATAGTATCGACAATCAATGCACTTACATTAGTGATAAAATGAAGTATTTTTGAAAGAAAGTGGATCAGTTTTCCTTTGGCCTGGAAGCAGCAGAGAAATCATGAGTTCTACCAATTACGTATTTATGTCCACCAGGAATGAAAGAATAGGAATACTTGATTTTTTTTTAACAAAAAAAAAAGCATAGTGTTAATCTTAGAGCCATATGCTAGTGAGTCTGGAACAAACAAGAAAAAAGCATATGCCACCCACTAATTATGCAAGGTACTATAACAGGTGGAGGCATCTAAAACAACCAAGGCTAATGTGGTCGAATATCAATATAACTTAAAGGAAAATGCTGGATAAAGTGCCGTCACATTCAGCTAGCAGCATATACCGATGACATGTGACTGCTAAACTACAGTTCTAGAAGCCCATCTCCCACGTCTTTTTCTAGGAGCAGAGGATTTTCTTACAGCGCTTTCCACCTGTAAAATACTCACCTAACTCACTCTGGCAGCAACGCGGGCATGTCCGGTATTTCGACATATACCCCGTTCCCACCCTCTCGCTTGCTTGCTTCCGCCGATCGTAAAGTTGGATCCCTGTCACTGTCCGGTATAACTTGCAGCAGTACAGATACTACCACACGCCAGTACCAAATTAACCTAATTAATCAAATACCACTGACGACCGTTGGTGAACAGAGGCATTAGCATATTTTGCAGTGGGGGCCCGTTGCCGGCGTGTGACTGCACCAGTGCACCCGCACAAACACAATTCCGTTCGGAGGTCGCCGTCCCAGCGGCGCCCTTCGGCGGAAACCGCTGGTTTCCGGCTTTTTCTACGCGCTGACCGCGACTCGCGCGTCGTTCGGTACGCTTGATGACCGAGACCGCCCCCCGGCCCGTGAGTGTCGGTGAGTGACGATTGCATGGTGCGTGCCTGCTGCCTGGGCGCGCGCACGGGTTCTGTCTCGCGCGCTCTCGGCGCTTCTGCAGTCGTCGCCGCTGCTTCGGTCACCACACCCACCGTGCCCATACGTCGCCATCGCCGCCGCTGCCCCGGGCGACGCGACGTGTCGCGAGCTCGTGGGTTCTGAGAGCCGCGAGGTGACTGTTGCTTCGGATAAAAATTGGCAGGCGGCGCTGGTGTCAGGGGCGGTGCCTGCCTTCGTACGCGCCCCTTTTGCGCCTTTTCCCTTCTTTCTGACGACGGTGAACGAGGCAGGTGCAGGTCTGGCGACTGAGGTTTCCTTTCTTTTGGAAGCCGTGGAGGTTGCGTCGCATCACGAGCGGAGCGGAGCAGAGCAGGTGAAATCACCGACCGATTGCAACGCGATCACGGTTCATCCCTTCCCCACGGTCGCCTCCTCGTGCACCACCGGCCATGACCCGTGCCATGCTGCCGCCCGGTGATTCTTTACGCGACGGCAAACCAATGCAACGACCCGGGAATGGATGCCTTGCTTGCCCGGCCACCACCGCCCAGCTGCGTGCGCCCGTGCGTCCCCGGTGTGTGTGGCAGCTTTTTTTTTTTAAGATATTACAGTACAACTCAGACACTCACAACGCACGCACACTCACCCCTATGAACGTACATACGCAAACCCTACCCCTATGAGCATCTTCGAAGACTGAGCCGGTAAATTCTCCAGATTCCCGAAGTCACCACTGGCGCCTCGTTGTCGACGGCCTCGTCGAATACCGCTGAAAGCACAAATACCGTTAAATCCTAGAAAATTCGCTCCCACCGGGAGTCGAACCCAGGATCTCAAAGGTGCTACTCGGTTGCCTTAACCACTAGGCCAAGACCCCTTTCACGGTGTGTGTGGCAGCTTTACTGTCCACGTATGACGAAATCTTTTTACGAAGTCCACGCATGGTCCCGTGTTCCACGTAGGACACCCAACCGGCCGGCTGACGGGGTGGGCAACGGACGCGATCGATGTACCACGCCAGATTTTTCTGATGGTGTCGACCGGCTACCAGTATCATCTCTGCGCGAGACACTGCTATGTTGCTAACCACGTTTGCCTAGAAAAGGCATTAATTAACCACATCTTAATCAATCGTACTCGCTGACATTTCGATCGTGTCCTTCGAATCACATTGTAGGATTCGTTCCGCTACAAGACATCACATTTTAAAGGGGATCAAATCGTCGAACCAAGAAAACTATACTAGTAAGAATAGCTCAACAATAATAAACGCACCAAGATGATCTAGAGGGAAAGGTACCTAATAGCATACACGAGGAACACGCACGCAAAATAATCCCAACCTCCGCCGAAAGAATCGGTTCACGGCGATGCTAAATAGCTGCCACAGCTGTCTCTCACGTGATGAAAGGGTTAGTTGTTGGTGCGCATGTTTCTAGTTGCAGGCCACGGTTTTATAGAGAGTCAACCCTAAAAAATTGTTAGAGAAGCACTCATTGGCACATCATGGCAGTACTTTGGGCGGCTTGGTAGCAGTTTGGTTGGGACATATATAAAGAAAAGGTCCTGCAAAAATAGTTATAATTGAACAGACATGATATTAGGTCCCATGCATATGCAGTATAAAGAAATTTATGAAATACTGCATGTGCGCAACTAACCACTATATAATCCCACTTGAGCAGCTGGGTCCTACGTCCGTGATGCGCCCTAGTGACCTTCCCAAATTCTCCCAGTTCTGTTCATGTCCGTTTGAAGAAAAACGTAAAATAGATTTGCTTCTGTTGGTCCATGGAGCTGGCCGGTAGCCATGCTTGGGAGGGACCATACAAACGGCCAGGGCGTACGAACGGAAAGAGGATCAGTGAATGGGGTTTGGCCTTAATTGTTTTTATATCATCCATTCTTTCTTCTTCTTTTTTTTTGCGATAGTACTATCATCCATTCTTGTCCCTCTTAATTGTTTTTATATCATTTGTCCCTCTTAATCTGTAGCTCCACTTTGGTGCATATGTTACATGTACATATACGTTGAGGACCTTCACATGGGCCCATACTCCATATAACAATTCCGTATGACGTAGACGTACGTAAAACCGATCTTTGGCATGTCACCCATGCCTCTATTCTTTCTTCTGGAAAAAAGAAACTGGATTCTGCTCACACATACTGTGGTCACACACAGGAGGATCGATCTCCCAGGTGGCCAGGTATCTCGCCAACTCCCTATGGATCTCACGGATTAGGTTAGTGTGGTACGCACGTCATGGATAGCGCTACAGCTAGCCTACGCAGATTCTTGGTGCTTGGTAGTTAGTCCGGTCAACTCGGTTGGATTGTCCCTGCAATCACGTACGTACGCGAGAACACGGCGGTCTGACGCAGCGGCGCGGTATATATTTCATCATTCTGCACGCCGCTCGCTCTCGCGCGTGACCGACCGAGCCGGCGGTTGACGACGAGCAGCGAGGCCTCGACGCGTCGCAACGCACCGGCGATTGGAGAACAGAGACGTCATCGCGTCGTCTCCATCGGTGGCGTGAAATGCGGTGCACGTGGTGATCCGACGGGACTAGGATGTGGATGCTTCGGCACGGGACAAGGTCTCGCTTTCGAGCGGTGGATGGAGCCTGCTCGATCGCCGTGGTCCTGTGCCTCCTCCTCGACAGGTGTGGGCAGTACGGTGCCGCTTCCAAAAATGTGTGGTTTTCACTACAGACGGACCACGGAAAGGAATGGAAATATGATACTGACGCGGTGACGCCTAGCGTGAGAATCATCAAGGAGAAAATTGAAGGGATTCGAACTGAGGGAGATGGCCTACGGACACTGCCAGGCTGAGTAGTTCTCTAGCTTTTGAGCAAGTGAAACTGCAGCTGTGAAATTCATGAGACAAATAAAATGTCATGAACTTTGTAAATTTTCTTCTATCTTAAATGAAAGAGCAATGCTCTTGCTCATTGTTCGGGAAACAAATAAAGGGATTCGAAGGGGGCACCCCATGTTCGTCGCAATTTGAAAATACGGAGTATAAAAATTCGAGCTGGAAGTTTTTTTTTGGCTAAAAACTTGAATTCTTGGTAATAAAGGTTGGGAAACAGGTGATGGTGTGATTCTTGATCACCGGAACATAAGAAGATGCTCCAAATTGCGATTATTAACGAACTTTCGTTGTTATTGGCCCAATTGATCTCACGTCAAAAAATTGGCCCAATTGATTATTCAAAAACTGGCCCAACCTATCTCCCTCTGCAATTTTAAAACAGCCAATTGCGGTCCATGGAGCAGATATATCACATGGACAATTGAGGGGCCGTTTTAAGGTCATTGGGCTGTGTAAATCACTGGGCCGTGTAAAACGCCCCGGCTCCGAATTGTGTACTGGCCGGTCTCCGAGTTTGGAACGATACAAACCATCCGAGATTTCGTCTCTCAAAAAAAAAAAAAAACCGAGATTTGTCGTTGCAACCTCGGAGTCGGGGAAGCACACAATGCCGGCCAACGTCCGTTTCGAACTCGCAAACCCCCGCGGCGCTGTGTATATATATGCCCACGCCCACGCAGACCACCTACCATACGATCCAGGTAAGCAAAACACATCTTGGATCGAAAACACAAAGCATGCAACCACCGATCGACGAGACGGCGGCATACGCCACGGAGTAGTACGCGCGTAGTCAGACACGATGGCCGTCGACATTGAGCGCGCCCCGGGGGCGGTGAACCCCGGGGCGGCGGAGGACGACGACGATGCGTCGCCGATCGAGGAGGTCCGGCTGACCGTGCCGTCGGTCGACGACCCGACGCTGCCGGTGTGGACGTTCCGGATGTGGACGCTCGGGCTGCTGTCTTGCATCCTCATGAGCTTCCTCAACCAGTTCTTCTCCTACCGCACGGAGCCGATCATCGTGACCCAGATCACGGTGCAGGTGGCCTCGCTCCCGCTGGGCCACCTCCTCGCGCGCGTGCTGCCGACCCGCAAGTTCAAGGCCCCCGAACTCCTGGGCGGCGGGGAGTGGAGCTTCAACCCGGGGCCGTTCAACATGAAGGAGCACGTGCTCATCTCCATCTTCGCCAACGCCGGGTGCGCCTTCGGCAACGGCTCCGCCTACGCCGTCATGATCGTCGACATCATCCGCGCCTTCTACCGCCGCTCCATCTCCTTCTTCGCCGCGTGGCTGCTCATCACCACCACGCAGGTGCTCGGGTACGGCTGGGCGGGGCTGATGCGCAAGTACGTGGTGGAGCCGGCGCACATGTGGTGGCCCGGCACGCTCGTCCAGGTCTCCCTCTTCCGCGCCCTGCACGAGAAGGAGGAGCCGGAGGAGGACCAGCCGGAGGGCGGCGGATCGCGCCGGACGTCGCGGTCCAAGTTCTTCCTGGTGGCGCTCGCCTGCAGCTTCCTGTGGTACGCCGTGCCGGGCTACCTCTTCCCGACGCTGACGTCCGTGTCCTGGGTCTGCTGGATCTTCTCCAAGTCGGTCACGGCGCAGCAGCTGGGCTCCGGCATGAGGGGCCTCGGCCTCGGCGCCTTCACCCTCGACTGGACGGCGGTGTCATCGTTCCTCTTCAGCCCGCTGGTGTCGCCCTTCTTCGCCACCGCCAACATCCTCGCCGGCTTCGTGCTCTTTATGTACGTGATCGTGCCGACAGCCTACTGGGGGCTGGACCTGTACCACGCCGGCCGGTTCCCCATCTTCTCGTCCCACCTCTTCATGTTCAACGGCAAGAGCTACGACATCACGTCCATCGTCAACGACCGGTTCGAGATCGACATGGACGCGTACAGCCAGCTGGGGCGGATCAACATGAGCACCTTCTTCGCGCTCACGTACGGGCTCAGCTTCGCGGCGATCTCGGCCACCGTCATGCACGTCGCGCTGTTCCACGGGAAGGAGATCTACCACCGCTTCCGCGCCTCGCAGAAGGACAAGCCCGACGTCCACACCAGGCTGATGAGGAACTACGAGGACGCGCCGGGCTGGTGGTTCTACTCGCTGCTCGGCCTCTCCATGGCCGTCTCGCTCATCCTCTGCACCGTGCTCAAGAACGAGGTGCAGCTCCCGTGGTGGGGGCTCCTCTTCGCCTGCGGCCTGGCGTTCGTGTTCACGCTACCCATCAGCATCATCACGGCCACGACCAACCAGACGCCGGGGCTCAACGTCATCTCCGAGTACATCATTGGGCTCATACTCCCGGGCAAGCCCATCGCCAACGTCTGCTTCAAGGTGTACGGCTACATCAGCATGTCGCAGGCCGTGTCCTTCCTCGCCGACTTCAAGCTCGGCCACTACATGAAGATCCCGCCCAAGTCCATGTTCCTGGTGCAGTTCGTCGGGACCATCGTCGCCGGCACGGTCAACCTCGGCGTGGCGTACTGGCTGCTGGGATCCATCAACAACATCTGCCAGGACACGCTCCTCCCAGCCGACAGCCCGTGGACGTGCCCGAGCGACCGCGTCTTCTTCGACGCGTCCGTCATCTGGGGCCTCGTCGGTCCGCGCCGCATCTTCGGCTCGCTGGGAAACTACGGCGCTCTCAACTGGTTCTTCCTCGTCGGCGCGGCGGGCCCCCTCGTCCAGTACGCGCTCCACAGGGCGTTCCCGAGCCAGGCCTGGATAGCCATGATCAACCTGCCCGTGCTCATTGGAGCCACGGCCGCAATGCCGCCGGCGACGGCCGTCAACTACAACGCGTGGCTGCTGATAGGCATCGTCTTCAACTTCTTCGTGTTCAGGTACCGCAAGAAGTGGTGGCAGCGGTACAACTACATCCTCTCCGCGGCGCTGGACGCCGGCGTCGCGTTCATGGGGGTGTTGCTGTACTTCACGCTATCCATGGAGAACAGGAACATCAGCTGGTGGGGGACGGCAGGGGAGCACTGCCCGCTGGCGTCGTGCCCGACGGCGAAAGGGGTGGACTTGGGCTCTGACAGCGTCTGCCCTGTGTTCTAGTCAGCGTCAGCCTAGTTTAGCATAGATAAAGTTTTTTCTGTTTTTATTTCATAATATATATGCAACAAATTTGCATTGTACATTTTACCGAATTTATTCCTTTTGTACATATATTATTAGAGATATTGGATAAATATAATTTCGGGCCAAACTATCGAATTTGAATTTGTACGTGGGAGACAGATTAACGCAACTCGTTAGGCGACGGCGCTTCAACGTTCAATAGTCGGCTGTGAGAGAAGCATACTGGCTCAGTGCTACTGTTTCTGCTGGTGCGCGTGGGGACTGGGGACGTTTTATGTTGCAGGCTTGCAGCTGCAGCATTTGACGAGGAAAGATATGGCAATTTCAGGGCGTTTTGCGGGCAATTTCAGCTGCAGCATTTGACGCAGAGGAGAATCTTCAGCCTTTTGAACCTCACTGAAGTTGTAGAGATGCAAACTTTTGAACGCGACCTAGCTTCGCAGTAGCAAGTATACAGAGCCGACGTCGGGTTGCTCGACCAACTGGAAATTCAGTCTTTTGCGCTGTGATGCTTTTGATTCTGGAAGTGGACACGTTCCAGCGAGTGGTAGAGTTTGCAAGCATTAAAAACGTCGATCCTACATCGTCACAAATTACAGATCCATGATCGCATCCTGGTCTAGATCGATCACGCTCTCTCCTCCTCACATGGGATAGATAAGGTGTCTCGAGAAACCAACCGTGAAAAAGTACCCTACTACAATTACAAAATGCATATTTACATGAGCCACATGCCGCGATCGCCAGCCTAGTTTGCTAGGACTAGCGTGCTCGCTCCAGCTCTCATTCCTCACCATTTCCCATTACAAAATTTTAACGACGCTTGTGCTAACAGAAAAAAAATGAAATTAGCTTCGACGCATCCACCCAAGAGCTGCACGCGTCGCCCCTAACGACGCAGGATGGGGAACCAAACCTGACAAAAAGGAAAAAAAAGCTCACACTAATGTCCGGATGGAGACTTCTTGCTACTTCTCCGGCATGACGTGGTGCCCATCAGCCTTCTCCGGGAGCGCGTCGAGGCCGGCGCCGGAGAGCATGCAGGCGAGGGCGCGCATGACGCCGACCTGCGCCTTGAGCGCGGCGATGTAGTCGGCCGTCTCCTCCAGCAGACCCTCCACCTCCATCTCGTCACCGCCCGGCACCAGCTGCCGCAGCATCTCCACCTTCTCCTCCATCACGACCTCCTCCTCTTCCTCATCTCCACGCGTCGCCTCCAACGGCGTCGCCTTCTTCATCAGCGGCTGTTGGGCAGGCAGCTCTGCAGCATCCTTGGGAAGCTGCACGAGTGCCTTCCGGCCCAGCGCGCGTCCCCACTGCCGGCCGCGCGACGAGCGCGCCAGCCCCAGCTCCGCGGCCGCCTTGATGCGCCGCCCGCGCTCGCGCACGAGCTGCTGCCGCTGCATCGCTTCGTCGTGCCCGTCCAAGGCTTCGACGCGGTAGTCGGCCATGAACATGGGGGCAGAGCTGGCTAACTACGAATCGGTGGTAGTGCCCTTGTGGAGATCGGGATCGATGGCCGACGAGCTTGACAAATCTCAATGTCCTGTGGAGCGTGTGACCATGTGTGCCCGGCCCGCTGCCGCTTATATATGCGCGGTGGCGCGGGCAAAGGCGCCAGGCGTCAGTGCAGGAGTTCGGGTAGAGCGGGGCTTTGCTTGGTACTAGCTAGGGCTGGACGAAAAGCTCGTGCCTCGTTAGCTCGGCTCGGCTCGTGACTAATTCGGTTCGGCTCGGCTCGGCTCGTTCACTTTTTCTAACGAGCCGAGCCAGCTTTGTTGCTCGTTATGTTTAACGAGCTGACTCGAGCTGGCTCGTGAGCCGCTCGCGAGCCAAACGAGCCAGCAAATCCCAACAAATCCAGCGCCCCTTGTTCATCTCCTCCCTCTTCACACTTTATTCTTTTTCTGAATCGTGCCGCCACCACACTTTGCCTCCTCTTAAGTCCCCATCACGTACCTGCCTCACTGGCCTGTCACCCCGCTCCCTCGCCGTCCACTTGCGAGCTTGACCGGAGGAGCTCCGTAAGGTTATTGCTGCCTCCTTTCCTCTGTCACAACGCTCGCCTCTGTTTCCCTCCGTCATCGACGCTGCAGCCATCAACGCCAAAGCTCATGGTGAGCAGGAACTCATTGTCCTCACCGCTCTCCCCAAGACCATGGCGACGATGGAAATGGACCGAGTCAAGATTCAAGCCACGGATACACAACGTGATGCGCGACGGCCGACGGCTGAATCCGGGCGGTGCCCCCCCTCCCCCCTACTCTCCTTGTGCGGTGGTGCCGGCTCCTCCCCGTCACTAGGCTCCATCCCCTCTCGGCCGTGATGACCTCCACGATGTCGTTGGCCTCTGCCTTCCCGTCGTCTTGTTCCTCAAGTCACGACATAGATGCTGAAGACGAGCTTAACGAGCTGACTCGCGAGCCAACTCAAGCTCATAACGAGTCGAGTCGAGTCAGCATTCTAGCTCGTTAGGATAACGAGCTGGCTCGCTCGTTATCCTAACGAGTTGGACCGAGCCGAGCCGGGCTGGCTCGGTAGTCCAGCCCTAGTACTAGCGGCGTTCTGTTGGGACGGCGGGATCGAGCGGAGGTGGCAGCGGCATGTGGGTGTGGGTGGGGTGGAGCGTGGTGTCGTTCAGTGCATCTGCCAGCCCGCTGCTAGCCTGTTATTGCCTAGTCAAACTTGCTACGTGTAGCCGGGAGATTATATCGTACGAGATCACCAATAATGCCCACCACCGATCCTACAATCATCAGTTCCTCACAGGAGCGCATGAACATCCTAGGACGCACCTTTTTTATTGCAAAAAATTACAATTAATCGACAAAGAAGTATATCATATTGACACTTGTGCAAGTGGTTGATCGGACTGACCGATCGATCCACGTCTCCGTCCTACGAAGGCTAGGACGATGCAGAGAGATGAGATAACCACAAACCTGCCGGGCTCCCCGGCGCGGCGTCACAGGCCTTGACGCATGCGTGTTGTACGTTTCCGCGAGGTCATGCGAGGTCATGTGCCCCCGGCCGCGGCCGCACCTGCGCGCACGTGCTCCCGCGTCCTCCTCTCCGTTCTCCAATGCTCGCTCGTGGCCTCGTGGGTGAGACATCCCGGCGTTAAAGAAATCTGTGTGGTGCGTGTCCTATCCACTGCACCGCGCCGCGCCCGTGCCTCCCGGAGACCATACATGCCGTCGGCTGCGCGGATTTGCTCCGGCCACAAAGTTTGACGTGAATTTAAAGGTCCACTGCAGCGGCGACTTGACCTCGATTGCCGCGGAAGAGATCGCCGAGCTGCGGGCATGGAGGGTCTGCGCGGGCGGCCAGGTTGTCCAGCTCGATCCCGAGCACAGCACGTAAGGTCGTACTCGCGCCCTCCTCTAATCCTGCGGAAGCAAAGGCCCGGGTGCTGACCGCAGCACGTCACGGTTCAACAACGAGCACCCGTACGAACGCATCAGCCAGCTGAACGGTGGAGGCGGGGATCGGGACGACCCTGCGAGGCGCACATGCGAGCATGTTCTGCTGTCAACGACCGGTGCGCCACGTGCACGCCGAGGCGCCAACACTTGTCCGCGCTCCGCTTTCGCCCGGGGAGAACAATGATTCCCGCGACGGCGACACCACCCGCGCCGTGTATGCTTGGAACGGTCAGCATGCTACTCTGCTCAGGGTTCAAGTATGCATGTACACGCGCTCGCACCGGCGTCCAGGGCGCGCTGTCGATGCTGCACTCGGTGGAAACATGGATGGTCTAGCAAAATTCAAGCCGTGACCCAACCATTGAGAGATCGACCATCCATGGGATGTAAATTGACGTTGAATAAGGCCCTGTTTGGAATGGAAGATTTCGTCTCCATTCCTGCAAGAATTGAACTGTTTTCTGTGAAATTCCTGTAAATTCATGCGTTCCAAACGGGACCTAAATGGGAAATTGGAAGAGTTAGGCGAGGCAGCGACCATCCATGAATAAACGGCAAGAGTGACTGGCTGGCTGGCAGCCGGGACACATCAGTGGCTAGCTGGCTGCTTCTCCCGTGAGGTGGCTTCGGCGAC
>RWGY01000009.1:19121894-19245812 GCA_007726485.1 Eragrostis curvula | reverse complement strand
GTACTTGAATCATCACTTTACATGGAACTATGTGTATCTCAATCATGTGGCATTAGGTCAGGGTTGGGTCGTTTTGAAGATTTCTGCAAAGGAATTAAGTCTATGCTTCAAGGTACTATTCATTAACGATCAACTCTAATAGTACTTTAGGTCATAAAATAATGATTATTAACAGTACACTTACTATTTCTCCCTCTTTTTTCAACATTTTGCAGCTATAGAGAAGCATTCCACATTTAAACCATTGGCCACGTCACTTACACAAATCTCTACTCTCCTATACCCCGGGATTTCTCAGAGTAACATGCTCATGTAGTTCTTGTAAATTGTGTCGCTGTTAATGAATTGTGTTGGCTAACTTCCTAATATCCCCTTACTTAACAATATTGGGTGGATGTAACGGCCTGTGAAGCTTCTGGCCGGACAATGTTGCTAACCAGCAAACACTTAGTTCAGCCGTGTACATATTTTTTCAGTTTTTTTTTCTTTGTTAGGTGTTGTTCATTGCCATTACCTTGTTTACGGTGCAAATGGATAGCATCAAATGTATTCGAGTGCCTTTTTTAGGCTGTCCTTTTTCTTTTAAAACGCATCAAAGAATAGCAGTTTGCAGCTGACTATACTGGAGATGTTACTACAGGATACTTCCTGTAATTATTGTTGGCACTTTGCAAGCTATGTCATATGGGTTTGAAAGTCACCTAAGTGTCAGATGAACATGCGAGCCGACACCTAAACACATAGTGTTACTCTAATTGGCTAAAAACTAGCGCTGGGAACAAAGGGAGGGAAAAATAGAGGGCAACCATGTCGCTCCGTATATATGGAAAGCAACACTGAAAACGAACTGAACTGAAGGACGGAGGCATCTAAAATGCAGGGAAACCATGTACGGCACACACATTGAACTAAATAGTCCCTAAGGAAGCTCAGTGAACCTAACGAAACAGATTGAAGCAGCAGAGCAACCGAATGCAGTAGGAAATCACAGCAGAAATTAATAGCGGAGGCAGGGAACGAAAGAAAGCAATGCTCACCGGGAAAGATGCAGGAAAACGACGGTGACGAAGCGGCCGAAGAATCCTATTCGCTGCATTGGAAGAACGACATTGTCAGATGCAAGAAACGGAGGGCGGGGACAAATGAACCTGCAGGTAATACGGAAAGAACAGAGGGCACGAACCTTGCGGCCAGAACTCGTCCGGCGAACAGCGGGAGGCAGGGAACCACCGAAGACGTCACCGACGCAAGAACTTGACCGGCAAAAAGCGGCAGAGGAACCGGAGCTGAGGAAGAACGCAAAATGCATCAGGCAGAGGAACCAGGAAATCCGCAGGAGAAGGGGCAGCGGTAGGGAAGAACTTACGGCAATACGTGGCGATAGGAACTTGGTGCGCGGCTGAAGGCACCCGCGGCGGATGACGACGCGGACGGCCGGCTAGCCGGCGACCGAAATGCGAAAGAGGAGAGACCGGGGGCCGGTCGAACGGCGCACTGTCAAAGAGCGCTGCCTCTCCGGGTCCACAGAGACCACGCGGCGCCGGAGCGTCACCACGCGTACGGCATGCGCAGGATCGTAGAGAGGCGGTGGCGGGGTAGAGCGGGCGGCCGACGACGCACCGTAATGACCGTGTAGCAAAACCAGGCCCGCGGACCGTCCGAAGCAGGCCGAGACGCGGGGCAACATGACGCTGCAGGAGCAGAGGAAAGACGGAAGGAGGGAACGCGCCGCATGCACCGCGGAAGACGTCGAGGCCCATGCACGGTAGAAGGTGGCAGTAGGACGGTAAAAAGACGATGTGTCGACTCCGGAGCCAACCACATCGACCAAAACGCGGTGGGGAGCTCCAGCCTCCCACAGTTGAAGATTAAGATATTCGGCACCGGTTTGAAGCACACACTGACCATTGAGAACGTTCTCAGTCAAAGCTTCAGAGCCTGAATCCGAAGCGCACAAGGTCTGCTGAAACTTTTTGGCCTTCAGAGGGAGTGTCTTGGGTTTTTTTTTTACAAGATAGCAGATTGATATACAATCAAAATAGCAGTATTATTCTATAAATTCTCCAACACAGAGACAAGATGCACACGCAAGTTCAAAAAAGTAACAAGCTACCGTGGAAAACAGCTTTACTTTTTTGCTGTCCACCGCAGTTGCATAATAAGCAATCTTTTTTCTTATCACTACCGGTGACCGAATCAAGGACACCCCACAAGATGTCTCCTAGTATGCAAGCACATATTGCGGCCGTGACTCGACGCCGGAGCTCGCCTCCGAACGTCGAGGAGTTCCCTGCGGCATGCTTGGGCAACTCCACCCTTGCCTCCCGCCGCAGCGGAGCCTGTACAAACCTTCCTTTGCCGTAAACCCTCCCGGTGCTGACGAGCCTCCGGCCGAAGCCCTCCGCCGTCTTTCGCGTGGTCCGTGTAAGCGCCCGAGCCAGGAACTGCATGGCTGCGGCTGACCGCTCTCTCACGGGTTTAGTTGATGGTATTTCAAGAACTTAGTTGATTTTATCGATCGATCTGACGGGAAGCACCGGCTGGATTTACATGACGAAACGACACAACGTATTGCACTCAGAATTTGAATCAACATAGGATCGGAATCGGAGTAGCTATTTCCAGGGAAAAAGATTTTTTTTTAATACGGAAAAAAATTCAACATATTTTGAAAACTTGTTCAAATTGAAGCACTAGTTCAACATATTGATTGTGTCATTTTAATATTTAAGGTACCTTTTTCACCTCTCAAGAGGTAAAAGGTCAAATTTCATCTCAACCGTTGATTATATAGTAATAATAGAAAGAAGTTAATATTTAATTTAGAGAACTAAATCGCTTCCTCCTATTCTTTCGCTGGGCGCTCCTGTCTTCCTTTGATTCCGCGCTGCCGTTCTGCTCCCACATACACCGAACTCCACGGATCATGCACCATGTATTGTTCGGTTTGTTCGGCATGCTGTTTTGCAGCTGTTTTACTGTAGCGGATGCTAAAAAATAACTGCGAACACTATAGCTGCTGTTGTAAAAATAACTGAAACACCGTAACTGCTGCGAAGCAGCTGCAAAACAGCGAGACGAACAAGCTGAATGTGCTCTGTTATCAGGAGGATATGTTTCGGGTCGTCGCTGCGAGCTCCTGCCGTCGTGGGTTCTCATCGTCGATGAAACCGTAGCCACAGGCAGCCGGGCGTGATGTGCCTCGAGATGGCCGATCCTTGCCGTCCGGCGGCGCAGCACAGGCACGACCAGTCCTTGCCACCCCGCACGCAAGAAAACGTGCCCGGTACGTTTTTTAGAAAAGGTGCACGGTACGTAGAATTTGTTTCAGGTATCTAATGTTTCCTATGTGAAAAGATAAAAAGGTAAACATGCACGAGGCCACCACGCCGAAGTCACGTCTTTAATGTTTTGTACCTGGCACGCATGAGGTCGTCACGATGATTTTGTCTCACGTCAAATGAAAAAGGAAACTCGGCTTCCACCAACTAACACGGAGATTCCTTCTATCACAAAATCCTAACAACTTTGAAAACAAATTATCATCCTACAAGGAGGTAAAAGAATATTGATCTAGTTAAAATGAACAGCTCACAATCATTTTGAGATACCGTAAAACTTTTTTTTTTTAGAAAAAGGTACCGTAAAACTGGTCTAATATTTTTATACAAATGTTGAAAACAGTAAAATTGATACTGTTTCGATTAGTCTGGGTTGCTGGCCCAGCCCTCTCACTACAGTTGCTGGCCCAGCCCAAAGCCCCAGGCCCCCAAGCCCACGTAACCTTTATCGTTCCTCCAACGCCGCAGGCCCCCAAGGCAAACAGCCGCGCTGACGCAGATCGATCCTCCAACGCCGACCAGCGAGCAACGAAGGCGGCGAGGCGACCGCGAAGGAAGGTGGGGACGGACCCTGTTACGCCTCCGCTAAGCTCCGCTTGTGCCCGCTCCCCCGTCGTGCTCGATCCCAGCGAGCTGAATCGGGCGGCGACGCAACCCCAGGTCCGCACCGCGCAGGCCGTCGAGGGCCAGCTATGGTGGTGATCGAGATGGAGCCGGAGCCAGAGGAGGTGACGCGCACCGCGTCACCGGCGCCCACGGAGCAGGCAGCGACCGCTGACGGCGGGGAGGCGGAGCGCCCCCCGGCGCCGTCGCCCGAGGAGCAGGCTGGCGGTTGGGAGGCAGCGCGCTCGTCGTCGCCGGTGCCCGAGGAGAAGGCGGCCGCCGCGGCTGGCGAGGTGGCGCCGAGGGAGGAGGACGAGGAGGATGCTTTCGAGGACGCGCTTACCGACGAGCAGCTGCGGGAGGTAGTGTCCCGACCTCCACACGTGCTCATTACCTTTCCTCACTCCGAGTACCGATTGCCCATTGCGGTGCCCAAATCGGGGGCTCAGTTGCGTGGTGGTAGAATTAGGTCACTCCAGTTGAATCGGTTGCTTGGCTCGTGCCTGGAGTTGGAGTAGCAGATTAGTACACTGGTAGCCTGGTTGGTTGGTGTAGATTGAACTGTTGATAGTGATGAACCCCACTCAATTTCCCTTATTTATTGTGTGCAACTGGAGGATGATGCGATTTTTAGTAGCACTGCTTAATGGTCAACAAGCTATGAACACGATTGCTCAACCGATTATACTGTTTGTTCTAAAATTTGTTTGTCCCTTACTCCCTTGTGATGTGCTTGCGTCGGAAGTCTCCATTGCTGTGCTGCCTTAATTCACTTATGAAGTTACGATAACTGAAGCTTCTGTCATACTCAATTTTCACGACGCAAGCGGTCCATTGGTGGTTTATGATTTAGTTGTATCAGGATTATATCAGGTGATTTATCGGTTATCTCAGTTTGGCTATAAATAACTGAGAAGTCAACTAGAAACTGGATGCAAAAAGGCTTACTATCTGCTTTACTGCCTGCATTCAGGTATGATGTTACAATAGTTTAAGTTACTATCATCTCCAATTCTCAGAATGCAAGTGGTCCATATGTTCGTTTCGTGATTTGGGTGTGACACGTTAATATGGAGTGAATGATCGGGTCCCTTGGTTTGATTGTAAATATAACTACTAAGTGCACACGAAAATGAATCCAATGATGCCTAACTATCTTCTGTTGCTAGAAAAAAAAGTAGATTTGAGACATACAAAGCTGCTATGGGGGCCACCAGGTAGAGTTTGTTCTTAAAATTTTATTTATGATCGCACAGGTTGTCTGTCAGAAATGCAAAAAGGTTTGCACTAATGACTAGTGGATGAATCCACTGCTATCCTCGTTGGTTTGAGTAGATTTAGTTGCGGGTAGTGATGAACCCCTCGGTTTTCCTTTTTTACTGTAATCGAACTGTGTCTAGTGCTCAGTTGTGACATGCTATGAAATATATGGCTTCAATAGTTCATTATTTCATTTTCTTAAATTTGTAAGGCTGTAATGTACGGCAGCAGGTCATTAGGGCCCATAGCCATCCGTATCCCTATAGGATTAGGTTAGTTGGATTAGAGTCCTTATCTATAAGGATTAGTTACTTAAGTGTCAAGTCAACCCACCTATATATATAGATTGGGATGCATCCTGGTTCATTAACCAATAAAGAAGATAGATAATTAGGAGTCATCCTCCTGTACCTCGAGCGTTTGGAGTTGGGCAGCGGCGCCGGTGGTGCCCGGCCTCAAGCCGTTTATGACAAAGGCCCTTGGGATGTGCTTGCATAGTTGCATAGAAAGTACATCGCTTCACTGCATTCATTTATGATGTTACAATAGTTAAAGATGCAGTCATGATTAATTTACGGAATGCAAGTAGTTCATAGGTTTGATTTTATCATTTGGTTGTACCACAGTTATATTCAGTGAATGATCAGCTGTCTCTGTTCTTTGTTACATAATACTGCTAAGCAAATGGAAACGTGACATAGTAAAGGCTAACTATAAGCTGATGCTAGAAAATCATGTGAGAGTGAGATATGCAAAGCTGCCGTTGTTGAATGTAGATAGAATCTGTTCTTGAAACTTTACTTGTCAGAAATGGAAGTTTTGGCAGCAGAACTTGGTGGCATAGGCTCAACAACGAACTGGGGTGTTTTGATACATATTGGGCTAGTAGAAACTACCAGTGTGTAGTAAATGACTATCAGATTCATTATCGTGTTGACATGTTGCAACCTTTTGGAAGATGTTACTTGGACCTCATTATATTGTTTAAGTTACCTGCATTAGTCCGGGGTCTGAATATTCTCTAGCATCCCTCTACAAGGATTTATTACCCTCTGGAAAATGATTTCTTTTTCTACTTGCTGTAGAAAGCTAGAAGTCAAGCCAATGATGCAAAAGCAGAAGGAAACAAGCTTTTTGCTGCTGGACAATACGATGAAGCACTGTCACAATATGAGATGGCATTGCAAACTGCTGCTGAGCTGGAGTCCGCTGAAGATATATGCTCTGCATGCCATTCAAATCGTGCTGTATGCTTCTTAAAATTGGTAAGCCCTTTTTCTGACTGGACATCTCTAAACTGCAATATTTGCTTGGCACGATTGCTCTTTGTTGTCATTTGTAGTCGTACATGTAGTGTGTTACATGATGATGATGCTCTCCTATATAGTTCTACAGTTAGTCAAAATCCTTAGCTCTATCTTACCCTTCTTGACCTACAATCGGCCAGTCCAGTAATTACTTGTATAAACCTGCTATCAACCGCTGTTTAGAATTTTTCTGCTGAACTTGCAAAACTAGCCTTGTATATCTGGTGTTTGATGGTTGAAATCTTTGATCATTGCTTATTATTTTACAAAATGTTATGCCTGACTAGTCTAAGATTCGATATAGTTTTTACTCTTGTCCTTGTGATCTTTTAATTATTTATTTACTTGGTCTTGTGCATCTGTTAAATTAATTCAAATCCAATTATTACTCTTTATATATTTAGGGGAAATATGATGAGACAATTAAAGAATGCACAAAAGCACTTGAGCTGAATCCATCGTACTTGAAAGCCTTGCTCCGGAGAGCAGAAGCACATGAAAAGCTCGAACATTATGATGAAGCTATTGCTGGTTAGATTCCCCCTTACATAATTTTTTTTTCTACCTATCAATTTCACATCGTTGCATTTCACATGAATGTGCATCATTTCCGAAGTTCACTGCCTCTGGTGTCTAATTATTGATATTCACAGATATGAAAAAAATTCTTGAGCTTGATCCTTCAAATCAACAAGCCAAGAGATCCCTGTTCCGCCTTGAGCCCCTGGCAGCTGAGAAAAGGGAAAAGATGAAGGAAGAAATGATGGGTAATATGCTGCACTTTTTTGAAGTATCTTGACTCTTGAGTTGCATTGTTGGGAGTTGGGATCATGTTCTCTATGTACCAAGCTGTAGTCTGTAGAGCCTGTAAAAGTCTGCTCTAGTGTGATTCTTACTAGTTTAGTAGTTCAAGCTAAATATGAAAATAGTGTTATCTACTTACCAGAAAAATCAGGGAAACATCTGCTGGACAAATGAATTACATAGATATCCATTTTTATTAATTAGGATTATCTGTCTTATATTATCTCATGTGATTTTCTGTATACACTACTGATGTTTCTGTGCCTTTTGATGTACCATATTCCCTATTGTTGCTAATGGACCTTTTATCTGTTACAGGAAAGCTAAAAGAACTGGGGAACTCTGTGCTAGGCCGCTTCGGAATGAGCGTCGACAATTTCAAAGCTGTTAAAGATCCAAACACAGGCTCATACTCTATTTCGTTCCAGAAGTGACATGAGGCGAAGAAATACACTAATGGATATGGCTAGGTTGCTCATTTCAGTTAATGGGCTCACTTGACTCTTCATGACAATTGGTCAAGGCGCCTCTATATCACACAACAGTGTCCAACAAATCGTTTTGAAGGCAGAGCAAACTAGTTGCGTATCAGATATGGTTTTCCCTAGTGCAAACTTGTATGATATACAAAAATTACTACTATGTACTTTCCTGAATACAATGTTTATGTACGCCTGGGCTGGAAGTATTTTCATTAGATGGTAATGTTTTCGAGCCTTAAGAAATTGCATTTATTCATTGGCTTACGGAGTTGGCCAGTATTTGTGCCTTCTGAAGCTTTGGAACCTGAAGTAAACAAAATCATATTTATTCTGCCCTGTTTCAATTGAAGTTTGAAGCTTCCATAAAAAATGTTCGTAGTTAGTGGAGTATCGGCTAGACTTTATGTTTCAT
The DNA here is from genome assembly GCA_007726485.1 of Eragrostis curvula. Classification (NCBI taxonomy): domain Eukaryota; kingdom Viridiplantae; phylum Streptophyta; class Magnoliopsida; order Poales; family Poaceae; genus Eragrostis; species Eragrostis curvula. The sequence continues at coordinate 19,237,603 of RWGY01000009.1, read as the reverse complement.
AACGTGACTTAACAAAGCCAGGCGATAGTCCTTAGCCACAGGAGGAAAAAACATCTGTTTCAAAACCTCTGATGAGACAATATCAAGTTCGAAATGTTTCAAAACCTCTGATGAGACACCTTCTCTCCGATGCCGCTCCAGCTGATTCCAATCTGTGAATTCCTAATGTTCACCCAACATGAATTGGTATTTGCTCTCGAGTTGAATTCTAACTTGCAATTCCATCTACATCCAAACTATGGCTTTGGCATTGAGCCCATTTCAATGTCTAGACTGAATTGGTATTGAGCTCAATTCAATGCCAAGGCCTCCAATATCTACATCCAAACGAAGCCTAAGAGGGAAGGTAACGCCAGAATTGGTACGCAGGCAAACCAGAGAGTAGAAATCATGTCAAGCAGTAACACTAATCCTCAACTCCAGAACTCCAGAAGAGACCAGAACCTTAAGAAGGTAACAACGCAAAAAACGAAATAATTGACCGATTATCTTCTCAAACAACCGTCAACCCAATGAAATTTCCAGGCACCAACATATAAGCTATACAAACAACACGAGACCTGCAAATTGTTCCTCCAAGAATGCATCTACTCAACCTAGACTTAGGTGCTAATATCTGGGCCTGCCTTGCCTCCATTACCTACAACGTCTCCTATCAGGACAGCAATCACCTTGGTGATTAAAACCATTTATCAGACCACTCAGTACATAACATAGAACTGTAGGCCTCAGGGTTGTGATCGGTCTGATGTCGAGCTTCCAGTCCTTTCTACCTTCTTTCCAAACTCGGTGGAATTGGAACCCTCTGCAATAGACTCAATATCCATACTTCCCGTACGACTCCTCCTGTTTCGACGGTCCTGTTGCAAATAGAAATACATTAGTTTTGGACTGATATTTTACTTGTAATTTGGTAAGGTAGATTTTCAATCATTACCTCCCGGTATGGAACTTCTTCGGACTCGAGCATCCTAACAACTTGGCCCATCTTAGGCCTCTTTTCAGAGTCAGGATCAACACACCTTAGTGCTACCAAAAGAGCACGCTTCAGCGCCCTGATAGTTGGTCTAACCTCTAAGCTTGGATCAGCCACTTCCTCTGCTCTCCGACTGGCGACCATCATTTTCAGCCACTCGACAAGATTGACCTAAAGAAAGGGAGGGTTATCATCCGAACAAAGAATTAGATTGATCTTTTTGTGAAACATGAGTACATACTGACATAACTGAACAGCTGAAAATTAATGGTTGTAGACAATTTAAAATAACAGAGATGGTCCCAAGAACTCCATTACCCACCGCGATACAGTTCAGATGTCATTGTATTGTACAAAAATGATGCTAAGTTTTAAAGATTAGCAATATCATAAAATGATGGTAAATATGAATGATAAAATGAAAACAAGGAACAAAAGTTAATAAACTCCAATCAATTACCTCATTCGCAGATCTGCTGTAGTCAACAGGATCTCTTCCGGTCACAGTTTCCAATAAGAGAACGCCAAAACTATAAACATCACTCTTTTCATTTAGCATTCCGGTGTTAGCATACTCAGGAGCAACATATCTAAGAAACGAAAAATGAGTCAGTAATGTGGCAAAGACAAGTGAATACTTAACAAGTATGAGTCAGTAAGAATAAAGAATACCCAAACGTTCCCATCACTCTAGTAGTAATGTGGCTTTTATCTGACCCCAGCATCTTAGCCAATCCAAAGTCAGAGACCTTGCCATTAAACTCATCATCAATCAATATGTTGCTTGATTTTATATCTCGGTGTACAACTTTTGGTTCTATAGCTTCATGAAGGTAAGCAAGCCTGCAATCATCATAAATCATAAAACAAAACAAGTAAAGTCAGATAACACAGAAATATACACACGAAATGTTTATAGTCGGTAAATTATGTACTATAGGATGATGATGAAACGTACGCTTTTGCAGTGCCTGTTACAACCTTCATGCGATTTTCCCAGCTGAAAACACCACGTTGACGCATAGCTCCATGAAGCCACTGCTCTAAGTTACCATTGTTCACAAACTCGTACACCAGCATCCTATTAAAAGTAAAAGTACTGTTATAATAATTTTGTGGTGTATGGAGGATTAAAAAAAAAATTCTACACAAATGCAAAGCTTCTGTCAAAAGAACGAAAAGTTGCAGAAAGATTCAACTACCAGAAAATTAAGGATGTTCACATATGCATCATCACGTTCCCTAGTATTAGCAGCCCTATACAACTTGCACCACTGGATTATTCTTCAATAGGTTGTATGATCAACAAATGCATGTCAAATAATCGAGTCAGATGGTAGAAGAGTTCTACTACAATCTAGTGGAGAATCAATTCGCATGAATACATGATTCCGTTCAGTATAAACCAATGTACAGTAGCAAAAATGTGCTGTTTTGGATTAATTCTTTTAAACTTTGTTGCTAGTTTCCAAAAAGAGAAATACAGAAGCTTTCTCAAACAATTTCTTGACGGGTGACAATATTGCGCGGGCATTCAAGTTGTAGCTCATTCTCTTGACTTTGCTGTGCCATGCGATAATATTGTACTGGATGGATATTCAAGCTGTGGCTCAGTACCTTAATTTAATAAGGTCAGCTTTTTAAGTAAATACTGATGGCAATTTTCAAATTGATTCTTACAAGTCTCAACATTATGTTCGGATTAGCCTACTAAAAGTACTTACAAAGTCTTATAAAAAATGCACACTTCATTAAAGAAAAAAATTGATCATATTCAGGCATCAGCTCCTTCTGTTGACTTATTTAGGGAAATTATAAGCCAACATTATGGAAATTTTTCAAACAGTCCTAACGATGCTTAATGCAATATTCAAATTGAACTTGTAGAAGTATAGCTCTTACTAAAGAGTACACATCGCTGAATGAAGTAATTGAACATGTAATTCAGCCTGGCAGTTTCACATACCTGTTTACGCCCTCGACACAATATCCCAATAACCGAACAAGATTCTTGTGCCGTACATGGCCAATAGCCTCAACCTCCACTCTGAATTCCTTCTCTGCCTGGCCCCTGCAAACCCAGAGATAATTAGATGCTTGCAATCACAATTAAGTATGCTAGTTCGACAGGACCAAAAGAATGCAAAAATCAGAGCGGTCACTAGAAGCAAATGAGAGCTTACATGTTGTTAAATATCTTCTTGATAGCAACTTCAGTTCCATTCACTAGACGCCCACGGTACACAACTCCATATCCACCCTCTCCAAGTACATTCTCCTTTGAGAAACGGTTGGTAGCAAGTTCAAGGTCACGAAGTGTGAACCAGTGACCCCAACCAAGATGAGAGAACTCTGGAAGGCCAACCAGGGGCGATGCCGACACGAATGCTGCAGGGGAGTTTGGTTTTCTGCGGGGCCCTGAGCTCCCATCTTCACCGGAATGCACGCTGCCAGCACGATCAACATTGCAAACCGAGCTTCCCTGGCTCATGTTATCGTGATCCGAGGACTTGCTCAGTGCCACGTGCCCCAGCGTCGTCCCCGGCTCCCGGTTTGCGTACTTGTCTTGCGGCGGGAAGCTAGGCTGCTCACGCTCATGCATTGTCTGTGCGAGGCTGCGCCCACCAACCCTGTCTACGGGGATCTCCTTGGAGTAGATGGGGATCTGTGTCTGCCTCAGATTATCCATAGTTCTCTTTGTCTTCCGGCGTGACGCCATCCAAATGCATATCATCAGCAGGATGGCAACGAGAAGGGCGACCACGCCGATTGCAATCCAGACCCATAGCGAGAGGCCAAGAACCGTCTTCTTCATCTCTGAGCTCAGATCACCGGAACCCATGGCCGCTACCAGGCTCAAAACTGTCAAAGTTCAGTCAAGTTTGTGCGACAAGCTGTATACTACGAACATAGATCCCCTAATGCGCATCAGCAACAGGTGCAGATGAAATTTTCTCCCTGCATAATGCAGAGCGAGACACTTAAAAACAAGATAGCAGCGAATAGCTTGCGTACAAACAATGAAACAAATGTAGATTGCGGTAACCCTGCAAACCAAGCCCAGCTACACAAGATTTTTCGTTCCTTACAATAACCGTCTTTCAGAGATAGATGCAAACAAGATTTGACCCTTCCCACCTCTCTTGACGAAATGCATCAATAAATGCAGGAGGCTCACATCCGGAGTTGAAAGGCAAAATTGGAAGAACAAAAAAAAAGACCAAAATTCTTTTCTGATCCCAATCCCGTCACATGAGCAGACAGTTAAAGGTTACCTCTTTCTGCAATAGGGCCTCCTTCCACTCATCCCTCAAGCAAAGAACCTGAAACATCAAGAACAGAAAACAAAGGACCGTGCGGAACTCAGCAAATCGCACACATAGCCCAGATAGAAAACTGAAATCAGGACGAGGATTCTACCCGTACCAGGAACTTTGTCCGTTAGGAGGGAGAGAGGAAGAGAGAGAGGAGTAAAAAGGGGAGGAGGTAGTGGATGTAGCTGGTGTGGCATTAATGGCTGGATCAGCAAGAAGTGAAGGGGGGAGAAAGAGAAACGGGTGGGGCGGCAGTCAAAGAAATGGCGCGGTGGTGTGTAAAACCGGTGACAAACGGGAGGAAAAGAGAGCTCGAAGAAGAGGAGGGAAGAGAAAAAGAACCGAGGCGCGCGCGGCGGCGGAGAGAGAGTGGGTAGCTTGCGAAAGAGAGAACGGCACGCAGAGGCTCGCGGGATGAGGTCAACTGACAGTGGAGAACAGTAACTGCGGCGGCATCATCACCATGACCGGCACCAGCACAGCACGGCGCGTCGATTTAGGCTGGCTGACACAGGCCCTTTTGCCACCACCGCCTGCCTCGCCTCGGCACGTCATCCGGGGTTACGGAGTTGGCTGTTGTCTTGCGACTTTTTTAATTCGTCGGGTCTGATGGTTTCTTGGTTGCATGCCGGCTCACAGCTGTCGCGGCTCATCAAATTCCCTCCGCTATGCTTCTGCGGATCCTCTGCGGTCGGTTTTGGTGCATGTTTAGGAATCTGCGCACATGCTGGGTCTGCGAGCCATCACATGCCAGAATAGGCCAACCAGGATCGTTGACACTTTGACTCGTCAAACAATGAGGCCAATATGGTTTTTGGAGCAAGTTTAACGAATCATGTGAGGAATTGCATAGCATCAAACATGACAACCATTTATGAAAACTTCAATCCCAATAAACTGCACGGAGTACAATTGTTTGTGCAATGGTTCGTGAATGTGATTTTCAACTAGCATATTTATATATTCACCTTTTGTTATCAATTGTGCACAAAACACGGCTAGCATATTTACGATTATCTCTTCTATAAAAGAACAAAGTAAAAAAGTAAAAAAGGATGATAGAAGCAACCAGGGGCGGAGCCAAGTATTTTTCATATTGTACTATGACACCAATGGTTTTGCTGATTTCAATGGTAAAATAGTGTTTCCCGGTGACACTATTGCATATATTTTCTAGCTTCGCCATTGGAAGCAACAAAGATTACTCATTGTACTATTTCAGACACAAGTTGAGTGAGTTGTTTTAAATTCGAATTGGTTTAGCTACTCAAATCAAGGGATGAGAAACAAAAATAGAGTCTAAAAAAACACTTATCATACCAAACGTTTGAACTTATCAAGAATTCTTCGGAACCTTAAGTTCCGAGCCAGCAATTGCAAACTCAACATAAGAATAACTGCAAACAAACCGATTAATTTGAATTTGGTAGGCAGGGCCAAAACGTGGTGGCTGCGGCTTAATTTCACTTTGGCTGGGCGCACAACAACGTGACTTCTGCTGCATCCAAACTGAAACAACACCGATATCCTCCATCCCACTAGTAGAGGAGTGATGTAGACGATCACCGGTACCCCAAAGGCGGGGCGGGCGGACCACAATGCTTGCCGCGTGAACTGGAAAGGCGTGCAGGGGAGGGACGGGACAGCGCCAGATTTGCGTATGTCACGGACACCAACCCGAATGAACGGAAGTCACCGTACCTCACCCCATTCCGTCCCAGGTTGGCTGCCCGCCCGCCTTGCCGCCGCACCAGATCGACGCGCCGGAACGAGCAGAAACGGGCGATTTTTTCTTCACTCGCTGATCCGAGCCGGCCGCGTCAAGTTGGTGGCAAGTGCTACTAGTACGCCCGCCGCCGATTAGGAGGAGCCAACCAAATCATTGGTTGTGCCCGGCCCGGCGCCGCGCCGCACGGCTTGGTGAGCGCTGCGCCGCCCGTCCGTGGCCGTGGTCCCGTGTATCTGACCTGTGATGATCGCGACGCCCGTGCCGGCGCGCGCTCGCCGCTCCACGTCTCTCCGCGGATGACTTGGGACTGGGATCACGACGACGCCGGTTTGGTCTGTGGTTGGCGCTGGCTTGGCTGGATCGTCCGTGTCGTTTTGCCCAGTTCGGTGGCCACGAGCTGTTCGCTTCTGGGTTGGTACACGGCTTGCGACGGTCTGATTTTGCTGATAGCTTCGGTTAAACCACGACGACGATTTCCTTCTTTGGCTCTCGCCAGCTACGGCACGAACAAGTGAGTGGATCGGATCAGAGTAATGGTGCTGCAGCTACTATAATTAGTACTAGTACTACTACGAGCTACTGCTCCAAGCCCCCCGTCGATATTACGTCGATCTACCAATCCTAGTACTAGGTACGATTCGACCACGGTTAACGGAAAATTTAGTGACCTGTCTGCCTCCTCACATGATGTTTCTGGTGGTTTGCGCGTTTAACATGACACGCGGGAATGTTTTTCGTGGAGTCATGGCGCGGACGCGACGCAGTATCGGCTTTGTAGCTCTGCTTCCCATACCCAACCACCTCACGAAAGGTGTGATCAGAATCCATGTCCCCGTCTCTCGTTCCCCTTCCTGTTCGATTGGTGGTGTGCTTGATTTGTGCTCGTGTTAGTTACCTCTTCCCGTTGAACAGGGGAAGAGTTCAAAGGAGATCGACCCCCTAAACCAGGAGCCGTTGCGCCCTCTTTGCTGCTACGTCCCCGGCACACGCATTTGTCCATGTCCTCGTGCCGGTGGACCGTGGACATTACAGACTGCGGATGCTTCGTGCCTCCTCCATCCAGCACCGGCCGCCTCTGAACGCCGAGGCGCCATCCCGGCAGCCACAGAAGAGTTCGGTCTCGGCAGGCATTATTGGGACAGGACCGCCGTGCCCCCGGCCCCCGGCGCAGCTGCTGTCTCGTCGCCCACCGCGAGAAAAGGGAGGGCTACAGCGTATGCATGGGGGCTGCCAACAAATGCGACGCATATGGAGCTACAGTCATACTACATACTAGAGCCTGAATGATCGAGAGGCCAAAACGTCTGGTGCCCCATGCGGGTATGCATGTATGTATGTATGTACCCGGTACTTATCTGCGGCCAGCTCACGTCGATACGGGACGTCGCCGTCAGTGCGTGATGATGAGCCCCGAATCCTGGGCCTGGCTACGCAGCACCTCCCTGCCCACGTGGCGGTATCATCCAGCTGGTTGCTGATGGAGGCGTGTACTGTTTTGGTGCAGGACGCGAGTTGCGGCGGACGAGAGCGAGCCGACAAGAGTTCTTGTCGTGTCCATGCGTTCTGGACTCCGTTCAGTTGGCGGCTTGGCGCGGCTAGCGGATTTGGGTAGGTTTGGTACGATTCCAATCGGCTTTCGCGGGGCAAACACGACGACTGTGCACGGGAGCCAAAATTTGCTGACTGATTTGTGGAATTTTTTTATTAATAAACGATTTTTTTTATTCATTTAATAAAAATAATAGACCGATTCTAAAATTTACGAAAATAACCGCCCTGTCGCCCTATGTGGGCCCAGTCACCTTATGGGAGAGCGAGAAGCCCTTATCAATTTTGCCAAAAAATTGATTGCTCCGATGAAGGTTTTCTTTTTCTAGATTGCTCTTCGTCGACGGCTGTGGACAGCGGTCATGCGAGTACGCCATGGACTTCAGGGGCACCCCACATGCAACCTCTGCGACCAAGTGTCGGAAAGCCCGGAGCAAATCTTCTTTGAGCTGAGTGCATATATGCCAGACAGGTATGGCTGCAGGTCACGAATAGGATGATTGGCCGTGCTCCGGCTTTGCAGCCAAACTCGTCAGTGGCGGACTGGTGGCACCAGCTTTGACACCTCGTCCCATCGACAAAACGCAAGGGTTTTGACACGCTATTCCTACTACTCCCTCCGTCCCGAAATATAAGGGGTCGGAGGGAGTTCAGATTGTCCCAAAATATAAGGGTTTGTAGTACACTTGTGGGACCCACTGGATAGATTCTTCTCCCACCGCCCAGCCAGCCTTGTCCGCTCATCCCCACCGTCTTCCTCTCCCACCGCCGCACGCCGCCGTCCCGCGCTCCTGGGTCCCGCTGCCCTACCTCCCTCACAGCTACCAGCCCGTCGCCGCTTCGTCGATTTGATCCCGTCTTTGCCGTCGAAAGCTCGCAAATCGCCGTCAAGGTCGTCGTCGCCACAAGTAGCTTGACCGCCGCCATGGCCCAGTGCAGCTCGACGCCGGCAGGAGGAGGAGGACGCCAGTGGCGAGCTCGAGGTCGACCGGATCTGGGGCGGCGCGAGCGAGCCCGGCCGGGTGCGGCGCGGGTGAGCCAGTGCGCGCGGCGCTGGCCCCGCCCAGGCGAGCTCAGTCGGGGGAGACGCGGGCGAGCTCGTCCCGGCGCCGCGGGCGTGCTCGGGCGGGGTTGGAGCTGACCCAGGCGAGCTCGTGCGGAAGAGCGGTCGCGCCATGGAGGACCCGAGCGTCAAGGGCAAGGCCAGCGGATCTCGTGGTCTCCGCCATGGAGGAGCCCTTGCCGTCCTCGAATTCGAAGGAGATGGGCGGGGAGAGGAAGAAGATGCGTGCACGACGAGCTGTGGCGGCGGCGCTGGCGAGGCGGGCAGGGCCCGAGTACGCTGCGTCGCGGCGGCGCGGCGAGGACCTCGGGCGGGCTGCGGCGTGGCTGCGGCGGCGGCAGGTTGCGGTGTTGACGGGCGACGGGAGGATGTGCTGGCGTTGATGGGCGTTGTGGGAAGGAGAGAGAGCAATAATGATTGGGGGCTCCTTCAAGCTGCTCCTCCTTGCCGCCATGGAGGAGGCCGACGGGAGCAGGGGCGGCCGGATCTTGAGCTATTCAATGTCTAGGAGGCGGATCGAGGTCGTCGTCCGGGGAGATGCGGCGAGCGATGCGCAACGTGGACTGTGGGAGACACCTCGTCGCGGTGGCCGGGAGGAGGCGCGGTGGCGAGCTCGGGCCGGCCGGCGTCCAGGAGGCCGTGCCGTGTGCGAGCTGGGGAATTCCGCGAGCTGGAGGCGGCCATGTGCGTGGAGAGAGAGAGCAATGATGAGGGGTATATGGGTCTTTCCACCCCGCTGCTGTTTTCCTCGAAAAACTCCCCGACCCCTTATATACTGGGACGGAGGGAGTAACTGTGTGGCACCTCTGGGAAGAGAGATGCGCCCGGTAAATGTGCGCTGACTACTACTCGAGGAGGAGGCCGTGCTGTGGACAATGTTGGGTGCCAAAGCATTAGGTTGTTTAGGTAGCGAGTAGTTGGCATTGTATTTCGGAGGGGCGGTCTAGGTGGCCCGTTTACACAAACAACCTATGCGCCAGCGTGAGCTCCGCTCCGCGTCGTGTAACTCTGTAACATATAATCTTTCTTCTATCAATCAATGATACGCAGTTCTCGTGCGTATTCGAGAAAAAAAATGGATTTGGTTATAGATTACTTGATGCAAAATTGAAAAGCATATAATAACCTGCATACACAGTCTCAGTAATGGAACAATACTTTTTAATGAACTTCCTTGACATTTATAATATTTTGGGAATTTTTGTGAAAGTTTAAGATGCTCTAAAAATTCAATAAGTTGTTAACAACCAGCCCATTTCGTAGATTTTTAGTTTGAAATTTACTTTCCATTTAGGACTCCACCAAGCTCAAATGGTTTCTACAGTAAATGGTCTATCAGCAAAAAAATAGGCATAATTTTTAGAAGCCTAAAAGTATTTTTAATCGAGAATTTGGTAGACTATATTGTGGAGGTGGAGAAAATCGGGGAAAAGAAAAGGGGGATGGATCCTAGTCGCCCCTTGCATGGGCGACAAGGGCTTCTCGCCCTCCCATAGGGCGACTGGGCCCATATTTGCCTACGTGGCACCCTTGTCGCCCTTTGAATGGGCGACAGGGCGGTTATTTTCGTAAATTTTAGAATCGGTCTATTATTTTTATTAAATGAATAAAAAATTCGTTTATTAATAAAAAAAATTCCTGATTTGTGGGTATCACGACAACTAGATTTTGGGCCCCGTCATCTGGACCGCAGTTTCCCTAATGTCCAAGTTGGGTTGGATATTGCTTTGTCCATAGTAATTCGGCCTACGAGTCTGCTGGGCTAGACCGGGACCTCCGCGTCCTATGGTTAACATACAATAGATCAGTCTAATAGCCCATCAAATTTGAGCAGCCCAGCCCAAGTAAAAACGTCAACATTTTAAAACAAAAGAGTCAACATTTTTTAAGTTCTATTTCAACATTTTTCAAATAAAATCAACATTTTTTAAAAAATGTTGACACATAACAAAAAAAATGTTGACATAGTGCAAACAAAATGTTGACACAGTACATTCAAAATGTTGACGAAAATTTCAAATTTGAAAAAAATCAAAAAATATTCATATTGGATCTCATTTTGTAGATTTAATTGTAACAAACACTTAGGTTCAAACGAATTCGAAAACGGATTTACGGTTTAGGAGAAAAACGCGTTTAAAATTTGAAATCCGTTTCTTTTTCTCCCACTCCCCACCCGCTCCAATCAAAACGCGCCACGTGGCGAAACCTGGTTCACTCCCTCCCGCGTCGCACGTCAGCCCTTGGATCTGAATTCGCACGAGTCTTAAAGCGTCCGATTGAATTAATCGCTTCGGACGACCTACGTATAGGATCCGCCGGCTAGACCTATCTCGGTTTGCAAAGAGATCGGGCCGCGTGGGCCTAATTTTGAAGATTTGCAGTGGGCCTGTAAGTTGCCGTTTGAAGAGAAACAACACTGCTGAAGGCATCGAACGGGGAGAGACAACAAAATCGAAGGCGCGCCATGTAACATTACAGGCGGGAAGTGTGGCATGTGCAACACCAGTCAACTCACAAGCTACGACTAACACAAAGCTTGAGTCCGAGGCTAACACGTCAGGAAGTAGAACTTAATCTGAGATTATGTGTTCTGCTAAGGCTCATATTATTATGCAGCAAGAGCAAATACCCTGGGTAAAAGGAAAGAAATTTTCACATAAATTCCTAAGTATACAATAGCAGAATCGCCAATATGAACATCTGATGCTTCCGCTACAATTGGGGGGGAGGGGGGGGGGGGGGGGGGGGGGGGGGCGGTGCTAGAAGCCGCATCGCCACGCTTCTGACAACGCTAAACAGGATTCGCTGCTCTGCTCGCCCGGGCGCCGGGCAGATGGGGGAGCGCCCTGGTGCGATGCCATGCAACTTTGCGTGCGTCTTTCTGCCACCACGAACGGGGCGTCCCGTGTAGTTAACTTCTGAAACTGAAACTGAAACTGAAACTGCGGTGTCCTCCTCATTTGGAGACGTGCAGACATATCGTCGCGACGAGGATGCAGAGGAGGGCCACCGCGGCGCTGCCCTGTCCTGTTATTGTGGCGGCGCCGACGTCGTTGTAGTCCGGAGGCGACGATGATCCGAAGCTGGGAGGGGACATTGAACCGCTGTAGTCGGGAGGAGTCATTCCGTAGATGGGTGTTCCGGTGGTCGGAGTGGTGGTGTCCGGCGTAGTCGGCGTTGGGGGCATCGGGAGGGTCGGTGTCGGGGTCATTGGGGCGGTCGGCGTCACGGTCATCGGGGATGGCGGGGGCATCGTGTTCTGGCCAGCGCCGCCGCTGCAATTTCACGTTACAGAAAAAATAAATTGGCCACTGTTTCAAAGAACACGTCATTTATGGGCTCATATGACTTGTTTGTTACCTTGATGATGGGTACTGGCACGACCCTGAACCTGCAAGAATTAGGTAGACAATTGCTCAAGTGTGAGATGTATGCTTTGTCAAGCAGAATCCATACTGTCACAGGAGAAATAGTTCATGACAACAATGGCGTCTTGTTTGAATTCATAGGCGTTGAGCTGCTTACTGGGATCAGTGGTGGTGAGGGTGGCCGTGCCACCGAAGTCGCAGCTGGTCTGGACGGGGTTCTTCTGGTAGTAGCTGTTGAAGGCGTAGGAGGCGTGGTCCTTGACCGTGTCCGGGTTGAAGCAGCTCCCGCCCTGCTGGATAGGGGAGCAGTCCGCGCCGTACCCGCACGCGTAGTCCAGCGCCACCTGCAGCGCGGTCGGGCTCGCGCTTGGGCTCGCCACGCACCACGACCCGCCGCCGCCGCCGCCGCCGCCACCGCCACCGCCACCGCCACCGGCGCCGCCGTTTCCGGCTGCCAACGACGGGAACGCGGGGGACGGACTCCCAGGGGCCGTGTCAGGGTCCGCGGAGGCCGACATGGGCGTGGTCACCGTGGGGTAGGACGGCTTCGACACCGAGACGGTGGTCAGCATCCTGTGCGGGCTCGCTCCATGGGTTGCTGCTGCTATCCGTTGCTCTGTTCCTGTGGGATCAGATGAAAGTTGTGTGAGAGGATTTCTTCTGGTAACTTTACTTCCACTGATCTACTCACTTCTTTTGATGTGTAGTAACTTTTCACGTACTGTCTTTGTGTTCAGTTACACCAAACAAATGAACAAACTCGTGTGAAAACAAGACAGATAATCGATGCATACCAAACATGGTTACAACAAGACAGATAATTCATGCACCCCTGATCTCAACCTAGCACCCACTAGCTGGAAGCTATGAATGAAAAACTCACCACCACAGAGGACAACAAGAACAAGAAGGAAGCCCAAGCGGTTCGACGGCCTAAGACCCATCCCTCTCAACCTCGATCTTCTTCCGAACAAAAACAAGGCAACAACCAGCAACGATCTTCGACAGCTACTGGACGAAGAGGTGTAAAGTAGGGCCTTGCTTTCCCTGCGCGCAGCGCGTATATATAACACATGATGCAAGCAGGCCGAATCGCAGGTTCCTTCCACAGCAGGGGAGAGGGGGAGACAGAATAAGAGGAAACTTGGGAGGTGAGGATTGGAACTTTAATTTGCTGGAGCACGCAATGCAACAGGTGGGTGGCAAAGAAACGCACGGGGGAAAGCGAAAAAGAAAGGGTTTGCTCGATCAGGGGGGAGATCTAACTGCAGAGGGCAACGGAGAAAGCTGGCCGGAGGAGCAGTACTTTGGAGGTGAAAGAATTCTTCATGTCGGATCGGGGAGGGTGCTTCGGGATTGGGGAGAATATTTGGCTTTCTGATTTTATATGCGACGCAGCTTCAGTGCTTGTACGAGGTTCATATGGGGTTCTGTTGAACTCCTCGGGATGTCGATAGGAAATGCCCTAGGAGAATAACAACGCCTCGATAAGAAATGGTTGAGCCGCTTTTAAAGGAAAAGAAAGGGTTTGTCAGATATGTGAGGCTTAGCTTGACATTGGCTTTTTCAAAAGGCAAAAATGCAGTGTCGGTCCCTTGATTTTCATAGTCATAGTGGGAACTTCGAATCTTGTTAGTTTTCTTTCTTGTAAAAAAAAATGTTAGTTTTGTTCTATTTACTAGGAAGATTTTGTTGACAATCATTCATCATTCTTCCACTTTGTTCTCGAAAGTTATGTGCAGAGACAAATGCGGTCGACTATCGAGTAGCTTCACCGAACGATATTTAATTTTCTGTGGGAATTAGCCTAGCACCTCCTGCATGCAGAGCCGAAAAGATGAAGCATTGAGTAATAACGAAAGTAAATTAACAAGAGAACCTAGAATGATTAGGACTAACAAAGCAAAAGTTCAATGAAGCGCACGATTCTCCTCTGAAAACTATAAAAAACTGCCACATATAAAAGTGGATCAGACGAATCATTGTTCCAAAAAACATTCGGAATTAACTGTTTCTCAATGATATCCCTTTGTCAAAAACAAATCCCATTCAGGACCATACAAAAAGCATGAAATGGAACGCTTCTCTATATATCTGACACACACTACCATGCCATTATAATTGTATCCTCGCTGCTGTAGATTTGGCAAATCTTGATACGCATGAAACCCTTTTTTTTAAAAAAAAACAAGAAGATATGAATGAATCCAGAGCCCTTTCTAGTTTCTTTTCTGTTTTGAACCGGCACGCATCGATTGAGTTAACCATGGTGCATGGCAAGATCGCTTGCGACGGCAGAAATTACAATGTCTGTGAAATGGTCACTGCAAACCAGCAGACTAAAACACAAGCGCACCTAACGGAGCCAAACCATTTTCGTGAGTTCGCATGCCGTGCATCTACGAGTAATCGACAGCAGGTTGAAGCCGGAGCACCGACGAGTAATCGACGACGGTGACGGTGGTTGGAGCACGGCGGCCACACGAACTCTTCTGAAGCTCCCGGCCGTTCACCTTTCACTGTAGCAACCGTGGGATACAAACTGCTTCCAGACGAGAAAAAAGGTCCACCTGATGCAGACCTACAGAAGCTCTCTCTTCACTTCACTCTCCAAAGACGATGCTGTCTGTCTTCCTCCTTTGATCCTTTCTCCCTTTTCGCTGTGCCTCGGCAGCTGCAGATATCATGGCGGCCAAAGTGCAGATTTGCCTTTTGCCCATGCGGGCTACGAACCATGGCAGGTGCGGGATCTGCTGAGCCATTCGTCGGTTTGGAATGTCTTGCTGGGCTTTATCGCTCTTGAGTTGATGGGAAGTGCAAACCTGGGTTGTTTCCACATTTGGTACTGCAGGTTCCCATCGATTTGGGCTTCTTTCCAGTTCCACCGTGATCCATTGCTTGATGTGATGGTTTGCACCTTTTTTGGGGCGTGGAACGTATCCAGGCTTCTGGGCCAGATCTTATGCTTCAGCCTTTTTATGCCGGAGCCGGAATTTGCTTTTTGATGACGCATACGATGCTTCGAGGCCGGCACAACTCAAACTCAGAAATATATGTTGGATTTTTGTATGCTTGGTGAATAGTAGTAAGCATGGATCGTACGATTTCAACATTGCACGGAGATGCTCCATCACCATGTACTGTTGTAAGCACCAGAGTCGGAATTTGCTTTTTGATGACGCATACGATGCTTGGAGGCCGGCACAACTCTAACTCAGAAATATATGCTGGATTGATCTAAAAAAAATATATATGCTGGATTTTGAGTTTATTCTTTTTTGTTCAAAGGAACAAAAAAAATTGCTCAACCGAAAGACCCTTATACATTAACAAATTCAGATTCATGGATTTTCTGGAGCTAGGTCCCTACTAATGAAAATTTTGAAGCTTTGCCAAACAGGACCGTTATTTACTCCTTTGGTTATATGAGTCGAAACATCTGTATAGTTTGGGCGCGGACACACCTAACGCGGCCGTTCCCATTTACAGGCCAAGGTTCTAAAACTTTACCTATTTGCTCTTAAAAATGCAGTTCAATTATTGTTGCATTCTTGGTGAATAGTAGTGGATCGTACGATTTCAAAATTGCACGGAGAAGCTCGATCACCATGTACTGCTGGAAGGCACGGGTACTGTCAAATGATCAAACGAAATATACACTATGAACTGGTGTTTTTCCAACAGTTCCACTATTTGAACAATTTTGGTGATTTGAACTCAATCCAAGCATCTACGATTCGATCAGCTTTCACCGCTAATCAAATTTTCTTTACACAAGAGAGGAGACCCAAAAGATCCGTTCCACCGAACGGTAGAGAAGGTTACAGTGACTAATTTTGACAAGTTTAATTTACCCAGCATCACGTATGCATAAAAAACACACCCAGCTGCTGCAACCCCCTTGGGTTCTACTTGGCGACGACACCGTCGTTGCCGGCGAGCATCATGTACTTGTCGCGGCGAGTCAGGTTGGTGCACTCGAACCCGAGCGCCTCGCCGAGGCGCCGCTGCACCCAGTTGGCCACCTCGGCGCCGGTCTTGCCCCCGGCGCGCGTACACTCCCGCGGCACGGGGCCCAGGAACTCCACCCGGTACGACGGCACCGGGTTGGCGAAGAACGCGACGGGGTCGAGCCACTTGTGCCCGCTCGCCGTCGTGCCGTAGAGCGTGGTCACCTGCGCGTCCAGCGCCACGGGCTCCATGTCGTCGGCGAGCTCCGCGAACAGCGGGCTGAACCGGAGGAGGTACGGCTCGCGGCAGGTGGTGCCCTCGGGGCACACCGCCAGGTCGCCATGCTCCAGCAGCCGCGACATGGTCTCGGCGTCGCGCGCGCGGTCGCGCGTCAGCCGCACCGTCTTGATGGGCGCGATCGTCTCCGACAGCCGGCTCAGGCTGTACGTCACGGCCGGCACGGGCTTCTGCAGCGCCGAGGTGAGCATGATGGGGTCCACCAGCGTCCGGTGCGTGCACACGTACATGACGCCGCGGCGCTTGCCGCCGCCGGCGGGCGGAGCGCGGAGGCCGGAGGTGCGGAAGCGCACGCCGAAGATCGCCGCGGCCACGAAGTTCATCTCGTACGGGAGGAGGATGCCGATGTTGATGCGGATGACGGAGAGGATGAAACCGAGCGGCAGGAAGAGGAAGAAGGCGAGCATGGCGGCCGGGGTGGGGAGGAAGGCGAGCCGGCCGTCGTGGAAGATGAGCGGCTTCGGGTACTTGTCACGCGGCAGCTTGGCGCTCTTTGCGCTCTCTCTGCTCACCACGTAAACTTCCTGCAAGAAACCAAACCACGGCTAGGTCTGTGAGTTGAGTTAAAAAATATTTTTGGCTATATGTTTCAAAACAAAATGTAGGTTAACAAGATAAAAATTATTTTTTTACATTCACCATGAAAACTACTTTAATTATATGTAATACGCATATTGCTAAAATACTGTAACTTTATAGAAAATAGAAAAAGATATGTTTCACTTGACTAAAGGTACAGGAAATGTTCTAAGTTCCTGTTATTTTTCATAATTTTAAGTGTTAAAAAAAATATCACAAAAATAATGGGAACTAAAAAATATCATAGCCAAAAAATGAATGATGATGTGTAATAAATTGGTTTTATTTATTGATTCATTTAATTGGAAAGGACACTTAACAAGGTTAGCTCACAAGTTTGAAATACCTTACTCGATGATAAAAAGACAGCAGATTCAGCTAAAAACTACATTTATTGGCATAAAAAAGGTCCAACTATTCATAAATGCCTTTATCTGACTAAAAACGATACATGTACTTGCCCTAAAATGGTCAATTTTTCATAAATGGGTTAGGTACTACTTCATTTATTTGCTCAAAAGAAGGTCTAATTATCTGTGAGTACTGTCCTTGGAATGGCCTGATGAATCTATTTTTCCAGTTTTAAAAAAGGATAATGAATATAATTTTCAGAACTAATTTCAGTTTAGATTCCAAGTATGAGAAATTTGTGATAAATACTTTTGATCAGAAACAAATATATGAAAAGCAAGGCAATCCCATCCTCATGAATTACGTCAACACAAATCCTCAGGTCTAAAGCTCATTGAATGGCACATGTTAAGCATTAAAATCCATAAATAAGCGTCCCTTTCAGACTTTTATATAGATCATTGACATGCAATTTTGACAACTGAATCCATAAATTCAAGACACTCATAAACCACAGAAAATGTGGTGGATACTGTAGCGAGAACTGTTGACAATTATGGACACTTTTGCGCGTATGCATCTGAAGCAACAGGCACACTATTATACTTATACTCGTACTGATTTTGAATTTTCTCTACTTCTGGAAAGTTCCTTTCAGTCCCATACTTCTTAACTCACTCCAGTAATTTGAAACAAATCCGGCCATCCACGCATGAAAACCACATGGCGGAGCAGCATCAGTGCTGCTCATCACAGTCATGTGTTCATTCATGGAGCATAATTGCCCGCGTCGGACGAGCAAGTCCATCCCCGCTGCCCCACTTGGCGTTCGAGGAAAAAATGCCCCATCGAGTAAAAAACCAGCAAGTACTAGTCCTGAGTAACCAGATTTATGACCCAGCAGGAAATAAATCTGCATACCCTACGCGCGTAAGGGCAACGTCCCAAGTGTCCTACTACACCAGGGGTCCAGAACGATCCGGCGGCAGAGGGGGTCCCCGGATTTGCGCCACGCAAACAGGATCCGGCCCCGAAGAACAGTTGATGGGTTGCCAATCGGTAGGGGGAATCTCAAAGAAATATTGTAGGGGGTCACCATGTGAAAAGGACGCGGCCTCATCTCCCATGTTCACCAGCCATGGTGAAGGTGCGCACGACATGAGCTAGGAGAAAAGAAAGCATGGCTTCAATGCCACCAAACGCGCCGTAAATGCGCTTCAATGCCGTGGCTTGGCCGCATATCCTTTCGTCGTTGCCACTTGCCGTCGTCGCCGGCCGGCTTGAGACGCTGGCGATGCGAGGCTGGCTGGACGTTCCCATATACTAGTACCATCCTCTTGGCCATGGTCCAAAACGTTTTAAGGCTATACCAAACAGAGGACTGGAGTTGCTCCGACACGATCCCATCCATATCCATGCCATGCGCCAATTCTGGGTCCTGTGTGTGTATGTTGGCCGAACCTGCTACAGTGAGCAACTCTGCAGATCCAGAGTTTTTCACATGATCAATCCGGTGATCTTCTGGAGTTTTCCAGTGCCGACTCGTGTTGTGCTTATTGTCTCGTCGAACGAACCTTCTCAGTGAGGATTCTTAATTTCTTTTACTAGTATTTATTTGAAAGCAACCCTGTCAGTTGAGGTGATGTGGTGTTTACCGAAGATTCAGTGACACAAAATGGATTAGTCTACAAGGTGGTTTTGATCACTTATCAAAGGATTCCAGCTGCTATATCATCCTTATGGTCTAGTATGCTAGTTTGACAAACTACTCCGGTCCGTTTATAACAGAAAATGAAAGTACATAACGCTAGTGCCTATTTTGTTCAATCCAGACAGAAGAGTTTTTACTCTAAATTATTGGTTCCACAACTTAACAGGGATCCATTTTTTTCGACCAACTTAATTAAAGCGAGCTATAACTATCATCTTGACACTGTTTGACTTGAGTACGACAAATAAATTGTTTTCCGATGCTTATTATTCATGAGACGTTTGTGATGCTGACTGTCACGCAAATCTAATGAGGTCCCGTATCTATGCCAGAAAAAAAGGGCGGGGTCCCATGACAAAGAGAGTCGTCGCTGCGTGTACACGCGTCGTACCTTGCAGTAGGGGATGAAGAGGTGGTCAAGCGGGTTGGAGCTCCGTACGACGCCCACGTCGGCCATGCCGCCGTCCTCCGCCCCGAACGCCTCCCTCATGGCCTTGTGCCTCAGCTCCGGCCCCGGCGCGGGCCCGGACAGGAGCCCCGTGAAGTAGCGGCGGCGCCCGACGGTGACGACCTGCAGCTCGCTGCCGATCACGGCGTCGGCGGCCAGGTACTCTTTGAGGAACCACTCGCACATCACCCGCGGCGCGCTGGTGACCACCACCTTCCTCCGCGCCGGCAGCCAGAGGCGTCCGTACACCGTGGCGTTGAGCGCCTCCAAGTAGTGCTTGGGCAGGACGGCGCGGGCCACGAGGTCCGCGTCACGGGGACGGAGCCCCGCGAAGGCGACGAACGCCATGACGCGGACGCCGGCGCCGCGCCGCTCGCCGAGCGCCCAGACGAGCGGGAAGAAGCAGAGCAGGAGGAGCGCGCGGAGGAGGCTGCCGCCCTCGAAGGCGACGAGCATGAAGTAGGGGAAGAGATCCGTGGAGCGCAGCAGCGCGCCGTGCATGTCGCAGACCACGGACTTGTCGGCCAGGGCGGCGGCGGCGGTGGCGGCGTCGGGGACGGCGCTCTTGGAGCTGACGCCGGCGGCGGCGGCCTGCTGCGAGACGGAGGACGCCCTGGCGCCGGCGTTGCGGTAGTAGAGCTGACGCCGGAGCTTCCTGGCGGCGCGGTAGAACGTGAAGAGCCATTGCGCGGCCACCTTGGGGAGGACGGTGGGGAACACCATCTCCTCCTCCTCCTAGGCAAGGAGTACACGTATATCAGTGAAAAGCTTCGCCCCACTTCAGGTATAAGGCTACTACGTGCTGGCCTGTTTTTGGCTATGCTTGTTGCTTCTAGGCTAGTTTTGGCGATGCAAATGGTGAACACAGAGTGGGCGAGGGAGTGACGAGGCCAGCAAGGGCAGACAGTCTGGGTGTGGTGCAGGGTGCGGAGAGATCTAAACGGTGCATGTATATATAGCCGGACGGATGTACACGGTGGTGGGTGGCCTCGCGGCACGGGAGAAGGAACGGGGATGGAGCCGACGAGCGACGACGAGACGAGTAGCAGTGGCGTGGCTAGTGGCCGGAGGGGGGAATTTAAGGAGGTGGGTGAGGGAAAGTGAAAGGACTCAAGGAGGAGGCCACGCACACGCCGTTGCACGCAGCGGCGCCAGTAGTGGCAGCAGCAGCAAGCAGACGAAGCGGCAGGGCGCGGACGTGTTTGGTTTGACCGCGGGCTCGGGGCGAGCTCGATTGGTGCGCGCCTCTGTGCGGCATTCATGAGCCACGCTGCGGCCGGCCGGCCGGCCGCGTGCGATGCCTGTAGCATGGCCGAAAGCTGAACGCTGCCTGGCTTTACGTGAAAAAGGAGCTGCGAGCAGTGAACGGTGGCAGCTTCCACCTTGCCGGGTCGAGTACGAGGACGACGCGACGACGACTATACAGGCACGTCGTGTGCATGCATGTGCATGGGTATAAGTTTTGGCTGGCTGGGTACTTGGGTCGGATGGGTGTCGAGGATTATTTTACCCACTGTTGTCTCTCTCTGTTCACAGTTCAGTTCCCGCGGCCCCGAAGGAATATAAAATCTGACACTGTTGGGTGACACAGTGCTTAGTTAATACAGGGAGTTATTGCATTGGTTGTCAAATAGTAGCGCTAATTATTGCACCTGTTGTCAAAATAAAATGTGCCTCAGCCTCCTTCAGGTATTGTTGGGCGTATACGAATATAAGGTCTTGTTTAGCACTACTCTAGCTCCAAGATCTATACTAGATTTAGAGTTCATAAAAAAGATCAAATATTATAAACACAATTTTTATTTTACTCAAAGCTCACCCAAATACTGTCCTAAGCAACAAAAAGAAGAAGAAGAATCATGTAGTATATGTGAACGTTGAGCTTCCACAGTGACATAGAAGGGCAATGACAAGACAAGCACAAATCAATGATTGACATAGTAATACTCCTTCTGTCCCAAATTACTTGTCATCCTGGCTTTTTAACAGATTCATTGAACATTCTCTGAACCTAGACAACCTGTACCCAAAAACATTCCCAGCACGACAAGTAAACTGGGACGGAGGGAGTACAAGGCAGTGGCGTAGCTAGAGTTTTTCGAAAGAGGATGTGACACTGTAATTTAGGCTGTTTGATCTTGATTGTTTTAGCCTTGTGGGTGCATGATAATGAGCTAGAGCAAATTTCTTATTTGCCATAAAAAATTATAATCTTCTCTTATTTGCCATCAAAATTTTGCACTTCTCTTATTTGCCATCAAATATAATTTCACTTCTCTTATATGCCACTCCAATCACTTTAGTTGTTACATTATTATGCTTTCATCATTGCATTATTTGTGCTGCAGTAGCAAAATGGATTTGTCTCGGTGTGTGCTACATGCAAAGAAAAATTCAAATTTTTTTGGATGAAAATTAGAGGCAGTATTTTGTTTTAACTCAAAATTACCTCAAAATTTCAACCGAAAAATTTGAAAACCTTTTTTGGCATAAAATACACATTGAGCCAAATCGATTTTGGTATTGTAGTGTGAACACTGTTATGACAGGTTCAAAGTTTTCTATAAGCTAAAGTAATTGGAGTGGTAAATAAGAGAAGTGAAATTAGATCCGATGGCAAATAAGAGAAGTGCACAATTTCGATGGCAAATAAGAGAGGAGTATAATTTTCGATGGCAAATAAGAAATTTGCTCAATGAGCTAAGGAGGTGCATATATGATGAATATAGAGCATATAACA
This sequence comes from Eragrostis curvula, assembly GCA_007726485.1. Classification (NCBI taxonomy): domain Eukaryota; kingdom Viridiplantae; phylum Streptophyta; class Magnoliopsida; order Poales; family Poaceae; genus Eragrostis; species Eragrostis curvula. Next base: position 19,215,525 of record RWGY01000009.1, on the reverse strand, counting down.
CTGAAAATTTCTAAATCCCTGGGTGCGGCCGCACACGGAGCTATACTGTAGCTCCACCCCTGATACAACGTCACTACATATTGTTAGGTGACTGGTGAGCCTAATAACTAATGGTATCTAAGCTCCCTATCTTATTACAAAATAATCTAAGGACTTATTATTATTTGTCTTCAAGGTCATTTCTTCAAAAATGTTAAAGAAACTTTCTTCAAGACTGAAGGGGCCGTTTGGCAGGGCTCTATGGCTCATGAAAAAAAAAGCTTTAACTCTGACTTAGGAATTGTTTTGCAGGATTTTTAGCACAATCCAGAGCCAAAGGTACTAAATAAGCCCGTAAGCAGTGGCGAAGCCACATTATGCTACCATGATGCACCCGCACCAGGCTAAACAAAACAATTAGCACTAAGATGTTTATTATGACCATCTAATTGTTTAAAATTCAAGCATAAATTCGATGCTGGCAGCCTGGCACCACCGTAACTTATAACCAAAACAACTTATGGCCATAAGCATCTATAGTTCGCTTTCACTTCTGTACTGGCTATGAAAAAGTAGCTTTTGTGGCTCACCCTTTATATAAGTTGTTTTTGTCAAACATGATAAGTTGTTTTGTGAAACGGCTTGAATAGCTAGATAATTCAGAATAAATCAACTAATTTTTTAATCAAATAATCTAGAGCAAGAACCTTTATTTTTCCATAATTCAGAGCCGTACCAAACGGGTGTCGAATCATAGCTCTAGAGTTCTAGTTCCTTCCACAGGTTGGTCCTTGGAAAGTTGGAATTGACTGATGCATGATTAATGATCGGGCACTGTTGCGTGATAGATATTTTAAGTAGACACGAGATCCAGCATTATCCTGAATTAGAAAGCCGAATATCCTTGCTGTTTCTTCCACATGATGCCATGGTGCCACAAATGTACAGCTTGAAGAAGACTGTGTGTGCATGAGGACCCAGTAATGCAGTCATCCACTGTGCGTCGGCTCATGAGTGAGATACATACTACTATGAAGCAACAGACAATTAGGTGTGCCCTGTCCCACATGCACAGCATGGCGTGCGCAAATATGGCCACGTCCCGCGCTGAATCTAATGAGACTCTTGTGATGGCCCTCAAAAGAAGAAGAAGAAAAGAAAGGCATTTCTAAAATAGTCCACCACTATCTGAGTTCCGCGTGGAACTCAGTTTAACAAAACTGCTCATACTAGTATATCATCTGATTTTGATCCATACATGCCGGTACACACGCACCGGCTTATTGTATGTCCTATCAGCATCGATCTCTCGCACGGGTTGAGGGTACTACGAGTCTACAACATCACATCAAAACTGATAAACACTGTTCTATAGTTATTAAACATTGACGTCCGATCTGATCGGAAAAGCAAAGGCTTAATAAGCTCGCGCTCAATTAAACTAGCTCGGGCGCCTGAACAGCGTCGAAGAGATCTGTGTCCCCGAAGTCCAGGCCGATCCCCACCTGCGTAAGGGTGATATTGTATCGAGGATGTGCGATCGAGCGCCATGCTCTTGTTAACGTCGGAAAGTATGTGATAGACGAACAATGTGCGAGTGCGCTGAGACGAACACCCATTTTTTAATTGGCAGCCCCAGCTGGCTGGCTGGTCTTATGGTTCATTCCACGTCCAACTGCAACCATGCAAACAGACTGTGGGGACCCAACCTTTTCTGTATTTTCAACGGGCCAGATATAAAAGTTTGCATTGCAAGGACGGAAGCTGGAGAAGTCTGTGCTAATTGATCAAAACGGAACAGAGTAGGCGATATATTCCGTAGGCTTTGATAACAGCGGCAATGTAAACTTGTTTGCCCGTAGTGCAGCTGACCAATTGCCACGTACATTTCCAACAATACTCCTACTGATGGGGTACGTACAAGCAGAGCACGTTGATTTTTTTTTTTTTGAGATGTAGAGCACGTTGATTTGGTGGATTTAGAAACGATCATATTCTTACGTCCTACTAGTACCTTCCACCGTTGGACAATTAACAGAGAGTGGGCCAAAACGAATAGGCATGCAGATATGGCTACTCTCTACATACGGCATAATTAAGTCACGCACGTCCGTATCCTTAGTATCGTAAGGCGATTGCTAGCTTTCGTTCGCGTGTTTAAAAAGGCTTAACCACGCACGTTGATGGCCGAACAGTTTCGGGTAGATGGCTAAGCTTCGTGCTCTGGATGCATGGTCGCTGTGGTCAGGCAGAAACGCAAGGAACCACGGAAAAAGTTGTTGGAATGCGACGGCGGCAGTCAAGCATATAGCTAAAATGCTTGAGGATCTGGTGTGTATGGAGACTTACAATGAACCCGAAAAAGTAAGGATTCAGAAGAGATGGAAACCGCCTGATGGAGGTTGGGTCAAAGTGAACACGGATGGAGCTTTTGACATAGCATCAGCTACCGGGGCCTCAGGCGCAGTTCTGCGAGATGAGCTCGGTGTGTTGCTGGCGGCTGAAGGACGATGGCTAAAACACATGGCTGGCCCCTTGACAGTTGAGGCGATGGCGGCTAGGAACGGCTTATTGTTAGCTGTGGCGTTGGGCTACAATCAAGTCATTTTGGAGGTCGACAATCTCACTCTGGCGAACTCCCTCCGCTCCAGTGTGGAAGACCGGTTATTGATTAGCGGGTTATGGCATGAGATCCAAGAGCTCGGCAGATCGTTTATTTCTTTTCGCATTCAGTTTGTAAGGCGTGAAGCTAATTCTGCTGCACATTGTTGCGCGAAGAAGCCTACCGCTGAAAGTAGGATGTGGTCGTGTGTTGGGTACACCCAGGAGGCCCCGGACTGGCTATTGGGGATTTTATCCAAGGATTGTAACTCTGTGGTAAGTTAATAAAGCTCTTGCGATTTGGAAAAAAAAAAAAAAAGCTTCGTGCTCTGGAGTCTGGTCCCTGAAACCAAACCAAATGTGTTCCGTGCGGCAGCACACATGCACGTTCGTGGGGTTAATACTCCAGCCGGCCCGGTTGACGCCTCGGCCCGTACGTCCTGGTCAGTCACTGTCAGTACTAGATTGTACTACTGGTACAGGAAAACGTATCGACACGCCCCATGTACCGAAATGAAAACACTGACACAGGTGACATGGCTTCACCACCATGACGTGCGGATCCCCGCGCGGTCGGTGGATCGATCAATGCATGGATCGGGGTGAAATAACTGACCGTGGTACGTCCGCAGTTAAACGTCCCGGCAAGGGCACATGTATGCATGAAACAAGCAAGCCGGACGGCACACTTTCCTTCTCGCATGTTCTAGGAGTAAATCCCTTCGTATCATCAAACTCGTGCCAGCTAGCCGCATCCCCGTAATTCAACAATCAACAGCAGTACAGCACGGCAGAGGAGGAGTACGTTAATTTGCGGCTGCGGAACGAAAACGGCGGGCCGGAATTGAAGGTCTTGGAGGCGGCGGCATGGGGAGAGGAGTGAGGATAGCCCGTGGTTTTCGGCAGCCGAAACCTGAGGGCCGCTGATCTGATCGACCGGCGCGTGGTTTCCTCCGGCCGCGGCGGCGGCGCGAACCGGCATGGGACGGCGTACACGGCAGCGAGCGCTTAAAGCTTCGACATTGATTTCGCCCGCGCCCACGGTCGTTTTCCGTCGCAAATTGCGCGTCCAGCGCTAGCGAGACCGGGAGAGGACGGGGCGCGCGGCCATGTCGGGCTTCGGCGCCACGTTTGCACGCCGTACATGCGTGCGGCTGTACAGGCATAACTATGCTGCTGGGCCTTCGGCATAATGCAACGCCGCCGTATCAATGGTGTATGTATCATAGCTCTAGCGCTTCCTGTAGCATTGGATGAAGAAGCAAGAACCAAGAGTGTCTTCCGGAACTAATTCCAGTGCCTTCCGGAACTTCGCGAAAAGAATGAGTGCCGCGCGAGCGCTGGAATCGAACGACGTGGATCTATCACGAGGCGTTTCTTCACATACAAGTAGTATATTTCGTTGGATTTCTCCAATACTGATCCCTTAGTTTCTTGTAGTCGCATTCAGTGCGTCTCTGTCGATTTGTTATAAGTATTAACTAGAGCATGGGTTACACAGTTACCATAGGACCCATTTCGGAAACCTACAAGTTTATCCTCTGTTTCAAAAAAATATAGCGTTAATTTAGAACCAATTTTAGAAGTCCACAAGTGTTTACAAATTTTGTATCATATATAAACCCATAAGTTTTTTATCAGCCCTACATGTCAGCTAGAATTGGTGATGGGACGGAGATCAAAAGTTGCGGGTTTGTGTTAAAAAGTGGAAACTAGTTTTAAAGGTCGTGGTTCTAAGTATGACTATGTATCTCCCATGTATGGTCATGTCAATAATTGTAGCTCAAGTAGCTCCAAGTATGGCCATTTCAATAATTGTTCTATATGGAATATATTAAAAAAAAAGGATAGAACCTATCAAACGCCAAGACTGTAGCATTAACCAAGATATTTCTATACTGTACAACATTAAAAAGTTAGGTCACAAGACACGATTTAGGCCCCCTTTGGATTGCGGGATTTTTTCCTATTCCTGCGTTTTTCCTGTGAACAGTCAACTGATTCCTGTGAAATTCCTGTACAATTTCTGTGAAAATCCTGCGTTCCAAAGGGGGCCTTATAGTTTAACTTAGACGCTCTAAGGTTCCTCATGGTGGAACTTATTTATCGGGTCCATGTCCACTTAAGACACATATGGTATATTTAGATTGATTATCTTTTTTTTTTAGGGCAAGTCAACCGAGCTTATATTATAGAGGCAGGATTACAGTCATATATGAGTGCATCCGACAAGAAATTTGGAATGCTACTCCCCCAAGTACAAAAACTATTAGCCGGGGTAGCAAATTTTGCACAACAGTGTGCTGCACCATTTGCTTCCCGGTTAAAATGACTAAAAGAAATTAAATCAAAACTCCTGCTAAGCTCCTTGACATCATGCCATATACTCGCTACAATTGAACGTGCTCCATTCGGTGATTTCAACAGGTTAAGCTTCCTTGTTTACATTGTTAACCCTAAGACCAACCTGTCCGTTTTCTCCTAGACTTTCGTATTCAAAGAGAGTGCATGTGCGTTTATGTGAGCAGCATCAACATATCCACATTGTGTTAAAAATAGATATTACCGTTAAAACCTGATATTTAAAAAACGCTCTACTACACCCACAAGTTGGGAAAAAAAATGCCGCCAAGTCAACCTTCGCCAGGCTCAAAAGTTGTGGACGTGTTGATGTAGACGAAACATGCATGGTACCAAGCAGTAAGGGGGCGTTCCGCGCATAGAGGTTTAAATTTTAGAGGGATCTAAACTCTAGATAAGCTATATTAAATAAAGTTTAGTTACAAAACTAACTACAGAACCCTGGTCTAATTCGCGAGACGAATCTAATGAGGGTAATTACGCCATGATTAGATGATGGTTACTGTAGCATGACTGTAGCAAAACATAGATTAATTAGGCTCATTAGATTCGTCTCGTAAAGATGTACCCATCTGTAAAAAGGTTTTGTCATTAAACTTTATTTAATACTAGATTCTCTTTGTTTAGAGGGCTCTAAAATTTAGCGTTAAAAGAAACGAACAGGGCGTCTTTCTCTGCAGTCAAATCAAGGAATAAAAATTGACACGGTTTCTTTTTCTATTTCCCTAAGCACAAGGACCTTTTCTGTTCATAAATATTTTATTTAGGTTATGTACAGTTGGAACTTTGACCAATAGAGTTAGGTTTGACTTGATATTTCTTTTCTTTTCTTTGCGAAGGACTTGGTACTTTTTTTTTTGTAGTGCTGCAATTGCTGTGATATTTTACATACATCTCATAATAATAGTTAGTGATCAAAATAGAGTGTTGGTTACGGCACTTTTTTGTGTATTTTTCTCATTTGGCACAAGCAAAAAGAAATAGTTATCATTTCCTTCTCTTTTATGACAATGGTCATATATAACGTATAGAGACTGAATAAGAGTCACTATCTAATCTGGATGATAAGCTTGGTCACATTAATAGGTCAAAGTGGGGTGTCCAAGTGGGAAATTAATACTATGTGGGAAAAAAAAATCAATACCTTCCAGCTAACACAATAAACATGTGAGGTCACTATGAGCCATTGTATGTGTTCTGTGTAAGAAACTACATATAAAAGGCACACTATTTTAGTCTCACTGAATTTTCCCATGTTTTAATTGTATTTGACTGTGCTAAAGTCTAATTGGATACTGTCTGATAAACTCCAGTACAACAATTTTCCCCATGTTTTAATTGTGACTAAGTCTTACTGAATTCTGGTTGATAAACTCCGACTTTTGAGGCGGTTTCCCAATATTTTCCAATTAGAAAATCTACTGTACCCTTGAGCATGTTTACCTGTGGCGTGCATGACAGCATGAGCCAATGATGTGGGGCATGGCAGTGTAAATCCTTTTGTTTAAGTTTAAGGCCAGTCTCAATGGGCCTTTCATTTAACATTTATTAGGTGACACATCAGCAAAATAGGTGACATGGCAAGGTATTTAATATGAAAGAGAAGAGAAGCCTTTCATTAGGATGAAAGGGTAGTGACACTCTTTCCAAGTCAATGAAAGAAGAATGAAAGGTGCATTGAGACTCTTTTTCCTTTCATATGCAAGAAAAATAGATCCCTATGGGTACACCTATGCAACAATTTAATGTCTCATTCAGTCTATGAAACTGTGAAATGAAAGTGCATCTCTCAATGCACTCTTTCATTCTCCTTTCATCAACTAAAAAGTTGATGTGTCATACTTAAAAAAATGTGAAATGAAAGACACCACTGAGAATGGCCTAAGACGATGACAGTGTCGCGGGAAGCGACAAGTTGAGCATATCTTTTTTTGTTTGTTTTTTGATACTTTTCGTACTTGTATTCATTCAATGAAGGATTACAAACACTGGAGCGAGAACACCCCAAGGAGACAACACCCCTAAGCGGGTGTGGATTACATTGCTCTCAAAGACCAGAGTACATATAACAGCAGAAGCGGCTATCGATGGGCCGGTCTCTGAAGAATCGTCAGGAGGGCCTCACTTGCAATAAGCATGAGATTGGTGTAGCCTGTCTACGAGGGCCTCAGGGATGATATCCTAGGCCCAAGGCAACATCAGAATGCCGCCTCCTGAGCGCAAGCCATCATATACATCACCTGGAACCTATGAAAAGAGAGATGCAGGCGGGTCTTTGACAACAAAGCCTCGCCGGCCGATCAACTGGTCACGGTCATTCGACAGGACCTACAAGCTTGGCACACGGCGCACCACATTTGGGAGTAATCAACTTAGGTCCCCCCCTAGTCGCATGTAACGTTTGTTTTATTTGGCTTAGGCCACCCACATGTACATAAACACTTGCTGTTCTTCTTAATGAAAGGCAGAACATCTGCCATTACGCTCAAAAAGAACCATCGTCGGTGAGCTTGATTTTGTTTGTCGTTCCTGAGGTCAAGGTTGGTCCACGCTCGCATTTGCACAATTTGAGCATATCTTGTTGTTTCTGAGGTCAAGGCTGATCCATGCTCGCGTTTGCACAAGAAAGCAACTTGACCAGCCCACGAGATCACTACAAGTGGCTCGACTGGGCGCCCAAAAGACGGCAAATATCCCAGCCCGGTATGATCCAGTTATCCCATTGTGCTCCCTAAGCAGTCGGCCATGCTAAATTTGCCGACTCCGGCCGCCCCAGACATCAGTCCACGATCGATGTCCCTTTTTCACATCTTCTCCACTGCATAACTTTGACCTGTGCCAAATTGGTGAAGGGATCAGTTGCATCCAACAAAAGAAAAGCGAGTCACTGGCTTTTCTCCAACAGTTAACAACACTGATAATTACCATGAATGTAGCTCATAACAACCATCACCCACTTGACTAATGATAGGTCTATAACAACCTTATCTCAATTGGAGTAGGAATCGATCCCTCATAACAACCATCACCCATCTCACTAATGACAGGCCTATGACCACCTTTATCTATATCTCAACTGGATTGTCAAGTGCATTGTACTGTCAGTAGAGTATTACGCTGCTCAAAGGATGCCACGTAAGCGATAATACATTTATTTGATAATTGTAATAGCATATACAATGCAATATTTCATTTTGTTATTTTCAAAAAGTACATGCAAAAGGCAAATTTATGCTGAAAACAATGTAAACAAGGTCTCATTTACATGACATAAGCCTTGACTCCTTTCATCTCTCTTGACCAATTCCTTACCATATCATTAAAACTGTTGACATGAATTGTTTATTTAATATGGAACTCTACTGAGACTAGCCTTAGTATTATTTTTGTTTTGTTAGTGTGGCCAGTATCCTGGGGTGGGGTCAAGGCTTGGCGCCGGGTCGCTGACTGTGACGGCATCCGCCTAAATCAATGTAAGAAGACATTAATTCCAGTTGAAAGCCCATTAAAAACCCACAAAGTGACTAAGATGACCCTGATGATATTTTAAGCTTTGTCCTGTTTTTTGAGTCAGTTTTATTTTTCCATCCCCAGCTTGATGGATCAGCAATTGACATCAAGGTTTTCAAAATTGACAAAAACCGGCCGATTTTCGCGAAAACCGGACTTACCGGACGACCGGTAAGTCCGGTTCGCCGATTTTCGAATTTCAAATTTGAAATTTTTTGAAATTTTGAAAAAAATTGAAACAAAAAATATGTAAATAAACTAGAAGAATTTTGGAGAAGATTGGTGGAACAAGAACACAAATCGGAGTTCGTTTGATGGGGCAAAACAATCACCGAAGATTTCTGGCGGAAAAAAAAAGAAAAAAAGAGGAAAACTCACCTTATCCCGAATGTCGGACTCCATTATTGGTGGCTGGACCACATCGCCGAGCACGGCGCCTCCCCGCTCCACTGAGGTCCGCCCCGAGCACGGCGCCTCCCCGCTTCGCTGAGGTCCGCCGCCGTCCGCCGCCGCGAAGCCGGACATCAACGTCGTGCCGCCTCCGTCGCCCCGATTATCGTCGATTTGGGCGCGGTAATCGACAGCGGCGTCGATTCGAAGGCGGCCCAGATCGACAGCGGCCTCCACCGCTCGGTAGTCGACGCTGTCGGTCGGCTAGCCGCCTCCACCGCTCGGTAACCGGCCGATTCGGCGCGGCTAGCCGAGGCGGCGCTTCGTGCAGGTGAGGATTAGTTTTTTTTTCTTTTTTTTGTTTCTTCGATGTATGCATGAGTTATTTTGTTTAGCGCTGAGTATGTTCGATTGATGGCCTATGGACTGAAACAGAACGTGAATGGGTGTCCGATTTTTGTTGGCAATACAAAATATGCTTGCATATGAATATATAAAAATAAAATGAAATTATACATTCGTTATCTGAATTACCCATACAATTGCACTGCCATAATGAAGCTTGTAGGAAAGTTTGTTTCAAGAGGAATATCAAGATGAATGTCTGATGTTTTAATTCAAGTAGGAAAATTGTGATATTGATGAAAAATGAACTAACTCAAGACACTTTGATGAAAAATGAACTATTGATGTTAATGAGCATTATTGTTATCTGTGCATTGCTTGTATGGAGAAGTAGAACATGTACATTGCACTGACACTATTGACTGAACATGGTTTGTATGCAGAAACGATGGGTGATCGTGAAAAAGATCATGTTTGGGAACATGGTGAGAGTAAAGGGGCCGGGTTTCTATGCAAGTATTGCAAGTTAGAGAGGAAGGGCGGAGGCGCCACAAGATTGAAGCAACATTTGGCTGGACGTGGCAGTAATGTGGTTCATTGCACCTTATGTCCAAATGAAGTCCGTGATTATTTTCGTCGTGAGCTGGATAGAACTAAGGAGAGGTCGAAGCACCGAGCAAGGGAGAAACTGAGAGTAGAGGAAGTTTGTAGAGAGGGAAATGTGAGCCAAGATGAGGATGAGGATGACGATGAGCTGCAGGCTGCCATGCATGCTTCTCGACAACATCACGAATATGAGACGCGTAGCCGTGCCCAAGGTGGGCAATATGAACATGGTGGTGGTTCATCTCAGCCAGGGGGCAGCCAAAAAGGTGGTGGATTTATGGGCTTTCTTAAAAGGACAACGTCAAGGAAGGGAAAATGAGGCACATCATCCGAACCGACATATCAACCAAGGATTGATGTGGTGCTTCCGTCAGAGAAGAGTAAGAATGCAAGGAGGGCAATTGGAAAGGCTTGGGCGAAATGGATGCACATAGAAGCTATCGCTGGAAACAAGGCTGACAATCCTTACTTCAATGCCGCTATCAAGGAGACACAGAGATGGGGTAAGCACTTACATATTGATGTTGAGTCAGCATTTGCCAACCTAAATCATTCTAAATATATCATACTTGCAGGTGAGGGCGTCCAAAGCCCGACGGGGCGAGAGATTAACGGAATTTATTTAGATGCAAATGAAGCGGACATAAAGAAGCAGTTTGACAAGTTCAGGCTAGAGTGGAACACGTATGGTGTTACACTTATGTGTGATTCATGGACGGGGCCGACGAAGATGAGCATTATCAACTTTATGGTATATTGCAATGGTGTCATGTTTTTCCACAAGTCAGTAGATGCAACGGGAAAAAGCCAAGACGCGGACTACATTTATAAGGTATATTGTAGTGCTAAGATTTGTAATTCACCATCAATGTTCAATAAACTGATCGGTTTCTCATGGTTGCAGGAAATTGTCAAAGTTTTGAAGGAGCTTGGCCCGGAACATTTCGTGCAGATCATAACCGACAATGGTTCAAACTACAAGAAGGCTTGCAAGATGGTTAGTAAGAAGTATTCCATTGTGTGGCAGCCATGTGTGGCACACACAATTAATTTGATGCTGAAGTCAATTGGAGACTTCCCGGAGCATTCTGCTGTCATTGAAAGTGCCCGTCGGATCTCTCGTTGGCTGTACAATCACAACCAGTTGCATGACATGATGAAGAATGCAATAGGAGGTGAGTTGGTGAGATGGTGTGCAACTCGTTTTGGCACAAACTACATGTTTCTGGATAGTATGCTTCGACGGAGAGACATATTTATGGCATGGATGGGATCTTCTGGATTCTTATAGAGTCGTTATGCAAAGACAGTTGAGGGAAGATATGCCCATTCATGCCTTTCCAATTTGGAATGGTGGGACAACATGAAGATCGTTTGCAAAGCTGTGGAGCCATTGTATGCATTTCTTTGATTTGCAAATCAGGACAAGTCTCCTAATTTGTCTGAGGTGCTTCTAAAGTTTCAACTCATGCGCAATGAGCTTGAAAGTTACTTTCATAACAATGTACCAGAGTTTGATCGTTACATGGCAGTTATCAATCTAAGGATGGGTGACATTGCAAACGAGAGTTATATCAATGCAGGTAAAGACATGTTGTACATTGCAAACTTCTCATGCATATTGTAACTTCTTTTCTTGTTGTATTATCAGCTGCCGCTTTGCACCCAATGACCCACTATGCTTACGGGACAAGCTATACCCTCCTAGCTGATGTTAGAAAAGCATTCGAGTACATGGCGGACACTGAAACAGTTGCGTCAGCACTTCATGAAATAGCACAATACAAAAGAAAGATGGGTGAGTTCTCGAGAGACTTGGCTCGGCATATGGCATGTGACAATAAGACTTCTCCAGGTTTGTCATAATTCCGTCCAAGTCAATTGACAAACTCGATGAAATATGGTTATGCCTAACTTCTGGTGTCACTTTATTTTTGTTACAGCTGCATGGTGGACTATGTTCGGTGGTGAAACACCGCGTCTCCAGAAACTTCACAAGTTGGTGTATGTCAACTATAACCTTCGCATTCGCTTGAAGGAAGCTGGACTATACAAGCCACCAGAAGATAATCCATTCGATAAGCTCATGGAGCTTACGTTGCTTGATGAGTCAAATCCCATTCGGAATTGGATGGAGCATGGTCGGTCTAATGCCCCTCCATTACTTGCTGAGGAAGACACTCATAGTGATACCCCTATGCCTTCTAACTTGGTGGTGCAAGAATCAGAACAATTGGAAACCATCATTGGTGGTAAGTCTCTTGTTGAGTGGGCGGAGAACGTTGTGGGTGACACACACATAGGCAAGAGGAAACACCAATCCACATCAGCAAAAGAGAAAGGTAAAATGCATAAGGGTGTTGAAGCACAGGTGGTCAGTAGCGATGTGTCCACCGCTAGTGACCATGGCTCCGATTCCCCACCTGAGGACAACGGAGGTGGCCACACAACCGTTGCGGGAGACACATCGCAGCCACAACGTGGTCCGAGTCCTATCCACTTCACAGGTACCTCTATAGCACATATCTATCTCATGTCATCAGTTTCATTCTTCACTAATTATTGACTACCTTTTGCAGGTGAGACATACTTCACACACGCTATGCAAGATCCAGACCATGGCGCTCCAACATCGCAGAGGACGACCATGCCGCAAGGCACAAGTAGGCAACATCGTCATGGCTATGGAAGTGAGTCCTCATACTCTAACGATGATTACCGCTACTACTCTCTTCCTCAAACAAGCGATACCTCAAATAACTATGGATATGGTGGTAGCGAGTCCTCAAATGATTATTACTCATACTCTATTCCTGAGTTGAATAACCAACCACGTCAAAAATGGATTTTTGAGTGGGAAGAGCCTGCTTTTTATAACATGTTGGTCTCACAATGGCAAACAAACCATGCTTGGACTAATCAAAGTTGGCATGAGTTCAAGGCGGAGTTGTTGGCTACACAAGGAATTAACATCATGTCAACCGACGAGTACAACTCCATGAACAATCCACAATCGGATGTCCCATGGTATTGAGATGTATGTTTGTATCCGTTGTTGTAATATGTCCAAAACTATGTGTAGTATATTGAAAACTATGTTGTATATTGTATTCATTCATGAACTATGTCAGACAATTTATGTTGGAGTTATTATGACTTGTGCTATGTTTTATGCATACTATATTGTCAATGTGTGTCTAAGCATAATGGAAATATTTAGCAAAGGTCATGGCGATTTTTTCTACATTTTTTCCATGTTTTTTCGAGGTTTTTCTCACTGTCTCGATTTTCAGTAAAAATCGTCGATTTTCACTGAAAACCGGTCGATTTTCGACGATATCGGTCGATTTTCGAGTTTTTGAATTCAAATTCAGAATTCAATTTTGTCCGGTTTCCGGCCGGTTTCCTCGATTTTCGCAAAAATCGGTCGTATCGCTGCGGCTCGGTTTCATTGATACCGTCGATAATTCAAACCTTGATTGACATATCTGCTGGTTTTCAAGATAATTGGAATGTATTATCATCGTAACATGAAAACAAATGCAGAAGGTACACTGGTTCACATATCTGCTCCCTCCTTTATGCTTTTGATTCCGTGTTAAAAGCACTTGTTAATCTAATGAACTATGCTGTTTTTTTCTTTTATGAAGCACAAGAAGGACAACATTGAGGAGCCCCAGCTACAATTGGATTTTCAATTCTGATGGCTCAGATGGATGGTTTCTATTAAACTGTTGTTGTCTCAAATTCTCTAGAGCTGAATCTTTAATAAATATGTCCTTTCAAAGTGTAGTAGTTAAAAACTTGAAATTCATGCATTTGAAAATGTGCAAAAAAATTAGAAGTTATCTGGTATTGGTCAAATGGTCAAGATGGATGGTCTCTGTTAGACCGTTGTTTTGAAAAATCCTAGAGCAGATTTTGTAATGAAAATGTCATCTGAAAATGTGGTAGTTAAAATTTTTGAGGTCATGAATTTGTAAACATAATAATAATATCTGGTATTGGTCGAATTTATCTTAGGAAAATATTACATGGTGGACCAGCCTGGAATTGTCTTAGTAGTTCTCGTTAGTACTAGCTCTGTCAACCTATGAAAGAATTTGGAATGTGCCTGCAGTCACATGCACGTGATTCAAGATCAGTACTTTGGATACTTTTTTTTTTTGGGGGGGGGGGGGGGGGGGGAGGGGGGGGAATAAAGTGCCATCAGAGTCTGGATATCTGAGCGCATTCCTGAGCAGCGAAACAAACATTGTATCTGTATGAAATACTACCGTTATATCGTCCAACCAAACAAAGCCTGTAATCAACCATCCCACCCCTGAATCCCCTGTGACTTGATTACGTTACCCATTGCGTTACCAAAGAGTGAACCACACAGCACTTTAAATGGCTTCATCCCAACTGGTCTCACGGTTTTTAGTTCAAAGCACATTCTATAATAAACAAAAGATATTTGTGTAAAAAATAATGACCAAAACATACAATTAGCAGTCCGGGAGCCAGAAATTTCTTGATTTCCGTAAGATAAAAATTATTCCTTGTGAAATTTCAGGAAATTCCTGCACAGCAAATGGGTCTTGAGTGATTCAAGAAAGATTTGGCAGACGCTGATTTACAGTGAATTGAAAGCTTTACATTCTAGAGGCTCCAGGAATGATCCCACCTTCCGCCAAAGATTACAGAAGCATATAACTATTGGCAAAGTCAAATGAGCCGAAGATTTATAGCACTCAGGTTGATCAAGCCCAATAACAGTCATCTGTCACGAACTGCCCGTTCAAGTGAAGGCTGCTATGAGCTTGTCCAGTAGAGAGCTACTCTCTCCATTCATCTATGTATGACGTTAGGTGAACTTGTTTTAGTGAACCCAAAGTCATATATAGATTAACGGAGGGACTAATATCCTTCATTCAACATATCTGTTCCTAAAATGATGTCAGGGTATGCAGGTTGAAGCTGCGCTCGGATGTCCGGAACTAAACCCACCTAAGATCTCAACTGGGACTCTTCATCCCTTGAAAATTGAATTACATAAGGATTGTTGAACATTTAATTCAGAAGAAGCTGCTATCATCTGGCCTCAGTTGCAAAGGAGTTCTCAATCAGCGCATCTTGTTCAGATGACTCAACCCAGAAGGGTGACAAGGCTACCACCTTTCCGATAATTATTAGAGTTGGAGAAACTAGATTAGCGGACTTCACTTCATCCACAAGATCCTTTAACACAGAGAATACCTGCAGCATAAGAAACATTCAGCACAGTAAAGTAGAGTTAGACAAAATTTATTGGGGGGCACGTATGAGTCAGTACTGTTCGTTGTTGAGGTGTCGTCCCGCGCTCTATAGCAACAGCAGGTGTATCTGGCGGAAGGCCATGCTTCATTAACTTCGGAGCAAGAGATGGCAGTGTTGACAAACCCATGTACACAACCAAAGTTGTGTCTGGATCAGCTGCATTCCCTGCCACATATAGAGGATCTGTCCCACCATTTCTCGAGTGCCCAGTTAAAAATCTTACACTGCAGCAAAGATTATTATATATGTCAGAGAATATCCTGCTAAGTGGATATAAAGCACTATGCGTCATTGTAGAATACAACATCAGAAATGAACTAGTTCCTTTCCATTCATTCAGCAATGCAAGCTGCAGAGCCAAACATTAGCTTCTTGGTGGAACAGGATAGTTCATCTTTCAGTAAGGCATTTTTTTTCTAAGAAAAAAAAACCATTAACCATAGATATCAGAATTATGAGATGAACAAGTTGCAATAAAATAACATTAAGCACCTTGACAACGCTGTCGGTACATGCATGGTCAAGGAAATATCAAGGGGTGTAAGCAAGCAAGTAATAAAGCTTGAAGCCTCAACATAAAAGATAACGTTCACTACATCCTTGTATTAAATCAATATGGCATGCAAAACAACAAAGTGATACTTGAAAAACCAATCGAATGGCAAAGCTTGTGCAAAATCTATTTCAACAAAATCGGTAGTTATGTGTATAAGTTAGGCAGATAATGTGAATGATATAGCCGCATAATGTTACCTTGTAGCGACACCTCGATGGGTAAGTGGAATGCCTAGTTCTGCTGCAATTCCTGAAGCAGAAGTAATTCCTGCACAGTTCAAATTCAAGTAATTCATAACTGTGCCAGCCAACACAGCAAACTATCCAATCTTATATAATGGTATAGTCAAACCTGGGATAACTTCAACTCTAATTCCTTGCTGCTGTAAGAAATCCATCTCTTCTCCGCCCCTTCCAAAGACCTGAAAGAAATACCAAAGTAAACATACTGTGCATAAATAGACTCCTTAAACATTGAGGTACATGTGCGATAACAATGAGTTCTCTGCTGGACTAAACACTACTACCAACTCACTTATTATCAATGTTTGAAAGGCAGCCCAAAGAGTGTCATTGGTGCTTCGGAAAAGAGGTCTCAACTCACTTATTATTTTGATCATTTTGGAGCTATGGTAGCATCAGAATGACTGTCTTTTCGATGGGGCTACTCCAACCATCTCGGTGGTTCTGCAAACCGTAGGCAATGGGTGTGCAATTTCGTGTATGGCAGCAGCTGTACAGCTACGCGAGCTGTTACTAAGGTCTTTCACCCTGGACATTTAGTTGTTAAGGGTTGTAGGGTCATTCACAATGTAACAAGTGGCACGAGTATTATAGTGTTCGTGTGTTGTATGGTCTATCGAGGGAGGGTTTCTTCCTCTCCTTCAGTACGTTCGCTTCGTAATGAAATGATACGCAGCTGTCTTTGTATTTGAGAAAAGAGGGGAAAAAAATGTAAAACACATTATCCAGTACTGTACTCCTAGCCTCTATGTTTTTTATGCCTTTAAAAATTTACAACTACAGGTAGCCTCATGATCATTCCAGTTTGCTGTTATCACTTATGCAACCTTTTGATGCAATGATATTCTGCAGCCTTTGAGAGAGTGTCGAAATTAAAGGAGGTGGAATAACCAGTAAGAATGCAAATCCTTACATGAAGGGAAAAAAAGGACGGAGATAAGAAATCGTAGCAAGCACTGCATCAGTTACTGTTATACTGCTTAAGCAGAGGACACTATTCCTTACTTATATATGTTTATTTATAACAACCTATTCCACTGAGGAGGTATTTCTGCATTGATCCTTGGACAAGTTAAATGAGAAATTCATGTAAAAAAAGCCAAAAAGGAAACCTAAAACGACGCTAGGTTTTATCCACGTGTATGGTTTGCTGCTTTGGTGAGCTACAAGTCACAGCAACGATATGAAACTAATCAGCATCAAACTATCAGTTTAGTTATATCAAACCATCCCTTGGAACTGACTAAAGTCATGCAACTAGCGCATTTTTGTGTTGTTTTCTAGAGTTTGTACTCAACATGAATGACTGAACAAGAACCAACCAGTACCAGAATTTCCTATCCAATTCAATGTCTGAGGCAGGCTGAACACCAGAAATGCAACAAGTGCTGAGTAGTAGGTTTGCAAACAGAGAGCGACGATTACCAGAGGATCACCGCCTTTCAAGCGCACCACATTAGCACCAGCCTCAGCAAAGCTCAGGAGCAGCTCGTGAATTTCCTCCTGCATTGCGCCAATAAGCCAACAAATTTACAAATTATCAACCAGGGGGGACAAAAAGGTACATGTGACCCCAGCTCTCTGTTTTGTCCAGATAGCCGGCATACTCTGTTTTGCTCCATGAAGGTTCGTCTCGTGCATAAATTGTACGGAATTGCAAGCGGAAGTATAACATTGGCATTTCAGAATTTAACTGATCGAAATTGAATCAGAAGAAGACTAGCGTTTGTGTCTCTCACCTGGGTGCGGCTGTGGTACCCCGCCGTCTTGCCGACGTAGAGCAGCCTGGCGCCGTCCCCGACGAGGTCCATGACATCGTTGGACACCAGGCGGTCGTAGAGCACGAGGTCCGCCGACTGGATGGCCTTCAACGCCTTGAGCGTGAGCAGGTCGGGGTCCCCGGGCCCCGTCCCGACCAGCGCCACCCTCCCGGGCCCGGCGCCGCCGTCCTCCCCCTCGGCGCCCTTCCCCCTGGACGCCCTCATCGCGTCCAGGAGCCTCCGCAGCTCCGGCAGCTGCAGCGCGATCTCGTCGTCCCGGCGGCCGGACGCGGCGGCGGCGGCGGCGGCCTCCGCGGCCGCATCGAAGGAGGAGGATGGTGGCGAGCCGTCGGCGGCGTAGGACCAGGCGTCGCGGCGGTAGCGCGAGGCGGAGGTGGCCTCGGTGAAGGGCGAGGCGGCGGAGGCGCGAACCGCCGCCCCGGCGCAGCGCCTCGCGGCGACCGCGGCGACGGAGGCGGAGGCGGTTGAGCTGGTGGCGGAAATGGAGGCGGGCAGCGGTTGGAAGCGGGGCGTTCGGACGGCGAGAGCCATGGCGATGATGAGGGAGGGGTCAGTGGACTGGACGCGACGCAGAGGCGGCGGCTAGGCAGGGCGCGACGGCTTTATACGGGGAGGGGAGGAGCTGGCTGCTGGACTGATGGACCGCATGAGCAGAGCACTTTTTTTTGTGCGCGTGTGGTTTTGGATGGGCGAAGGGGTGGACCGGTGGAGGGAAGAAAGCGGGAGAGGGAGGAGGCGTGGACCAGCCAAGCAGAGAATCGGAGGTGCTGCGCCGGCGCCCCTTGGCCACTGCGCTGTGGCCTTTTGTGAGTGGCGAAAGGCCAGGTTCAATGAACCGCGCGGCGCCAGGGGCCTCTCTGGGGGCGGCAGGTAGAGCCGCCGAGGTGGGCAAGTCGGAGTGGAAGTGTGCCTCCTCGCGCGGGCTCTACGGCCGCCGGGGGGTGTGTGGCCGCGGCGGCGACGCCCGACCGGGTCGGCTCGCTGACGCCATCGCAGACGTCACCTCCTCTGGATGAGTCGTTCTTGGATGTTGTAGGGGTTCAGCTCAGCAATTCATTCTCTCTTTTTTGTTAAGAAAAGCAGCTGCCGAATTCTTACAAACTGTACAAGTGCTCGTGTGAATCTTGAAGCACACTTCATACCTTGCTCGTTTGCATTTTAAACTGATCTCCTCAAAGTTCCATTACTGTAACGCTTTGCTTGGTGAAATTGTGCAAAACATTATCACATAACCACCCATTTCGCCAGACTCAGTATCGACAGTTAATGGCTAATTCTATGCACCGTACCCCAAAATAAGGTGACAACACAGAACATCCATATCGCCTAAAAATTTTGTAACACTTGTATTACTTGAGCCTATATTCTAGTCACGCACATGGCAGAACCAAACATGGTTACCGCAAAAGGCACCAAGTCCAAAATCCAAACTGCCTCTAGGTAGACCATCTTACCATTTATACGGACTTCTGTAGTATACAGTAAAGTATCTGTTCTACAATTACATCAGTAAACGAATCTACGGTTCACGTTTTGAGGGGGGAAATACATTTCATGCAACAGAAACTTCTTATACATTTGCAACAGGTGATAATCACAACTACAACAGCTGTTACAGCTCTCAAAAGAATGCACCGATTTCCTATGTGTACAGCAATTTGAAAAGAGAAAATACAAAAAAAAAATATCTAAATCTGCTTTCCACCTTGTCAATCTCCAAGATACCTCAATGAGCCCTTCCTTTGGAGTGTATTTATCTCCAACTGCAAAGTGGAATCGAGGCAAGGATGGATCGTCCGCCGACATTACACCAAAGCGAACCTTGTACCAAGATAATGTTCTTACCTTTCCTGGCCTTTCTTCCCCTGGAAATGCAACAAACAGTTGAATTTCAGGTTTGTATATGCCAGATGCAGTGACTAGGATAGATGTTGAGGCTCAAGACTTACCTATACAAGCGGAAGTTTCAGAAGTATAACCGAGCAGATATACAGACATACAGAGATAGCGATTCCTGCCACAAAATTTTGGTAGAGACGAGCGTTGTCTCTACTGGGAATAAATGCCGTCTTCAAGACATTTGTTAGCTCAAACACTCTGTACGATATCTGCAGTATAAACAACGAAATGAGTATTACGGTTATTCTTTTTTGAAGGAATCAAAATTTAAGCGTGTTTACTTACAAGAAGGTATATTGCTGTAACAAGCATAAAGTTGAGCATTGGGTAGCCAGGAATGAAAGATAGAAGCCATTTTGGCTGCCCGTTAGGCATGCTAGACCTGTATGAATAAGGGAAGTCGTCAATAACTGAAAGGAGCACCAACATGTTGACAACAAATATGTAACTCCAAAGGTAACAGATAATCTCTGTGCACATCCCTACTTTGTTTGAAAAATTAACACGTCTCCTTTTCATGTTCGTAGCCAAAGTACCAAAGAAAAGTTAAAGGCTCCATTCAAGCTTCAACAAGGATCTAAAATTTTCTGTCGTACAGCTATCAGCATTTAATGGCAGGATCAAGGGCATAATTAGATTGTATGGCATACTATGTCCAGCATATCTACAACTCCAGCTCATTGCAAGTTGAAGCTGCACGGACTCTAAAGTTGAATCATATTCACAAATTTTGAACAGAAGTACTGTAAAACCTAGTGGTTTTGTTACTGCTAGTGCTAGGTGAATGAGGTATTAACGGCTAATTACTGGTGATGATCAGTCTTTTACCAGATAACCCTAGGCTAGAGGCAGCTAAGATTGTGACTCATCTATCTGTTGCGTTAACCAATAAATAATTATATTACTATTACACTTCAAATTTCCATCTACTATATGTTGTTTACACGAAAATAAGAGAAATTGGAAGTAGTGAGTAGGGTAAAATGTTCCACAATGAACTTTGTAGGGTGTTTTTCCTATTTCCACAAGCAAAAACAGACAAACTTATTTGCATCTCAAGATACCACTATCTGTTTGACCACCAGAATATTGGTAACAAAGCTAAATTTGGCTATCACAAGAAAAACATGAAAAACATCAATGAAAATGGAAAAGTACCGTAACTTTTAGAAGCCAAAAAGGATCATCTTGCATCTTTAGAACATTTATTCTCAAAGGAGAAAAACATTAACATAGTTTTAATTACTTTGCGTATTTAACCATATGCTCGACAGGTTGTACGATAACTACAAATGTGAATCTGGTTGTCATAGACATAAACACGTATTGAAAAAAATAAAATAGGCATTGTACCTGAGCCAAATGTGGATCTGAGAGATATAGGTCTCCAGTGTAATCTTGCCGAGCCAACTGACAGTAGAAAAATAAGGTTAAATGTTCAGAAGTGAGAATATGCACTCTACAAATGAATCATCTAAACTATTTGGTAGTTACAAATAATACTTACGCAAAAAGAGTCAAAGAAGCAGTTACAGATAATACTTACGCAAAAAGAGTCAAAGAAGCACTCCTCAGCTGCTGGGTGCAATTACGTAAGGAGATATACACACTGCAAGAAAACCCGTGCTACCATTAATGATATAAAATATATCTATAAAAAATTCTTTGATTTTCATTAGCAGTATACGCACGTGATAGGAATCCATGATGTGTAGGGATGGTATTTGTTGTATGTAATTTTGTCTAGCTTGTAAATGTATTCATACCACAAATAACCAGCCTGAAAAGGGGGGGAAACGCCAGTCAGGACAACATTCCACTTATACACTATTTCTAATGTAAAAGACCATACTCATAGAACTTTCTACTTACCACCACAGAAATAGTGACGATGGTTCCCTTGATTGACAATCTTCTCTTAGTTTCAGATTCTTCAAGCTTCTCCATCCATCTTTCAACCTGTTTAGTGTTTAGGACAAAAAGATCTATGTTCAAAACCTAGTACTAATAGACAGAATTTAAATGCATCATATATGTACAGCTACAGCAGAGTAAGAGACTCCATACAGGGACAGACTTATCATAAGCGTTCATGTTCATATTTTTCATATTTAAAAGAACACTTACATTTGGATGGAAGTAAGCATAGATCATTCCAATAATCCAAATATAACGATCAAGGCCAGATCGAAAATGCCACTCATGCAAGAGGGGCAAGTTGGATTTTCTAGGATCTGGGTCTCTGTAGCCTGCATTCGACAAAAGAGGGTACTAAAAGGTTTATCCAGACTTCAGGATGAAAAATCAAGATCTAGAGACATGAGAAATAACTAACCCAGCAAAATTGTGAAGGGAGCCCACAGAAGCTCAAATACACCAGGAATTTCCCATATCAAGATTACTGCCAAGAAGCAACCAGCAATCTTCATAGCCATCACTGATGGTATCTCGTTATACTTGTTGAACAGACCAAGGCAACCATATACCATAAGTGTGAACAGAGTGTGCATCGGGCATATGTAATACAACATGTAATCATTATCGAGGACAATGCAACAGAATGCCACAAAAAAATTGAGCCTCCACATCATCTGCATGGAATGATATAGTACTGCTCATCAGTGTTTTACGTAATACTCCAGTACCAAATGTATAACATGATGATTCATTAGAACATAGAATAAACAGGCCTAGCTATCAGAATAGGCACCTGAGCAAATCTTGCCAGACTGAAGTCTTTTTTAATGTAATAGTATGAGAAGTTCCCAAATCCAGTCATCCAGACATAAGCAGCAATAAAAACACGAATCGCATTGTATATTTCCGTGGCAGCGAAATAGTGGTACATTAAAAATAAGACCTGGAAACAGCAGACTGAATAGTTAGGGAAGTTCCTGTATGGTTGCAAAAGACAATAGGTCCAAAGAAACAAAAATAGAATATAGGAGCGCAGAACTCTGCAAACTCGGAACAGCAAAAAGAAAAAAAAAATCTGGAAAACAGTTCCCAAAAGAAATAATTTCTTTTATAAAGAAAGAAATAACTCATCGATGGAAGGCAAATTCTCTGGTGAAACATAAAGACATTAAGTGCAAGGTAGAGAGCCATCAAAACACTAACCTGCATCCAACCTTTCCATTCCTCGGTTTGATGGCGATTAAGATAGAGTATAGATTTCCCTGTAAAAGCTGATTTTTCATTGTGCTTCTTAAGTGAAGTCAATGCTGACGCTATGATGAGAAGAATGTACAAAAACAGAAACAGATCACGGTTGTAGCTCTGGCAAAGTTAAGACAGAAACAAGTCATGATAAGGAAGACAATAATTAACGAAACAACACCAGCATATGATACACCAAAAAAAATTGTACAACTGAGAAGCAGTTTATTATACATAGTATGTATTATTTGAAGAAAACAAGTATCAACAAGAAGTATAGAAGCAGAGAAATTATTAAAAAAATGTATTTGCACACAAGGCAAACCCTTTTTGTGTGTGTAATTAATCAATGACATTATGTGTTTGGCAAACAAATGAAACCTTTCAGAAAACCAGCATAAGTCAATCATGTGTGATTCATTCATGCATAAGGTTGAGTACAGATATCTCATACTTAAGCTTGAAAGCAACGTATACAAGAGGCACATATTGAGATAATAGTTCACATCGTAACCAGTTTTGGTATTAAAGCTCTAAAAGTTCAAGAAATGTTACGGCTAAGCAAAGAATCACTTACAACTCGATTCAAAAAATAAATTAGTCCACAGATTAAAAGAAAGCAGCTTAAACATTCAAATGACACTTGGGAAAAGAATGCCAATCACACTTTGGATATTGTTTACTATGGATCACTGAGAACGTAGAGAAATTCCATAAAATTAGGACCATATCAGTACCTTCTTGCTTTCTGGAAATATGTTTGTCCGGTCACAAACATAAAAGTAAACCAGAACAACACCAATTTCAGCCCTGTCAGACAATTAGCCAGTTAGGGCATGTCATTGAATGATTCTTAGATAGGATGAAGCTAATTCTAAAGGATCTTACATTGCTCTCAGAACAGCACGGTTTTCAAGCAGGAAAGACTCGTCCATCGTTATAAATCTATAGCTCACAACATAGAGATGTCAACAAAATGAATCGTATGGATTACAATCATGAATCACATTTATATTATTCGTCCAAATTACCGTATAAGGTTGGTTTTCGTAGACAAGTTCCGAAGCTTTGTAGATGGGGACTTTGAGAGGCCTCCTTCGAGCAATACTGCCTTATCATCTTCTATGACAGTTTCCTTTTCTAAGTTAGAATCAGAGTGCCTGTGAAAAACAAGACAACGCATGGATAGCGGGAACTTAGGGTAATAGTCTTTGGAACTCAATTCCAATTCCATTCTTGGACTATGAATAAAAGATCGATTTTAGTGCTGAGTATTCCAGCAGAAGACTTACACTTTAATGGATGAAGATTTTCGGTATTCCAAGATTTCTGAATAGATCCATGCAATGAGAACAGGGAAGACACCAAGCAAAAACGACACCTACAAGATTAGGCAAAGTGGCAAGCAATAAGTACCATTAGTATGAATTGAATCATGCCTAGAAGGAGACTGAAGTTCATTAATGACAGATCAACATAGAATGAACAGCTTAAATGATGTTTCTTTTTGGAAATTTTGTCCAACGTCCAATTTTCATCCTACAAGTGTGTCCATCTCCATTGCATGCTTTTAGATTTTTTGTCTCATCTGTTTCATTTTTTGAATAGGGTTATATCGCCTGTCACTGGCCATTGGTTTGGCCTTTTAAGCATGTAGTTTAATTATGTGGTATAAGTTTTGCTCTGAGTATGTATATAAAAGGGAATTAGTACACACTGCCAACTAGAAGCGTTATTAATTAATCTCACCAACAACTGAACTCCGTTCGTTAAACCGTGACATTTAATTATATAGCTGTAATTTAAATAATGTACAAGCAGTCAAGCAGTAGCTATCCTTTTGGTCTTTACTATCCAAGCTAACATGCCAAGGATTCAGGTGAAAACAGGAAAAAACAGTAAAGGTCTAAAAATGAACTAACCAACTGCTGGTAAGCAATGCAGATCCTATGCAAAACGTAAAGGTGCGACCTAAACTAAACAGGAGTGACTTGAAATCCAAGACATCACCAACATCTACCTAACAACTTAGAATCACGCGTAGGGCACGGCACGACAAGCTACCAACCAACTAGGGGTTGTTGTGTAACAAACATCCATGTTCCAATCACACTCCACATGCTGATTTAGTGAACTAGAACTTATAATCAGAGCGAGACATTTAGCAGTAAGCGTTTGAATGGTAACCATATTCATCAACCATCAATCCGTGCTGCTAATGCTAACCACGAAAATCCACGAGTAAACTAAACTGCGCCAACGCACCCCTAGCATTTGAAGTTTTCTCGAATTCGAGCTCACACAGCGGCATCCAGTAGGAGCAAATGAAAAATTGAACAGAGCACTGTAGAACAGCCCCCCATGCGCAGCAAGCTAAAGCACGCGCACACGGCACACACGAGCCTTCCAGCGAGCCCGCGAACCACGAGAGGGGCGACAATGACGCGAGCCAGCACGGGGCGCGTACGTACCTGGCCAGGCGTGACGGGGCCGAAGACCTCCATTCCGCCGGCGGGGCGCCGCGGCCAGATCCCGGGAGCTCGACGGGGCCGGCCGGGATCAGAGACGGAGCGGGCGGGCTCTGGGATTCGGGATCAGGTGGCGCTCTCGCTCGGGGAGGGGTATATATGTGGGGCTAAAGCGCGCGGGCGCGGGGCCCGGGGCAGGAGGAGGTGGGATGAGGGGATCTGAAGCAAGCGGTGGCGGTGGGTGGTCGCCGTCAGAGGCCGGGGCCGGCAGGGGAGGGAGGACGGCGAGGTGGAGGAGGTCAGGGACGGAGGAGGGTGGTTGGAGTTGAGGCCGCTGAGTCTGTGACCACTGACCGCGTCCGGCCCTCGTCGCGTTGGCGTGTGTCTGGTGTTAATCGCGTCCGTTTCTGTGTGTGGAGCCCTCGTGGGAAGGATTTTCTTTTTCTTTGAGCGGGGTTTTGGCTGAATTTGATAATCGGGGTGGGGTGGAATGGGGTTTGGTGTGTGTTGGGACTGAGTGGCGATCACATTTCACATCTGACCAAATAAAGCGACCTTTGCTAACTAACGCGATGGATGATTGCAGCAGGGTCCTGTTGCAGTCCTACTTCGGATATTTTGGGGGCAGATTGGATTTTCAGGCTTATTTTTTTTTTTGGAGAAAAGAAGAGTCCCGTCACCCAATTCAGTCGCCGACACTGGATGTTTCATACGAAGCGTAGCACGTTTCGAAGAACTTTTATGGAGTTGATTGAATTCTACGTCAGATTAGTTAATAATAATAATAGTGAGGAGGCAGGCTAATTTAATGGGCTCATGTGCTGCCTTAGGGCACCCACAACGCCATTTATGATGCCGTCTGCAAGGTGCCACGTCGGCGTAATTTTCCTACGTGGACGTGATTAAATGAGGCAAGAGAGAGTTGCCGTCGCTTCGTGAGAGGACGACACGGGCTCGTGCTCCCAAGCCAAGGGACGGGTTGTACGAGTCGATGCCGTCTCTTCTGGAGAGTGAGAAGAAACACAAAACTTGCCTCTATCTGCTGCGCCGTCGCGTCGTCTGTGGGTCACCAAATGGCAGCCCAGCAGCTCGTGCTCCGGCGCCGCTGCGTGCTTCTAGCCGACCCTCGCGACGCAGTCCTGCTTCTCCGCGTCTCAGCTTGCTCCTGCTCGTGCTACTGCTTGCCTCCTGCACATGCCCCATCTGTTGGACAAGTAGGCCACGCCAAGGTCGAGCAGGCATGCGCCATGGGAGTCAGGCGGGCAAGCTCTAGTTTCAGATGGAGAAAGATGGGAGACGGTGGGTAAGGATTGGTTTTTTCTGATTTGGCCCTCTTACCATTTTGTAAACAAACCCATTCCAAAGATAATTTTTTAGCTTGTACAGTCATTTAGGTGAGTAAAAGGACGTAATATAAAATACAAATCATATTTCAGCCCTCTAAATCAAATTTGTTACATTTTTGTTTTCAAAATAAAGAAAAATATGTGTTTTCTCAACCAAGCCACAAAATGGTATACAAAGATTAAATTTACACATGATCAACATGATTCATGAGTGTACTCATAAATTACAGACAACTAAACAGACAATGCATTATACAAGTTGTCTGTTTTGCTGTCTAGATACAATATTCAAAACACTTGCAGACAACAGCCGTCTACACCATTGTGGGTGCCCTTATACGAAGACCAAATCATATTCTGTGCATGACCCAAAAAGAGAGAAGGATTCAACAGGTTGGCTCATGGAGACCCAGTGTCATACGCCCACTGTTACACAAGATGGAGACCAGGAACTTTTCGCTTGTCACTGTCACGTACAAAAGTGCGCTCGGTCTTCAGACTCGTGGTTCCGCTCTAAAATGCAAATCTCTGATGTGTGCACATCGCATTCAATCATTTGCCGCGATTGGCTGAGCATGACGGGCAGCCGTCAGTGCTCACTACTGACCTTGGAAAAGAAAAGGAGAGGAAGCCATGGCGTAACATGCGCCGCTACGCAGCAGCCACGCTCCATACTTCCGACAAAGAACGAGCTTTGGGCTAGTAGCCGACCTCGAACATTGAGCCCGCTTCCCGCCACAGCAGCCAAGGCTCTCGTCTCGTGGGCATCAGTTCCGGTTTTCAGCCCGCTAAAACTCGGTAGTGGCCCAAACGACCAGGAAAGCCCAACGTAGTAGCAACCAACGATCCAACTCGATGGTAGTCGTTCCTTGCTTTGCGAGTGTGACAGAAGAAACGGAATGGAAGCGGCGTCATTGTTTACTTGCTTTGCGAGTGTGAGAGAGAAAGAACGAAATGAAGACAGCAGAGATCTCGCGCGCGGAGACACAGGTCGCCGAAGCCACCTCACCGGAGAAGCAGCCAGCTAGCCACTGATGTGTCCCGGCTGCCAGCCAGCCAGTCACTCTTGCCGTTTATTCATGGATGGTCGCTGCCTCGCCTAAACTCTTCCAATTTCCCGGCCCCGTTTGGAACGCATGAATTTTACAAGAATTTCACAGGAAACAGTTCAATTCTTGCAGGAATGGAGACGAAATCTTCCATTCCAAACAGGGCCTTATTCAACGTCAATTTACATCCCATGGATGGTCGATCTCTCAATGGTTGGGTCACGGCTTGAATTTTGCTAGACCCTTCCATGTTCCATCGAGTGCAGTGTCGCCAGCGCGCCCTGGACGCCGGTGCGGGCGCGTTGTACATGCATACTTGAACCCTGAAGCAGAGTAGCAGGCTGACCGTTCCAAACATGCGCGTCGCGGGTGGTGTCGCCGTCGCCGGAATCATTGTTCTCCCCGGGCGAAAGCGGAGCGCGGACAAGTGTTGGCGCCTCGGCGTGCACGTGGCGCACCGGTCGTTGACAGCAGAACATGCTCGCATGTGCGCCTCGCAGGGTCGTCCCGATCCCCGCCTCCAACGTTCAGCTGGCTGATGCGTTCGTACGGGTGCTCGTTGTTGAACCGTGACGTGCTGCGGTCAGCACCCGGGCCTTTGCTTCCGCAGGATTAGAGCAAGGATAATACTACGCCCGCTGCCGGCGAATAAAAGGCCAGCGGGGAGAGCCTGCGCGCTCGTCAGCTGGCTGTCCCCATCAATATTTAACGCTCTTCATGTCATACGAGGCAAGCGCAGCGAATGAGAGCCGCTCAACCGCGTATGCGCCCGCTTCAGCCGGCGTCTGGCAAGTCGCCCGCTCCACCTTCTCTCTCCTTTTCTCTCTCTGCCAGCGGTGATTCTTTTGACGTGGACACACATTTCGCCAGCTGACTGGACATCATAATACTTGCTCTTAGAGGAGGGCGCGAGTACGTCCTTACGTGCTGTGCTCGGGATCGAGCTGGACAGTGGACAACCTGGCCGCCCGCGCAGACCCTCCATGCCCGCAGCTCGGCGATCTCTTCCGCGGCAATCGAGGTCAAGTCGCCGCTGCAGTGGACCTTTAAAATTCACGTCAAACTTTGTGGCCGGAGCAAATCCGCGCAGCCGACGGCATGTATGGTCTCCGGGAGGCACGGGCGCGGCGCGGTGCAGTGGATAGGACACGCACCACACAGATTTCTTTAACGCCGGGATGTCTCACCCACGAGGCCACGAGCGAGCATTGGAGAACGGAGAGGAGGACGCGGGAGCACGTGCGCGCAGGTGCGGCCGCGACCGGGGGCACATGACCGCGCATGACCTCGCGGAAACGTACAACAAGCATGCGTCAAGGCCTGTGACGCCGCGCCGGGGAGCCCGGCAGGTTTGTGGTTATCTCATCTCTCTGCATCGTCCTAGCCTTCGTAGGACGGAGACGTGGATCGATCGATCAGTCCGATCAACCACTTGCACAAGTGTCAATATGATATACTTCTTTGTCGATTAATTGTAATTTTTTGCAATAAAAAAGGTGCGTCCTAGGATGTTCATGCGCTCCTGTGAGGAACTGATGATTGTAGGATCGGTGGTGGCATTATTGGTGATCTCGGTACGATATAATCTCCCGGCTACACGTAGCAAGTTTGACTAGGCAATACTAACAGGCTAGCAGCGGGCTGGCAGATGCACTGAACGACACCACGCTCCACCCCACCCACACCCACATGCCGCTGCCACCTCCGCTCGATCCCGCCGTCCCAACAGAACGCCGCTAGTACCAAGCAAAGCCCCGCTCTACCCGAACTCCTGCACTGACGCCTGGCGCCTTTGCCCGCGCCACCGCGCATATATAAGCGGGAGCGGGCCGGGCACACATGGTCACACGCTCCACAGGACATTGAGATTTGTCAAGCTCGTCGGCCATCGATCCCGATCTCCACAAGGGCACTACCACCGATTCGTAGTTAGCCAGCTCTGCCCCCATGTTCATGGCCGACTACCGCGTCGAAGCCTTGGACGGGCACGACGAAGCGATGCAGCGGCAGCAGCTCGTGCGCGAGCGCGGGCGGCGCATCAAGGCGGCCGCGGAGCTGGGGCTGGCGCGCTCGTCGCGCGGCCGGCAGTGGGGACGCGCGCTGGGCCGGAAGGCACTCGTGCAGCTTCCCAAGGATGCTGCAGAGCTGCCTGCCCAACAGCCGCTGATGAAGAAGGCGACGCCGTTGGAGGCGACGCGTGGAGATGAGGAAGAGGAGGAGGTCGTGATGGAGGAGAAGGTGGAGATGCTGCGGCAGCTGGTGCCGGGCGGTGACGAGATGGAGGTGGAGGGTCTGCTGGAGGAGACGGCCGACTACATCGCCGCGCTCAAGGCGCAGGTCGGCGTCATGCGCGCCCTCGCCTGCATGCTCTCCGGCGCCGGCCTCGACGCGCTCCCGGAGAAGGCTGATGGGCACCACGTCATGCCGGAGAAGTAGCAAGAAGTCTCCATCCGGACATTAGTGTGAGCTTTTTTTTCCTTTTTGTCAGGTTTGGTTCCCCATCCTGCGTCGTTAGGGGCGACGCGTGCAGCTCTTGGGTGGATGCGTCGAAGCTAATTTCAATATTTTTTTTCTGTTAGCACAAGCGTCGTTAAAATTTTGTAATGGGAAATGGTGAGGAATGAGCGCTGGAGCGAGCACGCTGGTCCTAGCAAACTAGGCTGGCGATCGCGGCATGTGGCTCATGTAAATATGCATTGTAGTAGGGTACTTTTTCACGGTTGGTTTCTCGAGACACCTTATCTATCCCATGTGAGGAGGAGAGACACCGTGATCGATCTAGACCAGGATGCGATCATGGATCTGTAATTTGTGACGATGTAGGATCGACGTTTTTAATGCTTGCAAACTCTACCACTCGCTGGAACGTGTCCACTTCCAGAATCCCTTTGTGTGTAGCAAAAGCATCACAGCGCAAAAGACTGAATTTCCAGTTGGTCGAGCAACCCGACGTCGGCTCTGTATACTTGCTACTGCAAAGCATAGGTCGCGTTCAAAAGTTTGCATCTCTACAACTTCAGTGAGGTTCAAAAGGCTGAAGATTCTCCTCTGCGTCAAATGCTGCAGCTGAAATTGCCCGCAAAACGCCCTGAAATTGCCACATCTTTCCTCGTCAAATGCTGCAGCTGCAAGCCTGCAACATAAAACGTCCCCAGTCCCCACGCGCACCAGCAGAAACAGTAGCACTGGGCCAGTATGCTTCTCTCACAGCCGACTATTGAACGTTGAGGCGCCGTCGCCTAACGAGTTGCGTTAATCTGTCTCCCACGTACAAATTCAAATTCGATAGTTTGGCCCGAAATTATATTATCCAATATCTATAATAATATATGTACAAAAGGAATAAATTCGGTAAAATGTACAATGCAAATTTGTTGCATGTGCTCCCCTATATTATGAAATAAAAACAGAAAAAACTTTTTATCTATGCTAAACTAGGCTGACGCTGACTAGAACACAGGGCAGACGCTGTCAGAGCCCAAGTCCACCCCTTTCGCCGTCGGGCACGACGCCAGCGGGCAGTGCTCCCCTGTCGTCCCCCACCAGCTGATGTTCCTGTTCTCCATGGATAGCGTGAAGTACAGCAACACCCCCATGAACGCGACGCCGGCGTCCAGCGCCGCGGAGAGGATGTAGTTGTACCGCTGCCACCACTTCTTGCGGTACCTGAACACGAAGAAGTTGAAGACGATGCCGATGAGCAGCCACGCGTTGTAGTTGACGGCTGTCGCCGGCGGCATTGCGGCTGTGGCGCCGATGAGCACGGGCAGGTTGATCATGGCTATCCAGGCCTGGCTGGGGAACGCCCTGTGGAGCGCGTACTGGACGAGAGGGCCCGCCGCGCCGACGAGGAAGAACCAGTTGAGCGCGCCGTAGTTTCCCAGCGAGCCGAAGATGCGGCGCGGCCCGACGAGGCCCCAGATGACGGATGCGTCGAAGAAGACGCGGTCGCTCGGGCAGGTCCACGGGCTGTCGGCCGGGAGGAGCGTGTCCTGGCAGATGTTGTTGATGGAGCCCAGCAGCCAGTACGCCACGCCGAGGTTGACCGTGCCGGCGACGATGGTCCCGACGAACTGCACCAGGAACATGGACTTGGGCGGTATCTTCATGTAATGACCGAGCTTGAAGTCCGCGAGGAAGGATACGGCCTGCGACATGCTCATGTAGCCGTACACCTTGAAGCAGACGTTGGCGATGGGCTTTCCCGGGAGGATGAGCCCGATGATGTACTCGGAGATGACGTTGAGCCCCGGCGTCTGGTTGGTCGTGGCCGTGATGATGCTGATGGGCAGCGTGAACACGAACGCCAGGCCGCAGGCGAAGAGGAGCCCCCACCAGGGGAGCTGCACCTCGTTCTTGAGCACGGTGCAGAGGATGAGCGAGACGGCCATGGAGAGGCCGAGCAGCGAGTAGAACCACCAGCCCGGCGCGTCCTCGTAGTTCCTCATCAGCCTGGTGTGGACGTCGGGCTTGTCCTTCTGCGAGGCGCGGAAGCGGTGGTAGATCTCCTTCCCGTGGAACAGCGCGACGTGCATGACGGTGGCCGAGATCGCCGCGAAGCTGAGCCCGTACGTGAGCGCGAAGAAGGTGCTCATGTTGATCCGCCCCAGCTGGCTGTACGCGTCCATGTCGATCTCGAACCGGTCGTTGACGATGGACGTGATGTCGTAGCTCTTGCCGTTGAACATGAAGAGGTGGGACGAGAAGATGGGGAACCGGCCGGCGTGGTACAGGTCCAGCCCCCAGTAGGCTGTCGGCACGATCACGTACATAAAGAGCACGAAGCCGGCGAGGATGTTGGCGGTGGCGAAGAAGGGCGACACCAGCGGGCTGAAGAGGAACGATGACACCGCCGTCCAGTCGAGGGTGAAGGCGCCGAGGCCGAGGCCCCTCATGCCGGAGCCCAGCTGCTGCGCCGTGACCGACTTGGAGAAGATCCAGCAGACCCAGGACACGGACGTCAGCGTCGGGAAGAGGTAGCCCGGCACGGCGTACCACAGGAAGCTGCAGGCGAGCGCCACCAGGAAGAACTTGGACCGCGACGTCCGGCGCGATCCGCCGCCCTCCGGCTGGTCCTCCTCCGGCTCCTCCTTCTCGTGCAGGGCGCGGAAGAGGGAGACCTGGACGAGCGTGCCGGGCCACCACATGTGCGCCGGCTCCACCACGTACTTGCGCATCAGCCCCGCCCAGCCGTACCCGAGCACCTGCGTGGTGGTGATGAGCAGCCACGCGGCGAAGAAGGAGATGGAGCGGCGGTAGAAGGCGCGGATGATGTCGACGATCATGACGGCGTAGGCGGAGCCGTTGCCGAAGGCGCACCCGGCGTTGGCGAAGATGGAGATGAGCACGTGCTCCTTCATGTTGAACGGCCCCGGGTTGAAGCTCCACTCCCCGCCGCCCAGGAGTTCGGGGGCCTTGAACTTGCGGGTCGGCAGCACGCGCGCGAGGAGGTGGCCCAGCGGGAGCGAGGCCACCTGCACCGTGATCTGGGTCACGATGATCGGCTCCGTGCGGTAGGAGAAGAACTGGTTGAGGAAGCTCATGAGGATGCAAGACAGCAGCCCGAGCGTCCACATCCGGAACGTCCACACCGGCAGCGTCGGGTCGTCGACCGACGGCACGGTCAGCCGGACCTCCTCGATCGGCGACGCATCGTCGTCGTCCTCCGCCGCCCCGGGGTTCACCGCCCCCGGGGCGCGCTCAATGTCGACGGCCATCGTGTCTGACTACGCGCGTACTACTCCGTGGCGTATGCCGCCGTCTCGTCGATCGGTGGTTGCATGCTTTGTGTTTTCGATCCAAGATGTGTTTTGCTTACCTGGATCGTATGGTAGGTGGTCTGCGTGGGCGTGGGCATATATATACACAGCGCCGCGGGGGTTTGCGAGTTCGAAACGGACGTTGGCCGGCATTGTGTGCTTCCCCGACTCCGAGGTTGCAACGACAAATCTCGGTTTTTTTTTTTTTTTTGAGAGACGAAATCTCGGATGGTTTGTATCGTTCCAAACTCGGAGACCGGCCAGTACACAATTCGGAGCCGGGGCGTTTTACACGGCCCAGTGATTTACACAGCCCAATGACCTTAAAACGGCCCCTCAATTGTCCATGTGATATATCTGCTCCATGGACCGCAATTGGCTGTTTTAAAATTGCAGAGGGAGATAGGTTGGGCCAGTTTTTGAATAATCAATTGGGCCAATTTTTTGACGTGAGATCAATTGGGCCAATAACAACGAAAGTTCGTTAATAATCGCAATTTGGAGCATCTTCTTATGTTCCGGTGATCAAGAATCACACCATCACCTGTTTCCCAACCTTTTTTTTTGAGATATTACACAGTACAACTCAGACACTCACAACGCACGCACACTCACCCCTATGAACGTACATACGCAAACCCTACCCCTATGAGCATCTTCGAAGACTGAGCCGGCAAATTCTCCAGATTCCCGAAGTCACCACCGGCGCCTCGTTGTCGACGGCCTCGTCGAATACCGCTGAAAGCACAAATGCCGTTAAATCCTAGAAAATTCGCTCCCACCGGGAGTCGAACCCAGGACCTCAAAGGTGCTACTCGGTTGCCTTAACCACTAGACCAAGACCCCTTTCACACCTGTTTCGCAACCTTTATTACCAAGAATTCAAGTTTTTAGCCAAAAAAAAAACTTCCAGCTCGAATTTTTATACTCCGTATTTTCAAATTGCGACGAACATGGGGTGCCCCCTTCGAATCCCTTTATTTGTTTCCCGAACAATGAGCAAGAGCATTGCTCTTTCATTTAAGATAGAAGAAAATTTACAAAGTTCATGACATTTTATTTGTCTCATGAATTTCACAGCTGCAGTTTCACTTGCTCAAAAGCTAGAGAACTACTCAGCCTGGCAGTGTCC
Source organism: Eragrostis curvula (assembly GCA_007726485.1). Taxonomy (NCBI): domain Eukaryota; kingdom Viridiplantae; phylum Streptophyta; class Magnoliopsida; order Poales; family Poaceae; genus Eragrostis; species Eragrostis curvula. The sequence goes on along the minus strand of RWGY01000009.1, from coordinate 19,181,041 downwards.
GTAGGCCATCTCCCTCAGTTCGAATCCCTTCAATTTTCTCCTTGATGATTCTCACGCTAGGCGTCACCGCGTCAGTATCATATTTCCATTCCTTTCCGTGGTCCGTCTGTAGTGAAAACCACACATTTTTGGAAGCGGCACCGTACTGCCCACACCTGTCGAGGAGGAGGCACAGGACCACGGCGATCGAGCAGGCTCCATCCACCGCTCGAAAGCGAGACCTTGTCCCGTGCCGAAGCATCCACATCCTAGTCCCGTCGGATCACCACGTGCACCGCATTTCACGCCACCGATGGAGACGACGCGATGACGTCTCTGTTCTCCAATCGCCGGTGCGTTGCGACGCGTCGAGGCCTCGCTGCTCGTCGTCAACCGCCGGCTCGGTCGGTCACGCGCGAGAGCGAGCGGCGTGCAGAATGATGAAATATATACCGCGCCGCTGCGTCAGACCGCCGTGTTCTCGCGTACGTACGTGATTGCAGGGACAATCCAACCGAGTTGACCGGACTAACTACCAAGCACCAAGAATCTGCGTAGGCTAGCTGTAGCGCTATCCATGACGTGCGTACCACACTAACCTAATCCGTGCGATCCATAGGGAGTTGGCGAGATACCTGGCCACCTGGGAGATCGATCCTCCTGTGTGTGACCACAGTATGTGTGAGCAGAATCCAGTTTCTTTTTTCCAGAAGAAAGAATAGAGGCATGGGTGACATGCCAAAGATCGGTTTTACGTACGTCTACGTCATACGGAATTGTTATATGGAGTATGGGCCCATGTGAAGGTCCTCAACGTATATGTACATGTAACATATGCACCAAAGTGGAGCTACAGATTAAGAGGGACAAATGATATAAAAACAATTAAGAGGGACAAGAATGGATGATAGTACTATCGCAAAAAAAAAGAAGAAGAAAGAATGGATGATATAAAAACAATTAAGGCCAAACCCCATTCACTGATCCTCTTTCCGTTCGTACGCCCTGGCCGTTTGTATGGTCCCTCCCAAGCATGGCTACCGGCCAGCTCCATGGACCAACAGAAGCAAATCTATTTTACGTTTTTCTTCAAACGGACATGAACAGAACTGGGAGAATTTGGGAAGGTCACTAGGGCGCATCACGGACGTAGGACCCAGCTGCTCAAGTGGGATTATATAGTGGTTAGTTGCGCACATGCAGTATTTCATAAATTTCTTTATACTGCATATGCATTGGACCTAATATCATGTCTGTTCAATTATAACTATTTTTGCAGGACCTTTTCTTTATATATGTCCCAACCAAACTGCTACCAAGCCGCCCAAAGTACTGCCATGATGTGCCAATGAGTGCTTCTCTAACAATTTTTTAGGGTTGACTCTCTATAAAACCGTGGCCTGCAACTAGAAACATGCGCACCAACAACTAACCCTTTCATCACGTGAGAGACAGCTGTGGCAGCTATTTAGCATCGCCGTGAACCGATTCTTTCGGCGGAGGTTGGGATTATTTTGCGTGCGTGTTCCTCGTGTATGCTATTAGGTACCTTTCCCTCTAGATCATCTTGGTGCGTTTATTATTGTTGAGCTATTCTTACTAGTATAGTTTTCTTGGTTCGACGATTTGATCCCCTTTAAAATGTGATGTCTTGTAGCGGAACGAATCCTACAATGTGATTCGAAGGACACGATCGAAATGTCAGCGAGTACGATTGATTAAGATGTGGTTAATTAATGCCTTTTCTAGGCAAACGTGGTTAGCAACATAGCAGTGTCTCGCGCAGAGATGATACTGGTAGCCGGTCGACACCATCAGAAAAATCTGGCGTGGTACATCGATCGCGTCCGTTGCCCACCCCGTCAGCCGGCCGGTTGGGTGTCCTACGTGGAACACGGGACCATGCGTGGACTTCGTAAAAAGATTTCGTCATACGTGGACAGTAAAGCTGCCACACACACCGGGGACGCACGGGCGCACGCAGCTGGGCGGTGGTGGCCGGGCAAGCAAGGCATCCATTCCCGGGTCGTTGCATTGGTTTGCCGTCGCGTAAAGAATCACCGGGCGGCAGCATGGCACGGGTCATGGCCGGTGGTGCACGAGGAGGCGACCGTGGGGAAGGGATGAACCGTGATCGCGTTGCAATCGGTCGGTGATTTCACCTGCTCTGCTCCGCTCCGCTCGTGATGCGACGCAACCTCCACGGCTTCCAAAAGAAAGGAAACCTCAGTCGCCAGACCTGCACCTGCCTCGTTCACCGTCGTCAGAAAGAAGGGAAAAGGCGCAAAAGGGGCGCGTACGAAGGCAGGCACCGCCCCTGACACCAGCGCCGCCTGCCAATTTTTATCCGAAGCAACAGTCACCTCGCGGCTCTCAGAACCCACGAGCTCGCGACACGTCGCGTCGCCCGGGGGCAGCGGCGGCGATGGCGACGTATGGGCACGGTGCGTGTGGTGACCGAAGCAGCGGCGACGACTGCAGAAGCGCCGAGAGCGCGCGAGACAGAACCCGTGCGCGCGCCCAGGCAGCAGGCACGCACCATGCAATCGTCACTCACCGACACTCACGGGCCGGGGGGCGGTCTCGGTCATCAAGCGTACCGAACGACGCGCGAGTCGCGGTCAGCGCGTAGAAAAAGCCGGAAACCAGCGGTTTCCGCCGAAGGGCGCCGCTGGGACGGCGACCTCCGAACGGAATTGTGTTTGTGCGGGTGCACTGGTGCAGTCACACGCCGGCAACGGGCCCCCACTGCAAAATATGCTAATGCCTCTGTTCACCAACGGTCGTCAGTGGTATTTGATTAATTAGGTTAATTTGGTACTGGCGTGTGGTAGTATCTGTACTGCTGCAAGTTATACCGGACAGTGACAGGGATCCAACTTTACGATCGGCGGAAGCAAGCAAGCGAGAGGGTGGGAACGGGGTATATGTCGAAATACCGGACATGCCCGCGTTGCTGCCAGAGTGAGTTAGGTGAGTATTTTACAGGTGGAAAGCGCTGTAAGAAAATCCTCTGCTCCTAGAAAAAGACGTGGGAGATGGGCTTCTAGAACTGTAGTTTAGCAGTCACATGTCATCGGTATATGCTGCTAGCTGAATGTGACGGCACTTTATCCAGCATTTTCCTTTAAGTTATATTGATATTCGACCACATTAGCCTTGGTTGTTTTAGATGCCTCCACCTGTTATAGTACCTTGCATAATTAGTGGGTGGCATATGCTTTTTTCTTGTTTGTTCCAGACTCACTAGCATATGGCTCTAAGATTAACACTATGCTTTTTTTTTGTTAAAAAAAAAATCAAGTATTCCTATTCTTTCATTCCTGGTGGACATAAATACGTAATTGGTAGAACTCATGATTTCTCTGCTGCTTCCAGGCCAAAGGAAAACTGATCCACTTTCTTTCAAAAATACTTCATTTTATCACTAATGTAAGTGCATTGATTGTCGATACTATCTTCAATAGAACTATAAAAATATGTTAAAAGAAAGAGTTAAATGTTACGAGAGTATTTTCACATCAAATCAATTAACATCAGCATTCAGTTCTATTCTACAGATTTTGTAGGGTTAGTTTTCATAGTCATTTAGCTATTGATATAACTTGGAAATGCTGTACTAGGAACAATTTAAATGGCTTGTACTTTGGATCAAAATATAGCAGTACTCCATCCACTTCAAAGTACTTGTCGTTCTTGCTATATTTCTGGGTGTCCAGTTCATAGAATCTTATGTGCACCTAGATGAGCAATTGTTTAGGTGCATGGGAGATGCTATGCAACGGCATGTATTTTGAAACGGTTGTACCAGTATTTGTGTAGGTTAGATCGATGTGTGAGTCAATTGAGTAGGTATAGGAACAAAGTTGCATTGTCTGATATGGTTCCATTTCACTGCCAGAATCCATTTCCTTAATGGAACGAATGTTTTCTTTTTGTTGAACAAGACTCAGATTATATTTCACCGGGCAAATTTTTATTGGTAACTGTTGAACATTTCTTAGTGGAACAAATCCTAATAGTTCGAAGCCAACATAGGAGACAACCACAATTTTATGTGCGAAATAAGTCAGAGTTTTTATCCATTGCAAAAAGCAAAAGTAACATGCCAAAGTTACCCACTGATATGTTAAGCTTGTCCTGATCTACACAATATTCATGCACCCAGCGTTTCACAGTCATCCTAACATAATGCTTAAGAGCCGTAAGGCGGATGATTTTCTTTCACGAAGTTGCATACCACGAGCCTTCATGATGAAACACATAAAAAAAGCATATTAATTAGTTGAAATTTCAATTCCGGCGCGCACTAGTAATGCTCATCACCTAATGCCCACCCAGGCTAAAAAAGGCCAAGTGCGCCGTAACCTGTACTGGAAATTAAACGCAGGTGTCATGGCCGGCTAACGCGATGGGCGACACACCTTTAAGCAAAGCTAATGGCGTGCGAGCAGTGCAGATACGCAATTGGGAGCACCGAGGAGCCGAGGCTGTTGTTGTTGGAAGCCGCCGGCGAGCGGAGAGTCTGAGACCCCAAAACGGAACAGCGTGCTTGGGCGAAAGAAGGAAAAAAAGGAGAGGAGGAAAGGGAGGGAGGGAGGAGAAAAGATGGTTGACAGCTTTAAATTTCGGATTCAGCAACGGTAAAGAAGCGTCGGCCGGGGCGCGTCGTGGTTGTGAGTGAGGGGACGGAAAACCCTGGCAGGCACGCAAAGCAAGCAGCCGCCGGATCAGAGCAGCGCGGACGGATCACGGACACGGGACACGACACGAGGCAGCTCGCTTGCCTACCACACCCACTCCGCGCGCGCCCCGGCCGGAGGAGGCTTTTCTGCCCGTGCTGCCACCGCTCGGCGAGAGAGAGAAGCGCACCCACGGGACTGGCGAGGTGCCGGGCTTCTGACGGCTCAACGGGCAAGCGCGAACCCGCGTTCAAAAACTGTCTGTGAGCGGCACGGATGTTTTGGATAACGAGGATCGTGCTGGCTTTATCCGATACGGATAAGCATCTACTGATGGTACGAATACGAGAGATTCTGAACGCAAAGGGAGTGAGGGCAAGATTTTTTTTGGAGTTATGGGGTCAAGACAAGATTATAAATGCACTCGTTCGGTGTTGCTGATACTCCTTTTGCTTCAACGGAAATGCCATCTGCATTCTAGTCTCCAAGACTACCCTCCTCACTATCCATGATCCGAAATTTAATTGCTATATATCTCCAAACACTAATTTGGGCGATCAAGATCAAGCCAGTAATGAATGGGTTGCTACTAAAAGGGATTGCCCTGCCTGAAATAGGCGGGAGCGGATAGCGCACGATTTTCCTGCCATCACTGACCGACCGCCCCCCATTTAACCCGCGCCCAAACGGCCTTTGCATTGCATGCGAGCACGAGCATTCAATGGAGGGTCAGACGAGGGAGATGCGGATCGGACGGCGTCCCAACGCACGCGACCCACGACGGGCGGCCAACCGGGGGCAATCCCGTCCACGCGCGAATTTCAAAGCATCCCTCTCCGTTCCCTCCCTAGATTCATCATTCATGGCAAACAAAAGGAGAAAGAAAACGCTGAGAGCCCACCACCTCACCTCCACCCGTCCTCCTCCTTCCTCTCTCTCTCCACCAGCTCCTCTCTCTTATTCTTCCCCTCCTCCGCGAGCGCGAGCGCGGACCACGAGAAGGAGGAGGAGGAGGAGGAAGACGAGAGAGAGAGAGGGAGCCCTAGCCCTGCCCCGCGCGCCGGCGTCGCCAGGGTTAGGGTCTCCCCCGCCCGCTTTCCTTCCGGCCCTCCCTTCGCCGTCTCCCCGCTCTGGCCGATCCGCCCGCCGGCGCCCTGCGGCGTGTGCGCTTTTCCGGCCTCGGCCGCGGCGCGAGCCAATGCTGCGTGCCTGACCCTTTGTTTGGGGATTCATTCGGAGGTGGACGAGCTTGTCCCAGTGCTGTTACCGGTGGGTGGTGAAAGGCGCGGCCTTTTTCTCTTGTGAGGAGGCTTGGTGCGAGATCCGGTGACCGGCGAGATGCAGCACGATCAGCGCAAGAAGGTAGGCTCGGATCAAGAGGTTCCATTTTCATATCCAGCATTTCGCAGCGAATTCCCGCCGTGCTTGAGCTTGTTTTGTTGGGACGCTGGCTTCGCTGCACCCGCGGCGGCTTCGCTGCGTTGATTTGGGTCTCTGTCTTTGACGGCTGTTGATTTTTCTCCATTTCTGTTTGGCACAGAATTTTGTTGTTTAGCAAGGTCTAGTATATTTCCAAATGGATTTGAACACCTTCGCTGTCCTCCTTCCACGTTTCTGTGCCGTGTCAACCACAAAGTTTGAATTTTCGTTGCTGTTTTTCTAGAAAGGTCAATTTTGGTTCTGTTCGCCGCTAGCCGTTGATGATCCTTTTCCTGCAAACTTTGAATCGTTGATATGATTATGTTCGTCTTCTCGCTTTCTCTGTTTGCCTGTACTTACTGAATCATTTCCTACTGTGTCATGCCTTTTCTGCATCCGGACAATTAACTTCTGGAAATATTCTGCCTATTTTGAGGAAAAAAGGTGATATTTGGTCATTTGGTGCGCTCTTACTGAAATATAGCTCGTAATTCACATGCAAAAGTTAGACCCGCAACCTGTGGCCTCGAGACACCACCCCGCAAAGACACAGAACTAGTTGCCTTTCCCCCTGTCGGTGGGCAGAACTCTTGCTTTTTTTCTTGTGGGATTTGTCCCCATCTGTGCACGAACATTTGACTTTACAAGACTTGTGTGCGAGGATTTCTGTTTTGTCAATGTATGCTTAAAGATCTTGCTCGTAAACACATTTTCTTGATTTGCCAAACTGTTGAATTTTAGGTCCATTCGTCCTCCATGCTATTTCTGACTTCCCAATCCCAATGATTGGTCCTCTGAATTTGGGCCATTAAAAGCATCTGTACATCTGCAATGATTTCTGCAAACGACCAATTGTGTTCTTTCCTGTTTCCAGGCTTAGCTGCATTTACCGTTTAGCATTGATTGTTTGCGTATTATTGAGAGAACTAATGGTCCATTGATCATTGAATGATTTTTGTTGAGGTTAGCTCCAAACTGGTGATTTTAAAAGTAGTATTAATTAACTCAATTTTACAAAAATTCTTGCAGAGCTCTGCGGAGGCAGAGTTTTTCACGGAATATGGGATGCAAGCCGATACAAAATTCAGGAAGTCATTGGTAAAGGAAGCTACGGGGTTGTATGCTCTGCAATAGATGTCCACACCGGAGAGAAAGTAGCCATCAAGAAGATACATGACATCTTTGAGCACATATCCGATGCTGCACGGATTCTTCGTGAGATCAAGCTTCTGAGGCTTCTAAGACATCCTGACATTGTTGAGATCAAGCATATCATGTTGCCTCCATCAAGAAGGGACTTCAAAGATATATATGTTGTTTTCGAACTTATGGAGTCCGACCTTCACCAGGTTATTAAGGCGAATGATGACTTGACGAAGGAACATTATCAATTCTTTCTCTACCAATTGCTCCGTGCTCTGAAATACATTCATACAGGTAGAGAAAATGTTGCTGTCAGATTTGCATTGTTTACTAGGAAAATATGTACCATATGTTTTATGTCATTATGCAATTTAAAATGCTGTTGCATTGAGCATGTGCCTTATGTTTAGACAATTTTGTTGCGTAGCCTTCTATTTATGTTTCGTGTGATCTATACATGCTGGCTGATAATTCAATTCTTCATTAACTTCCTTATAATACGATATTGCTTTAGATTTTAAGAATTAAGATTTGTAACTAAAAAATGGCGTTACAAATCACAGGATTGGTTTGCGCGTGTGTAATTCTGAATGCACCGTAAAATGGCATAGATCCCATTTATTTGGTCTTCATCTTTAGGGAAGAAACAATGATGTGTAAACATTCATTGTGGTGTAAACTAACACTACCATTGTGAGATTGGATAAATAATATGCATGGATGCTATTTTTTCCCATCTCAATCTCTTGCTGATCGTGTCTTCTGTGTAATTGCAGCTAATGTTTATCATCGGGACTTGAAGCCGAAGAATATATTAGCAAATTCTAATTGCAAACTAAAGATTTGTGATTTTGGACTAGCACGAGTTGCATTCAATGATACCCCAACGACGATCTTTTGGACGGTGCGTTCAGTGGAATAGTTTTCTTCATGTAGTTCACTTCATCTTTGTCTCTGGCTGCTGTATATGATCTATTTGTTAGTTGTCACAAAGATATCTCATTGATCATTTGCCCTGCAGGATTATGTTGCAACAAGGTGGTACAGAGCTCCGGAGCTCTGTGGATCCTTCTTTTCAAAGGTAAGGTTTGTTGTACATCATATAGCCCTTGTTAAATTTTGACTGAAATATTTAGCTAAGAGAATAACCATCAGTTTTATTATTGTTCATCATCTTGCTCGTTCTTCTTCAGTGATGGGAATTGGTTTGTTCATCTGGATTTGGTCCCTTACCTATTCTGTGGCAAAGGAACTCTCTTTAGTATGCATGCTGCTCCGAAGATCTAATCATTAATTTGGTCTTGCAAACAGGTTTTATTTAGTAAACATTGTGGTTATATGCGTCCACAACTCCACATAGTATATGAGATCAGTAAATATTCATGTGAAAAGATGTACTTTGTACTTCTTGTAATCCTTTTTTCCTCTCTGATCCGAATGTTGCTACATTTGGCGATTCTTTCTACTTACTCATTATGCTGTTGATCTTGATCATGATTTATATTGAGATGTAGGAGGACCCTGACATTCTTATTGGTGTTCTGCATTGAGTTTAGAGCCTGCATTGTCTTCAGTAGCAGCTGTTAACACTTGAATCATATAAGCTATAGGAAGGTTAAGATTATCTAGAGCATTTCAGGTGTCAAAAATAACTGAATAACTTCTACAATTATACATGTAGCTATAAACACTAAATTGTCAGACTCGTATGCTTCTAGGGTTCCCAGTCTGATGGTGTAAATGATAATTAATGTGTTGTTATTCCTATTGCAGTACACACCAGCTATTGACATTTGGAGCATCGGATGCATCTTTGCTGAGGTGCTAACAGGAAAGCCTTTGTTCCCCGGTAAAAATGTTGTCCATCAGTTAGATTTGATGACTGATCTTCTTGGCACCCCATCTATGGATACCATTTCTCGGGTATGTTACATGTATTTAGGGATAACTTAGTTTGTTCAGTATGTGTCACTAAAAGGTACTGAATGCTGACATCAATATTTTATTTCCATTCCCAGGTCCGCAATGAGAAAGCAAGGAGGTATCTGAGTAGCATGAGAAAGAAAGAGCCAATCTCATTTTCACAGAAGTTTCCAAATGCAGATCCTTTAGCCTTGGATCTTTTGCAAAGGCTGTTAGCATTTGATCCGAAGGACCGTCCAACTGCAGAAGAGGTAATTAATTGTATTCTTTGCAGCATGTTTTCCCTTCATTACCGAGTGTAGTATCTTCAGCTTATTGCAGGGGAAAACTATAACTTTTTCTTTGTAATACTGATTTCTATCAGGCATTGGCTCATCCATACTTCAAAGGGCTTGCCAAGGTTGAGAGAGAACCATCTTGTCAACCAATCACAAAGATGGAGTTTGAGTTTGAGCGTAGAAGAGTGACTAAGGAAGACATAAGGGAGCTGATATTCCGTGAGATACTGGAATACCATCCGCAATTGCTGAAAGACTACACCAATGGCACGGAGCGGACAACCTTTCTATACCCGAGGTTGTAAAAATTTATCTTTGGACGTATATATATTTATGGTACTTGCAAACATTCGTATTTTTTCAGTTACATCAACACTTCTGTTGACAAATTTTTCTGTATTTATGCTTGTTTTTTCAGTGCTGTTGATCAATTCAGAAAGCAATTCGCTCATCTCGAAGAGAATAGTGGAAATGGCCCTGTGATCCCAATGGAAAGAAAGCATGCTTCTCTTCCTAGGTAACCATGGATGCCTGGTTCATTTTTTTTATTTTTCTATTGTGTTTGTTGCGTGGCGGTAGGATAAAAAACTTGCCTATATGTATGAAATCTTTATAGGATGGTCAGGGTCCTCATCTGAGGCTCTATTGCAAATGGTGAAAACATTGTATTTTAAATTAATAAAAGGCTCGTATGGAAAAACCCGCGTCTGCTACCCAGAGACCTAAGGGGTGAAGTTAGGCAGACTAGCCAACTGTTGAAGTGAAGTAGGAACACATTGGATTCTCGTTACTGGAGCTGGGATGACAAAATGCCATTGTTTTTTGGAGCATTCAATTTTCAAATGGTGGTTTAGGCTGCATCCAGATTAGTATGATAGTAGAGTGCAAGGTGCAACTTTCCAATGTTAGCGTTGCTTGTCAGGTTAGTGTCAATTTTATAAGCGGTCCAGATTGAGATGTCCGGAACTGAGGCACACTAACAATGAGAATCACTGAAGCTTACATTGCCAACATAATTCTGCTCACCAAAGTTGGTCATTGATTAGCGTGCAGTTCAGAATTATCATGCCTGAATCCTGCTTCTTTAGTTAAATTATTCGGCTCTGCCTTCCTGACTGGTCTTTTTTTTTCTTGTATTTTACTTTTTTTTTTTGCCTCGAACAGGAGAGCTGCATATCATTATGTTAAAAAGAAACTTGTATTTTATCTTAAGTGTCTCTTTTTTCTTGCAGATCTACTATTGTTCACTCTACTCCAATTCCTGTCAAGGAACAGCCCCGTATCAGTTCATCACGGGAAAAGCCTTCATCTGATGAGATCTACAAAAATCCTCGTGAGACAGAAAGATTTTCCGGCAATATCCCAAGAACCTCACAGGCTCCACAAAGGGTGCCAGCAGGTACACGTTTTGGCTCATGTTTCATTTACTCGTTTGGCTCATGTTGGTGTAGCCATATAACGCTTCTCTGTTTTACAGCGAGACCAGGAAGGGTTGTCGGTCCAGTAATGCCATATGAAAATGGAAGCACCAAGGACCCCTATGACACACGAAGGTTTGCAATGAACTCAGGATATCCTCCCCAACAACAAATCCCACAAACATATGGTTATTATCAGACATCCGGCAAGCCAGCTTGCTCTGAACCGTCCCAGGCTGAAAGGTATACGTTGCATCAGCAGGCCTATGCCTGTGCAAACAGTACAACTGTTCCTGATGTCGCTCTGGACATGAGAGCAGCCCCTTTTCATTTATCAGCAGGACCAGCAAGTGATTCTTCAGATAGACTAACAGCTGAATCAAACTTGTACACAAGATCACTCAACGGCATTGCTGCTACTGCAGCAGGAGTGGCAGCAAATGCTCACAGAAAGGTCGGTGTTGTTCCCTATGGCATGTCAAGGATGTATTAATGTCTGAATCTTGGCAAATCCTGCATGCCTTGCTGGAACTCCGCTGCCTGTTGGTGGCGAAAGATTGAGAATGAAGTGGCCGATCAAACCTTGGCTGGATGCCACGAAGTTTAGAGCGCAGGGCAATCCAAGGTTGGCTATGGTGCCTGCTACTCATTGGTATTGACATTGAAACATAGCAGCAAATTCGTTATTTTTAGGCCACCGGCTTCTATCTGCTTGTGCCTAAGAAGTGTGCCCTGGCACACTAAAAGGGGTAGTCCAGTGGCTTGTAATCCGGGCAATTTGGGCGCCAATTTCTTTTTTAGAGTGAGGAGACTGAAGGGAAAGGAAGGAACACTAACGGTTTTACTGTTGTATAGAAATGTTTCTCATATATCAATGTGCTACATCAGAGTGACTTAAGAAAAATACTAGATATAGCACAGTCATGCTTGGTTCCATGTTTTTTTTTTCGGTGATGAAAAGAGAGCTTTATTAATTACTTGTGTTAGAGCTACAATTCTGAGAAACTCGAGATTGAACACACAAATGCTCGGAACCTCTGTGAAGGTTGCCTAGCCAGATGAACTGATTCATGCTCGATTTGATCCCAATTCCGGCTTAGCGTTGATTCTACTTGGTTCCCAGGTTTATTTTATTGTGAAAGTTTTCAGATTGATCTTGGATAAGTTCTGAAACTTTCACTATTTAATCTTGAGCTGTATTAGGTGCTCTGTCCGTATCACTCGGTAGGTAAAATTTGAGTATTCCTATGTTTTGGTTGAGCTGTCTGTCCCAAGTTCACGAAGATTACTTTTCAGTCAGTGAGGTCTGCAAAGTCCTGGTATTAGCTTGAAGCAACTCAAAATTCAGTCATCAAAATAACGTGGCATTTGTTATCGACTATTGCTTGAGCGCTGTATGATGGACATTTCGTTTTGTAAACAATACCCTCCAGTTAGCGTGCCGATTCCATCTGTTGAAAGATTGCACCATCTTGTTTTTTTTTTTTTTTTTTTGGGTGCATCTTTTTTAATGGAAGGCAATAGCCTTGCAAATTAAAAACATGCAGAATACAATGTTGGGGTTGTTACATTGTTGTACATCGGATCTGACAGGAACATATCAAATCAAGCAACTCTCATTGTTTCTGCAAGACACCCGATCTTATTCACCGACTTGTTATACTAGTACAGAACGACATGTAACAGTAGCACAATATCAAAACAGTCTCAGTCGGCCTGGCCCTACCGCTGAGCAATCCGTCAGGACGTCGTCCGCATGGCGCCACTTCCAGCAAACGGCCCCGTCTGCAGCACCCAGCCCTCGATCATCGCCTGCGCGGCGGGCCGGTTGTCGCCGGCAGCCATGTGCCCGGCCCCTACGATGACCGCGTTCGCCAGCGGCCCCGACTTCTGCACGTACCCGGCGAGCTCCCCGCCGTCGAGCCGCCACACGGCGCGGTCCGCGTCCAGGAACGCGGCCAAGCCCGGCCACGCGAGCTCCCGCACCCACGCCGCCACGGACGCCGGCGCGCTGTGCAGGTCGAACACGCCCTGGAACAGCAGCACCCGGGTCCGCGCTGATGCCAGGACGGCCTCCACGTCGCGTTTCACGCTCCGCATGATGTCCTCGGCCAGCGCCGCGGACACGACGCTGCTGCACCGCGTCCACGTCACGTCACTCCGAGCGCCGAGCGCCGCCTTGGCCTCGCCCGTGTTGAGGAAGTCGCGGAGCGGGCGCGTCGGGTAGGGCCGAGTCCGCGCGTAGTTGAACGGCGTCGCCACGCCCGTGACGTTCCGGAGATAGCTTATGATCCTGTTCCGCTCCCGCCTGGCGTCCGTCCACCGCCCCGCCCGCACGAGCCGCACCGTCCTGTTCTGCATCGCCTCCACCGCGGCCTTCTGCTTCGCGTTGATGAGCCCGGCGAAGTAGGCCTGGTCGGCGTGCACGGTCACCTGCGCCACCGGGTGCGTCATGCCGTTGCCGACCGCGACGCCCCGCAGGTTCACCCGCTGCTCCGCGGGCATCCTGGCGTTGGCGTCCAGGATGTGGGCCGCGGCCGCCGGGATGTACTTGCCGGCGTAGCTCTCGCCGGTGAGGAAGAGAGGGCGCGCGCGGAAGGCCTGGTCGAGCGCCATGAACGACTGGAGCGCGGCGAGGAGGTGCGCGGCGATGGCCGGCTCGTCATTTGGGATGTCGGCGTCCGACGCGGCCGCGCTGAAGCCGGCGCCGAGCGGGTTGTCGAGGAAGATGACGCCGAAGCGGCGGTTCCAGCTGTTGGGGTTGCGGGTGATCAGTAGGCCGCCGGTGGCGGTGGAGTTGGTGAGGAGGAGGTAGGGCCCCAGCTCGGCGAAGTTGCCGATCAGGGAGGAGCAGCCGGGCCCGCCCTGCAGCCAGACGAGGAGCGGCGGGGTGGTGGTGACCGGGTCGGTGGCCTCGTAGAAGGCGAAGTAGAGGGAGTTCGTGGCGGTGACGTTGAGGTACCCCGACCTCGTGGGCCGCGCCTCCGCCGGGAACGTCTGAGCCGCCGCCGCCGGGGAGGTGGAGGCTGTTGTTGCCAGGACGACGACGGCGAGGAGGAGGGAGGCCGCGGCGACGCTGGGAACGACCAAGACCCGCGCCATGTTGTGGCTGTGGTTGCGCGAGTGCGATAGTGCCAAGTGTTGACTGGAACGGGACGGGGACGGACTACTGACTGACTGGTGCCTCCTGCCGTGAAGGTCCGGCGCCGTGTTTAAGGCTCAAACTTGTTGAAATTTGAGTGTTTGTGACATACTGGGTGAGGTACGCGCCTTGACGAAATTGTATACAAGATCAAATCCCATTAGTCCTTATATTACCGTGAAATGAACTTCGCTCCGACAAGACAGTATGCCTTGCAAATGAATGAAATGGGGCCGCTATTGCTTGCTGCTGTGCTGCCAAGTCCAGCAGAAAATCTATGACTTCCGTTCTGAGGACTAAACTCAGACATAGCTTCAGGTTGCGTATGTTGTAAGTGAATCCCAAATAGTCATGTTTTGCCAATATGCAAAGTTTGGAAAGGCTGCGATTCGAATCCAGACACTAATTATTATTATTATTTTAAAAAAAATGAACCAATGACAATCTTATAATTACGGGCAAAATTATAGACTAAGCAGAAGCTAGACTAAGCACCGAGCTTGAGAGTTCCTCATGAGCAAAATTGAACTCAGATCACTTTATTCAACACTGTTGTTCGTTCTGTACAATGATCTGTGATAAAGAGAACCCCAGAACACATATAAAAGCCATTTCGCAATGACACAGTTTATGCTTGCTATTTGTAACAGCTAACATAACATAAATGGTAAATCTCAATTCTGTACCTAATTTCCCAAGAACGGCCTGCACCATACGGAGTGATCCTAATTTCACCGACATGTTCACTGGATGACAGATATGCTTCTACAACTAAATCTCCTCAGGTTTATCGTGGAAGGTCCTTGAGATGATCGGCCTAACATCCTCTGCATCAGCGAGACTCTCTAGGAATGGGAGTAACTCAACCAATTCCTGATCTGAGGGGTCGTCAAACCAGCTCTTAATCGGTATGCCGTTATCCACTTGCAACTGGAAAACCTGCGCGATGAGATATGGTTCAATTAAACACTTAAGGAATCAAAGCAAAAAAGGCTACAATGAAGAAAGAGACTTTAGTTCCTGCCACTTCTAAATCCACAAGGAAGTAATTAAATGCCTAAAAGCCACATTATATAGTGCTACATTTACAAGCTAGCAGGAAAAAAGTCACCAAAAGGGAAAACATTTCTACAAGTGCAGATACAATACATCTAATATCATGGAACGAGTGCTACCTGCGGGGTATTGTCAACAATTGCAACTTTTGCCAAGTCAATCCCTAGAATCGTCAGGTCCTTTGTATAGCAACCATCAGAAAATTTACAGGAATCACGATACAAACGCCGTGAAATTAATTTCCCATCAGGATCAAGTCTATCTATTAACTGCTTAGCATAGATCCTCTGACTAGCTGTGAAAATGACAAGCTCAAACATCTGAGCTGCCTTCTCAAGAAACATCTTCAGGTGAGGCCTTTCTCTCACATATACTGTATTATCTTTCATATTAAAGAAAACTTCTAGCGTAAAATCAGCATTGTCACAGTGATCCAATGTTGAGTGTACAAGAGTCTCTGCAAATGAGAAATGGTTAGACTATCTTACAAACCAAGTATTGCATAACAATGTTCATATCACAACTAAATTTCACCCAATCCAAATCATGACAGGATAATCAATAACAAATATTAACTGCAATGCACCGTTCTAAATAACCGGGATAGGTTGTTTCATCAAACATATTGATGAGAGAATACCAGGACTGGTTCAAATAATCATTTATCATAGTAGAGCATAAAGTATTTTTTTCTCTGCCACTATTTGATTATTCAGAGGACCTATTTAATATCGCTGTAACAACTCTCATGGTTTTCACTTTCCACCTGATGTAAGCCTATAAACCTTGGTCCCATAGATGATTAAGAAGACAATAAAGCAACATAAGCCAAAAGTACTAGAAAAAAAAAGCAGAGAACAATTTAAATTAGTAAAGTACATGATGTGAAGTAAGTGCCTTCTTACCGTCCAAGTCCAGAACAAGAGTCACATTTTTTGTTCTCCCTGGTGATTTTCGTAAGTGATTGGGTGAGTCAACATCCATTAAATCGGGCAGACCTCTAGAAAGTAGCTTTTCATCAAGATATTCAGTTTCTACCACATCTCCAGATGCAGAACTGCTTTCAGTTTCTGAATCTGTCGGTTTCGTTTGAAGATACAAGGATGTTTCATCAGGGTCCGTTGTGGTGTGGTCAACTGAAACCTCATCGCTAGGGTTACTTGTTTCTATTGGATCATCTAGAGATAGGCGAGCAACAGGCTGCTCTACCATGTCAACTAAATTCATACATTCATGATAGGAAGTACTAACTTCATTTGTAAAACCCATTAGGCTATCAAACTGCAGAGCAGAGAAATTTTCTGAGACATAGAAGTCCAGAACATCCCAAACTTGGAATTCAGTTGCAGTATTGTATCCTTCATCATTGCCACTAAGAATCAGGTGAAGGAGCTCAGTGCTTTCATCCATTGCTGCAGTGACGGATAACAAAAAAGAAATGATCAGGGCACTCAGCTACCAGATATTACAGTCATATAAGAATAATTAAACCAAAAAACAAAAAGTTGAGAATGTACCAAGCTATCCAATCCAGGAACTGAATGTATAGAAATCTGAAAGTAAATCACTACAAATCATCTGACATCGAATTACTACAGAAAGAGATAAAAGATAAATTGTTACCTGCAGGATTGTAGTTTATCTCTTTCAACTGCAGGTCACTGTAGATTGAATCTGGTGAGAGGATACTCTCAAGGTCAGATGATGGAGGTACTGATATTGGAACCTGCATAATATTAAAGGATAATTTTAACACTCCATATTCCTTACTCCATAGCATCACAGTTCGCAAAAGTAAAAGAAAGATGAGTTCTGTAAGAATGTGACATCGCTAATAGCGATTCATATCACTTTTACTGATACACCGTACTGTTTTATTTTTACTAAGCAGAGTACCCAGAGCTTGAGAGTTGAGAGCAATAGAAGTTGTAACAGGCCAAGAACAATTCAACAGTTCGAGTTGCGAAAAACAATGTCAGTTATGGAGCTTAATTTCCTAATTTGTAATCACAAACACTGGCTGTAGGCCTATAACAGGCCACAGTACACAGTCATTGTTGGAATATTATGATTTCGAATATAATAATAGGACCACAAAATTGCCTCTGACATACTTCAGCCCAATGCCATTGTGATGTTTTTTCACGAACGCGCAGGAGGGCTGTGCCTTTGTCATGTTCAAATATACTTGAACAAGGCCATCCAAATTGGGATTTTTTATATATGTTCAGCACTGTTTTTAATAAAAGAAATTCCACCATAATAATGGATGCTTTAGAGTCTATTGGATTTAAAAAAGTTGTTAGATAGAAATTGCTCAAAGATGCAACGGCAGTTGCTGTGGTGTTAGCTGTACGAAGCACATGAAGCATGCTTTGTGGTTGGAGTTGGCTGATATAATTAATCATGGCATCATGTCCAGGGCCTGTTTGTGTTTTCTCATTGTTCTTTTTATTTGCAAGACCACAGGATGAATGTGGATGCAAAAAACATGCTGAAGATACCAAGCCAATAATGAAAAATGAGGATTAACTTAAGCAAGACAAGTACGCTATTGTTTTCACGAACTTTATAAAACGAAAACAAAGGTCAATTACCATTGATCTAGGTCCACATGACAACAATGGCAGGGGTCCGAAACTGGTGGATGCTGCGTCTGACTCATCCTGCAATAAACTGATTTCCATGATTTCAGCGTTTTCCCCTGATACTGCAGCAGTACAGCAAACTGCAACAAAAAGTAAAAAGAATTGTAAGGCATACACTTCGGATATTGAAACTCTGGCACTCAGCTACCAGATATTACAGGCATGTGTTATATTGCTTTATCCAACGGAAGATTGAGCATTGTCACCCATAACATGAGCAGGGGAAAAGGGTGAACAACTCTACTAAGGTTCTTTTTTTTAATCTTTGTCATCAGCACATAACACATGCAGCAAGCCCCCCTTTCCATTTTATTCACAAATGAGTCTTGATTTGATAACCTTATACAAGAACAAAGCGTCGCAATTTATACCAGTCACATTCAAACAGTATAAAACTGCACAGCAGAACAGTGACTAAAATATATCAGATCACTTCATGGTATCATGATGCACAGACACCTACTTTCATTCAAGAATTTAACTGGTTGTAAATATGTTCTCCATCAATGTAGGAGAATAATGATGCTTCTGGTTTTATGTTGTAAGCTTCAACTTTCCTAGTCAATTCTCAACTGTAAATTGACATTTTTCTTCCCAATAATAAAAAAAAGAGCTCTATAATGTGAATGAAGCAACAACTTGGTTATGGCCTGAAGAAGACACAAGCTTCTTAGAGTAACTTTCTTTTCTGTTTATTCTTTATGCGGATTCATCTTCCCACGTTTTGGAGTGGAATTTCTGTGAGCTTAAAACAGTATTTTTTTTTGTCTTGGATAGTAGTATTTAATCACGCAAGGGTATTAGATTGTTTCTGTTGTACAATACGAAAATAACAGTTCCTTTAATTTACAAAGTATTGTTGACAAAAAATGTCAGCAGTACCAGTTCTAGTAACATTTAATCATTTATGCATGTTTGGGAGTGTATTTACTTTCAAAGTTAGACTTACAGGTGGATCCAAAAGCACAGAATACAAAATTATATATTCCAAGCCGGAAAAGTAGAGTTCAGTGACAGCAAAAATATTGAAATGAATCAAGCCAGGTAGCAGAAACTGGGAACTGTGCAGACTTTACCATTTTGATTATTTGTTAGAGCTGACCCCACTGCTGTTTTATCGAGTGCACTCTCTGGAGGATATGAATGTTCCAATATTTCAGTGGTCTTGCAAAATGTATGGAGCTCCTGTGTCCCTAAACAGTCGGTGCTTAACATTTTATTCATCCTTAATGCAAGTATTTGCAAAAAGCATGTTCAAAGTACTGCAGTTCCAGTAGGAAAAGGCCAACTGTTGAAACATTTGATATCACTAAAGCCATTAGTGAAAAGGTAAAATGAAACTTGTAAAATATCTACAGCCTAATGTATTCGAAGGAACATACTTAGTTACTCTGTTTCTAGCAGGAAAACATATTTAGTCACTGTTTCTCTGAACAAATAAGGCCATATGTAATCGTTTCGGACAGATTAGGGAAAAGCTACGCTTCTTTGACCAAACAGTGATCACTAGACTAATCAGCACTTGAAAGCAGTTGTCACATCTGGCATGCCTAAAGGGTATGGGATTTGAATTCGCCAAAGCAAACACACTCTTAAGATCTCAGAACTCTCCTAGCAAGTAACGACCCTATATAAATGGCTAAAGACCGTTCCTTCTCTTTCTCCTTTCCCCTTTCCCCTTTCCATCTAGCAAGGACAGGGCGAAAAAAGATTAATACCACAGCTAGAAATACACCGTACGTCAAAGCAGCAACAAACCCCGTAAACTCCCTGCCCCCATCACATCGCATAAAAGGGGGGCTCGCACTTCACTTCTCCTATTCGTCAGGCAATTCATCGAGCATAAATAGGCTCACGGGGAGTAGGGACAAAAAAGGCAGAGACAAGTCTAACAACCTTCACCTTACACCTCTGTTCAGCTCAAAGTCTGAAAAGTCGAAGGATCGTCTTTCTACGGACGTGAATTCACGAAATCTTTCGCGAACTCAACAGTTCTCTGGAATCTCCTCAACTCCGTGCGAAAAGACTACGAATTCCCACCGATATCTCCGAGCTAAGCGTTCCCCAGGCTTAATCACAAAGAACCAATAAAATCGCACTCATAAGAGTAAAAAACCGACTAGTACCAGTCAATAACCAAAGAAGAGCCAGACTTCAGCTCAGAAAAATCCCCGACCGAACTATAAGCAAAGCTCGAGCCAGACAAGGAGAAACGTACCCAAAGCACCAAGCTCGTCGCGCCGCCTACTTCTCGTCTCGCTCCTTCAGCCTTCTGCAGTACAGGTGCAGCACCCACGCCGTTCTCTTAGGTTTACTCCGGCAAACTCAGAGGTAAGGGGAATCAGAGAAGAGAGGGTGCGGAAGGACAGAGGAGAGGGGGGAGAAAGAGGGGAAGGCAGCAAGCAAGCGCGCAAGAGGCAAGAGGAGCAGCACAGCACAGGTAGGGGACAGCTCGATCGCTCGCTCGCTAATCCCGCACCACATAATCTATGCGACCGATCCGCGTCCGCCCATCCAAGTCTTCGCCCGCTACCAAAACATTCACCGACATGTGGGATCCGTGAAACGGGACCCACTACGTAGTCAGTTATGTGAGTAGACGTGTGCGTAGGTTTTGCATTTCAGGGTGGGCGTTGCGGCTCCTCTGGTCCTCCCCCTCCGCTCTCATTCCCCGTGCCTTCTGTTCGGCTCCTCGAGCCTAACAGCTCACTGACAGTAGGGACCGTCAATTCTGGACCCCAGTGTCAGTAAGGAAGCAAGACAAAGATTTGGTGGGTGAAGGATGGCTGCGGGCGATGGTACACGTGGACGGTGGGGATGCGGTAGCTCATCATGCCGGGCGGAGTCCACCCGTTTATTTATAGCGCTTGGTCCTACTTTATCAGGTCAGCACACAAGTCATACTCGTCGCCGTATACAGTCACTGACATTTGTGCCACCATTTCGGGTCCCATGGGTCAGTGGGACGTCCTCCATAAGGGTCTGCGAAGCATGGAATTTATGGAGTTGGTGGGGTACACGTGGACCGAAGGACGGCGTGATCTTCTGCTCCCGCTCTGTGGCTGCGTCCACCGGTTGGTCGACGCGTGTCAATTCCGGGGCAAAACCAGTGAACCACCAGCTCAGCTCCAAGGCGCGTGCGGCCGCCGCCGGGTCTGCCGTCCGCGCCGGACGAGGAGGGGACGGGAGCAACGGCGCCGTGTGCACGTGCGAACGCGGCAACGGAATTGGTGACCTCACATGTTGTGCTTGTTGGGGACAGTATCTGTTTATGTAGGATTCAATTTGAGGGAGCCGCCTTATAACTGAGATTAGAGCATGTGTTGTTTGGCAACCCAAGTTAATGCAATTTGACATTTTGGATATTACGATAAGTTGTCGATAAGTCCACCACTAAAAGATGTGTTTTATACTTATGCTTCAACCATATTTACATTTATGATTTGGTGCATTTTAATTTAGAGATAGGTGAAATAATTTTTCATTCATCTTGTCTCTATTTGAGCAAGTGATCAAAGAGTTTGAGCAGAAGAACAATCAACCAAAATTGATGATGTAGAAACCAAAGATTGATACTAATACAACAAAGAATTATCAAAGTTGATACAATTCTTCTTTCATCTTGTCTTTATTTCGAGCCAATGATCCGCAAGTTGCAAATGAAGACCAGTCAACCAAAGTTGACGAAGTAGAAAACAAAAGATGATACTACCACAACAAAGAATTATCACAGTTGATACAACAGGGCGATCATGATATGTTTATCGAGGTGGCGGGGCCTTTTCTTCCTAGTAGCCAGAATTGATCAAATGAGAGCAAATATAAACGCATTGCTAAATTGATGGGTATATGAACCAAATGTTTCATTGGCTGCAAAGGACGCATAGTGGGCGTTAATTTGGGTTTTGAGAGAGAGAGAGAGAGAGAGAGAGAGAGAGAGGTGTTTACCGCGCATGAAGCCGGTATACACACACATGAATGTTAACATGGATGGTTTTTGTCGTCGTTATCACATAGAAATAAGGATTTGTTTTTATCCATTTTGATGCTACAAGGCATGGTGTACATGAAATGGACACATTTAGTAACAAGTCTTTTTTTTTTTTTTTTTTTTGCAAATTTAGTAACAAGAGTCACGATGGACTCAAAAGTAAACATTTGTTACCACCTTTTCAATCTTGGATGGAAAAGTCAATTTCAGGCAGTAGGCATGTTTTAATCGAACCTCTCTGCATACCTTTGTTCTGGTAAAGCAGAAGGCATATTTCACCGGTTGATTTAGTCAAGGTGCCAAGAATGTACGATGGTATATGATTATAATCATGGGGAATTGTGGATACTGATCTTTTTTGTTTTTGTTTTTTTTTGTAGATTCTGTTGTTCATGATCGCTGCTCTGTTCTTGGGTCCCTATATATGGGGGTTCCCCATATGCAATATCAAAATGGATCCAAACGTTGCTGGTAAGTCGAATTGCAATTTCTCATGGTGTCTGCTCCGACTTTTTTTTTTCTTTTGAAAAGATGATCTGACTACATTCTTTTCCTTAATCCTACTTTGTACCTAACATGATAGGATCTTGATATTTACACACATCTAATGTAGGAGGATCACAGCATTTCGAATTTATTTCCTTAACCGGACCTGTTTGTGTACTCTTGAACTAATGCTTCGAACAGAGACGACCCCTCGAGCAGCTTCACAGGCCAGTCAAATTCCTTTGCAAATCCTGGCAAGATAATGGGTTATAACTTTACAGTGCTAACAAGGCCGTACCAATGCGGGTAGTATATCGATGTCTAAAACATACTCTCAGTGTATGCATAATACTGTTACTAAGTACTTCTCTAACATTTGCATTATACACGGCCTCTTAATCCAATAATGATTGATTGAAGCATCTAGCACAATCTGAAATGCATAATGTTTTCAGCAAAAGTGTAAATCGTAATATGCCGATGCAAAAAAAGAAGAAGTATTTTTTATGCATAATACCTGCATCCATGACCAGGACTCTGTCGCAATCCATGATCGTTGGTATTCTGTGTGCGATGCTGATGATGGTACATTCTGCAAAGTCTTCACGAATGATCTTCTGAATCACAGCATCAGTTTGGGAATCCACCGAAGCTGTGGCCTCATCCATGAAAAGAATTCTGCTGTGTTTTAGCATGACCCGGCCCAGGCACAAGAGCTGTCGTTGCCCCATGCTCCAGTTTTCACCGTTGTCGACAACTAGATTAAACAAGGCAAAACAAGCATTTATCAGAAGTTACTTTATTTAAACAAATTAAAGAAAAAAACTAAAAAAAATCAAAATATTCACGGATAACTAGCTGCTTAACAAGTTTTTAAGGTTTCGTAGTCTCTGCATCTTTAATTTAAGCTGACAGCAGCAGGCAGTCTATTTAAATACCTGGTGCATCAAGTTTTTCAGGTTTTGTAACCACTGCATCTTTCAGCTGACAGCGGTCCAACGCCTGTAAAAAACAAATTTCATTAAGACTTCGAAGCATATATAGGGATGCAAAAACTCGAGCTCAATATACCAGCCATATGTCATGATCAGAGTACTGCTGAAGCGGGTCGATGTTGCTCCTAATTGTCCCTTCAAAAAGGACAGGCTCCTGAGGAATGATACCCATTTTAGACCTAAGGTCATGGAGTCCTAGAGTGCCAATGTCAATGCCGTCGATGATTATCTTCCCCTCACTGGGCTCCACCATCCTGAACAACGCTTGGATCAATGCTGATTTCCCACTGCCAGTTCTACCAACAACTCCAATCTTCTGCCCAGCATGTATGCTTATTGTGACACCGTTCAACACTAGCGGACTGTTAGGCCGATACCGGACCTGCATACAGAATGGTAAAATTGATGCAACAGTGAGGCTCCAAATATAAAGTTTGTAGCCAAAAGAACATACAATCGCCAACCCCCCCAAAAAAGGAACTTAACAGTAATATGTGTCTACTGATATGAATGCATCGAACAAAGTTCACCTTGAGATCAATGACATCAATGGCGCCATTTGTTGGCCAGTTTGCAACAGGTAAGCAGTCCTTGATACTCCATTCTGCCTCAGATGGGATATTTGTGAACTGCATTATCCTCTCGACTGAGACCATTTTGTTTTCAAGGAAACAACTGGTCGAGATGGCCAAGAACAGAGCCGAGTTAAGAGATAGACCGTAGGCAAGAGAGAGCCCGACAAATTCTGCATCATGAGAACAATTAACGGAGATCAAAACAACGAGTCTTTTGATCTGAGTGTTAGGATGGCACAACTACAAATGAATACAATACGTTAAGCACTAATTTGAACCAAAATGAAAAGTGAAAACTGAGATGGAGACTTACTTGGGTTCACGTATTTGCTGGGCAACGTAACCATGAGCAAGGCGGTCAAGCAGAGAACAAAGCTTGCCATCAACTCCAGCCGGAAAGTGAGCCACACGTTGGCGCCATTGTTGTGGAAGTTCATTTTCAAGCTCGAGCTCACCCGGTCCAAGTTCTCCTGGAAGAAGCCATCCTCCTTCCTGAAGCATCTGATGGTCATGACACCGTGAACCGTCTCCTTGAAGAGGTGGATCACCGGGGCATTGGTGATGGACTCCAGGCGAGTCAGCTCCCTTGAAGTCGGAAGATAGTAGCTCTGCATATCAGACCAGATAAGTCAATCGATGCATTCGAAAGGATGACTTGTTTTTGAATCGTAGCCATGTTGATCAGGTAGCAGAACGTACCAGGTACCAAAAGTTGAGCGCCATCAGAGGGGCGATGGCGAGGACCGATGGCCATGCCACCAGGCACGTGCCGATCAACACGCTGATCACCGTGATGTAGGTAGCAACGTACAACCAGAAATTCAACGGCAGCACCAGATCGACGTTCTTCTGGTCCGACGACGCCTAAAAGGAGCACGGGAAACGATTTGTCAATAAGTGTGGCATTCAGAGCCACACGAAAGACTCCGGCAAGAGATCAGACCCGGCAGAGGACCCTGCCGGAGGGCGTGGTGTCGAAGAAGGACATGGGCGCGTGAACGATGCTGTCGAGGATCTTCTCGAAGAACCTGTCGGCGGTCCGGAGCCCGACGCAGGCGACGAGGAACGAGCGCGCCGCCATGAGCGCCACCGAGGCGGCGGCGATGGCGGCGTACACCTCGATGAACCGCGCCGGCCGGAGGAGGAGGAGGTCGCGTAGGCCAGCCAGTAATCGGTGGCGGCCACCGAGAGCTGCCACGCCGCCGAAACGGCCAGCACCGCCAGCGGCGCCCACCACCCCCACGCCGCAGTCATATAGTGCTTGTAGGCGGCGAGGCTCACGTGTCCGATCGCGCGCTCCTCGTCCTTCACCAGTCGCCGCGGGGCGTTGGCGTTGGGCTCCGCCTCCGCCATGGAAATTGAGCTGCAGGCGGTGGAGCTTGGACCTTGGACGCGCGCGAGTGGGCTGTTCTTCTCGGTCGTCCCCGGCGCTGCTGCGCTTTCCACGAGAGCCATGGAGATGTCATGGGCGGCGAACTCGGAGCCTTGCTGCAGGAGCTCGCTGTACTTTCCGGACTGTACTATCATCCCATCCTTCATCACCTACTAGGAGCATTGGTTTAGACAAGTTTAAAATGAATGAACTCAAAGAACACAGTAGGAAATGTGCACTTCACTTACATATATGGCGTCTGCATTGCGCAAGAACTCGACTTGGTGCGTCACAAGTACTACAGTCTTGTTCTTCAGTGCACCTCTCACGCATTCCTGCATAAAAAACATGGAGTAAGCAGCAGAAACATTTTTTTTTAACCCAAAAACAAAAAAATACACAAGGAAAGGATTCTGGAACTATACACAGGAGTAGGATTGGTTGTACCTTGAAGATGTCGGCGCCGGTGTGCGCGTCCACGGCGCTGAAGACGTCGTCGAGGAGATAGACATCGCAGTCCTGGTAGACGGCGCGGGCGAGCTGAACACGCTGCCTCTGCCCGCCGCTTAGAGTGATGCCACGCTCCCCGATCTCCGTCATGTCACCAAACTCCATCATCTCCAGATCTTTCTCCAGGCAGGAGACCCTGACGGCCTCCCTGTACCTCTCCACGTTCATGGGCAGGCCGAACAAGATGTTCTCCTTGACGGTGCCGCTCTGAATCCACGGCGTCTGCGCGACGTACGCGGTGGTGCCACGCACGTACACCGTGCCGGAGACCCTGCGCATCTCGCCGAGGACGCACCCGAGCAGCGACGACTTGCCGGACCCGACCGTCCCGACGACGGCCACCAGCTCGCCGGCGCGCACCTCCAGATCAACGCCGCGCAGCTGCGCCTTCTGTGACTGTTCCGTGCCGTCGTCCCACGTGAACATGCCGTCCTTCACCCGCACCGCCGTCCCGGAGTCGTCGACGCAGGGGGCGGCGTCCCTCGCCACGTCCAGCTCCTCGCTGGTCATGTACGAGTCGAGGCGCCGGAGCGAGACCAACGCCTGGGAAGCCTGTATCATGGCCTGCGGGAAGAAGCGCATCGGCTCCTGCAGCGTCTGGACGAACGCCGTGGCGGTGAAGGCGACCCCGGCGTCGAGGCGCGCGCCGGAGAGCTCGCAGGCGGCGAACAGCAGGGCGGAGAGGAGCACGGGCGCGCTCCAGACGGTGATGATGTTGCAGCCGACGGAGTAGGTGAACCGGGTGACCCAGCCGAACTCGCGGCGCCGGGCGCCGGCGACGCGCGACCGGAAGTGGCGCTCCCACGCCTGGAGCTTGATCACGCGCATGTTGCCCAGCATCTCGGCCACGGCCTTCACCCGCCGGTCGCCCTCCGCCATCATCCGGACCTGGTACAGGTTCTTGCTCCGCGCGCTGGCGAGCACGAGCGCCACCACGGCGACCACGCCAGCGAGCGCGGCCGACGTCGCCGCCAAGCCGACGTACCCGTACAGCAGCGCGAGGGCGACGGCGAGCTGGAGAGGTGTGAGCCAGAGGTAGTTCACCGTGGCCGTCATGTCGGCGAGCTGCTGCGCGTCCACGGCCATGTAGTTGACGATCGCGCCGAGGCCGTGCGTCCGCCGCGCCGAGCACGACAGACGGAGGCCCTTGCGGCACAGCGCCGCGACGAGCGCGCCGCGTATCTGCGTCCCCAGAGCGGCGCAGTGGAAGCTGTACTGGCTGCTGCAGAACGCCTCGGCGGCCTTCGCCGCCAGCAGCGCCAGCACGAGGCGCGCGCCGTCCCAGAGCGGCGGCCGGTCCGCCGAGGAGGAGGAGGAGAACTCGACGAAGCTCCGGATCAGCAGCGGGCCCACGTACATGGATGCGGCGCGGCCCAGCGCCAGCGCCGCGTTGAGATGGAGCGGCGGCCAGAAGCAACGGAGGAGGGCGCGCCGGACCGGGTTCTTCTTGCGGGGAGAATGCAGGTGCGCGGTGAACCGCTCGTGCACGCGCTCCGGCCGGTGCCAAGGCGCCAGGGCCGGCACGTCGGAGGGCTGCAGCGCCGCGCGGCGGCCGCGCGAGACGAGCGGGTTCATCCATGCCCACGTCCCGCGCGACGCCCAAGACGCCGTCGCGTACGGCGTCACGGCCGCGTCCGCCGTCGCCTTGGTGGTATGCTCTTCTTGATCTTGCCCATCCATATGCTTCTGCGTGACTAGAAAATAGGGACAGTACAACTTCCACTGCATAGATGAGCACATGCATATGTGAGGGCACTGGACGTCCAGGTTTGGTGCTCAGATTAAAAAGAAAATAGTAATTGCATAATAAGCGTATGGTTTTTGGTCATCACTAACAAGTGATGGTGTTGACATTAATGCAATAGAAGGAAAAAATGGTTCCATCTCATGATGATGTGCCACCATGGTTGCAAATAGCCCGCCATAGCTCCGTTATAGCTTTTTTGAGATAGATGCCGCGACGATATTGTAAATATTACCGCTAACTCCGCTATAAGGTTAAATATCCCCGCTAATTCATCCGCTACCTCCGCTATTATAGACTTATAAACTTATGTACTTATGATTTATGATTGTTAGGTGATGAATTTGCTTTTTCATAGTTCAAGTTGCGCTTGCTTCCTTGATTCTATTATTGTTTCGCCGCTAGAAAAGATGGCAAATGCGTGCTAGGACGACGGTATGCTTGGATAATGGCATGCACCTTTGAAACATGAGTGGAATCGATGAATTTGCTCATGTTTTAACCAAAAAATTTCTTTATTTTGCAAAACGCTATTGGCAATAGCCGCCGCTATAGCTGCGCTATAGCTTTTATAGTTTTTTTGAGAGTACTCTGTTAAACTCTATAGCCCGCTATTTACAACCTTGTGTGCCACATGATGGAGTATTTGATGGCATTAGTCAAAGACGCCAGTCCAATCAAAGTTTTGTTTACTTCATCTGATTATAATGGCAAAATTTCCAATTCAAGTCTTTGTATTTGCAGATCTGCCATATCGTTTCAAACCATGGCCGATATGCAATTTGCCCTTTTATTTTGATCCCTTGGCCAGATCGACCGGTGCATGGAGAGTATATGTGCTTATTTTTGTAGCTCTAGTAGTTCATTAAAATATCCCTCCGTATGCTCTTGTGTTTGTTTTGTTTCGGTTAATCAAGGGCTTGCTCACCAGCTCCCTGCTTTAAATAGCAATTGTTCAGTATCTTAGCTGGTTTATTTTTTTCATTTGCTACAGCACTAGTACTAAATCGATGCACGCATGTCAATCACATCACTACTGCCTGATTAGTTCTTTGTTTAGACAACTAATAACCTTGTGGGTGCGTGGTTTCTGCAGCAGCAGCGCAACTTATAATTTTCTACTCGGTCAGGCGATTAGCTATTTTGTTCTTGCAGTTGGTTGCTTTGGTCAGCTGTTCCATTGCTTTTCTTTTTGCTTCCGCATTTCTTCGGGGTCCTTCATAACCACGTGATTTTGGTTAAGTTATAAAAAAGAAAGAGGTGGGCCGAGTTAACAAACAAAACTCCATGCATACTAGTGCCATCTTCTACCTCTTCGATGGATGCAGCAGAAGTAATTACATGTTTTCTACCTGTCCAACGAAAGGCAACCAATTCGCGACGGGGCTCAGCCTCTTGCCCGGCGAGCTGACTGTCAGGATGACAGAGTCGGGCAGCGAGGACGACCTACCTGACTGCTGCTTGCTTCGCTCTTGAGCTTCACGCGAACGGCCGCAAGCGCAAGCGTGATGAGTGACGGCCCCTTGCTGCTGCTTCTTTCTTCTATGCACCTTCCCCACGGCCTTGGTCCATCACTTGGCACCCCACTCTCCCTCCTCTGTTTCAAAGTGCCCACATCGCGTCGCAATCTCCCTGCAGGGTGTCACGCGGGCTCGTGGCAGAAGAAGCAGTTTGGGAGCGACCGAATCAGTAGAGATGTCACGTTTCCTCATTCGGGCTTTGGCAGCAGAAGTTCCATGTGCGTCGTTCCATATTGAGGAGTACGTAACAGAGATCAAGGACAGTATGGATCAATTGCGAAAAGGAAAACAAAGTGGCTGCGTGTACATGCTGCTGAACTGGTGGTCAATATTCATGATGGTCCTCTCAGAGTGAAGCGTTGGGGGAAATGTGCAGGCACGCCGTGATCAGTCACAGCAGCTACCTCTGGGTCGATTGATCATCTTCGCTCACTGCACAGTACGTCTCCACTGCATCTCGTCTCATCAGAAAGCATCGCGGCAGCGTGCAACGTAACAGAGTAAAACCGCGTCTGCCAACTGGGGGGCATCCGCATCATTTCCGGCACGCATCATCTTCTGGGTCGTTCCTACAGGCCATTATGCCAATGCATCATCTTATGGTATCCCAGCAGAAGGGGAAGAACGCCGGCGAGTCCTTGGACTCCCTGGAGATGCCGTCCCCGAACCTCTCCGGCCTGAACTCGTGTGCGTCCTCTCCCCACACATCCTTGTCGTGGTGGATGAATACGATCGGCAGCGAGAGGATCACCCCGGGCGGGTACGTGTGCCGGTCCAACTGTATCACTGGCGAGTCCATCCTGAGAACCTCCAACAGTGCCTCAACCTCCAGCGCGTTTGCAATTATCGTTCTGTTGAGTTTTGTTGGCACACTTGGCGGGAATCTGCAGAAACCATATGAACAAGAGCACTGAGTAATCTGTACTAGTTTCATTAGGTAGGACGTATATGGTGTGCGCAATCATCAGATACCTGAAACCTGGGATTGTACATGTATGCATACAATACTGTAAGATCGACGTGTCCAAATGTTATTCATTCATGTTTATTTATCTACAGAAAAGCGATCCGTACTACTACATGATAAGATGATCATATATTATGTAGATAAGTAACTAAATGATCATATTTTCTTGAGCTTGATCTGTGCCCCATGGTCAGGCTGCAACGTAGACACGGGGAACGGCGCATGCGTGTAGGCCGGCGAGAGCTCGAACTCAAAGCGTTGGAGGATCATACTGAGTGCTATCTTGGCTTCGAGCAGCGCGAAGTTTTGGCCGATGCAGATTCTAGGCCCCCAGCCGAAGGGGAAGAATGCTGGCGCGTCCTTGGACGCCTTAGAGATCCCCTCGGCGAACCTTTCTGGCTTGAAGTCATCAACGTCTTCTCCCCATAGAGCTGGGTCGTGGTGGATGGTCAGGATTGGTAGCAACAATTTCACGCCTGCTGGGTAACTAACGCCGCCCAGCTCCATCTCCTTGTATGTTTCTCGGTCAAGTAACCCGACCGGAGGGTACAACCTAAGCACCTCGTACAGAACCATGGTTACCTGCCACAATTACCAGAGCCAAATGTAAGGAACTCTACGATCAATACGAGGAATTTTTTTTTAAGACGATTGCAGCAGGGAAAAGAAAACTCACGATTTTCAGATGATTCACGCCGTCATGATCCGGCTGTTTCTTCCCGAAAACACGCAGAACCTCCTCCCTCGCGCTGTCCTGCCACTCGGAGTGCATGCTCAGCACGATCATTGTCCAGGTGAGCAGCACTGAGGTGGTCTCCATTCCGGCGAAATAGAACAGCTTCAGCTCGCCGATGATGTCGTCCATGGTCATCATCGGTTTGGAGCTTCCACTTTCCTGGCTCTCTTTGGCGTTGGACTGCAGTAGCAAGCCTAGCATATCGCCCTCGTTGGCATGACCGTTCTTCATAGCTTGTTCCCTCTTGGTGATGATGCCTTTCAGGAGCGTTTCGACCTCTCGTGCATTTGCTTTTATCTTTCTGTTGAGCTTGGTTGGTAGGAATCTGAAAAACAAACAGGCAAGAATATCAACGAGGGCAAGAAAACAAGATGAATCAAAGGGCTTGTCTAGCTCCAAATCAACTTTTTTAAAAAAGAAAAGAAAAAAAAAGAACTTTGAATTGACAAGATGAATAGATTTCGAATCAATTAGTTATATATACGTTCCGAGCGACTAATATGAGTCAGGCGCACGTACGTGTATCCCGGGATGTACAAGTTTGTCATGTTAGTTGCTATTTGAATTTGCTCCGATTGTATCCGAAAAATCCTTCTTCCTTCGCTTAAGCTGCTACCGAACGCTGCGCGCGAGATGACGTCGCCTGTGAGATCCTGCAGCTCCGGCCAGACATCTATCTCCTTCTCCTTGGCAGGCCCCATCGACTCCTCCCATCTACTAATCAGCTCGGTCGTGCAGGTAGTAAACGCCGGTAACATTTTCTGCAACGCTAAAATGTTAGAGAGCAAAGTGCTCTGTTTGGTAGTAATCGTTGGGATAATTCGCTCACCTTCAACTTCTCGAGAAGGAAAGCATGGTTGATGATCTTCCGATGAACTGCCCATTTCTCGCCCTTATGGCTCGCCAGCCCCAGCCCGATCAGCTTGTTGAATCTGGAGGGCAGGTCAACCTTTTTGAAGTGCCCGAACTTGTTCGACATGACTTCTCGAACCAGCTTGGGGTCACTGAGGATCACAGCCGGCGTTGGTCCGATCCATATCATTGAAATTTTACCTGCCGATTTTAGTTTTTCCATGAAGAAATTTTAACAAGAATCCAATCATTAGCTAGCCCAGAACATTTTTACACTGTTTGAGCAATCAGCAGAGCGCTGATGCTGCGCTGTCTGAGCAATCGGCGTACCATGTTCCTTGACGGTGTTGTGGACGATTGGCTGAACGCGAGCGCTGATGCTGTGCGACTGCAGAGGCATAGACTTGGCTCGTTCCGCCTCGAGTCGCCGCGCTTCTTCCTTCAGGTCGCCGGCCGGGAAGCGGTACGGCGTGCCGCGGATACCCTGGGCCCTCAGGGCCCGGCCCAGCCTCCGCGGGCTCAGCCAGCCCCACTCGAGCGCCCGCCATGCGAACCA
Organism: Eragrostis curvula; assembly: GCA_007726485.1. NCBI lineage: Eukaryota > Viridiplantae > Streptophyta > Magnoliopsida > Poales > Poaceae > Eragrostis > Eragrostis curvula. Next base: position 19,149,049 of record RWGY01000009.1, on the reverse strand, counting down.
CAGGGCCACCAAGCCTCCCAGCACGTAGAGCAGCTCTTCCAATGCATCGATCGCCATGGCTTCCGATCAATCAAGCTTTTGTGCTTTTGTTGGTTGCTTGGCCACAACGAACGACGCTAGTCTCAAACTTATAGGAGACAGGCAGGCCGCATCATGCGCTGTGTGCCTGTTTTTTCTTGGAACACAATCATTTACCTCCATGCCTCACATGCGGCGTTGATTTTTCTTCAGAGGCTCCCTTGCGTCGTCGAAGTTTCCATGGCAAGGTCAGATCTGGTGGGGGGTGGGGGTGGGGGGGGGGGGGGGGGGGGGGGTGGAAGAGTTGGCACTAAGCATTTCTAGATTGAGTTGAGCTCCTGTTCTGTGTGGACTACGGTGAATATGCCCCGCATGTCGTACCCTATCCGTGAAGGAAAACAGCAAGGCAATTAAACAACACCTGGTGGTAACAAAGTTCTTGCATGGATGTCAGTAGGGCGGAATCAGTGTGGAAAACTCGTAGACAATGCATAAGTTCGCATTTGAATGTTCTTGAAGTTTGAAAGGGCCTTTCTGGCGACCCAGCGTCCGCCGACGGTCCCCTCAATAACAAGGTCAGCTTTTTCAGCAGTATGGATTTTTACTCCTGGTGCTTATTTGCAACAGTATTTTTTTTTACATTCTTAATGCATGCATATTTTTTTTATAGATGCGCATAAAGTTTTATTCCATCCTTTAATATAGGACTTTAGCATTCAAAATTATAAAAATAATTTTGGAGTTAAAAGGCTACTATACTCCTTATTTTTACCTCAACTCATCCTTCCACCAACCCTCAAAGTGTGTCCTATCCTAAAACGTCTTACTAAGAGACTGCATAGCCCACAATGGAAGAAGAGGCGGATTGTTGGGCCATCACCGTAAATGCCACAACACTGCATAGCCCACAAGCTGACCAGGCCCACTGGATAAACCAGGATAAGGATATGGTAGGGGAATCCCTCTTGCAAAGTTGGTTTCATGCAGAGGCACAGGCCACAAGTGCACAGCAGCTTGACCCGATGGAGGAAGAGGCAGTAATGCAGGAGAAGGAACGGCAGATCGGCTGTGATCGGGAGTTTATGACGGAGACTCAAGCCTACCAGCAAGATAAAGAGCTGGAAGGAGAACATCAGGAGGGGGATGCAACTGAAGAAGATAGGTGTGTGGAGCAGGAACAGAATTGCAGGAACTTGGCAACGACAGAGGCGTCTCAAGGGCAGGTACAACAGCATGAAGCATCGGACAGGCTCCAAAAGTTCACAGAAGATATTGTGAAGAAGATCCAACCGGCCATTCTAAGCACGCCTACTGAGAAAGAGGGGAACAAGAATGCATTAGCAGCGACAAAGCTGAAGCAGCAGGGACAGGACACGCCAAGACGAAGTGGAAGATTGGCCAAGAAGATGCAGCCAGGTAAAACAGTGGAAAGGTGTGCACTTGAACTTGTCATGAAGAAGTGCGGCACACTCAAGGAAGATGGACATGTAAATGAGGAAGCTGAACAAGACCTAGCAGAAAAGCTTGTTGAGCCACTCCCTACTGAAACAATCACGGAGCTTAGGGACTGTCTCGGGATGGGGAATAAGGACAATGGCTTCTACAATGAGCTGGCAGTGTATGCGGATGACTAAAACAGCAAGTGAAGCAAGCCGGAGGAATAGAGCATCACAACCTATCATGTGTTTTAATTCCAGTACTTTTCGTTATGTTCTGTTGAGGAGACAAAAGCCGCATGTGGCAAATTGTTTTAGTAGCGGCGCTAATGGTGGTGTGTTGTACTCTGTCATGTCTCATATGTATGTTATGGAAAGGAGGATGAATGGAATGGATCAGATTAGGGGGGGGTGTCAATTTCTTATAAATGAATGATCAGCATTGCATAATTTTCAATTGGAATGTAAGGGGACTCAACAACACTGCAAGGCGAAAGATGGTCAAGGATTATGTGGCGGATACAAGAAGTACTGTGGTCTGTCTGCAGGAAACAAAACTTAGCATGGTTGATGAGGCGGTGGTAGGCGAAACTCTGGGAGATGTGTTTGCTCAAAACTTTGCATACCTGCCGGCAGAGGGAACAAGAGGCGGAGTTCTAATTGCAGCCCACAGAGACTATTACAAAATTCAAGAAGCACAAAATAGAGAACACATGGTCACTGTCAGACTTGAAGCAACCAATTCCCCGCTACAATGGTGGATGACAGGAGTGTATGCGCCTCAAGAAGACAACGAAAAAATTCAGTTTTTGCAGGGAGTAAGACAGGTAAAGCAGGCAGTCGGTGACAAATGGCTGATCATAGGAGATTTTAACATGATTCTGCATGAGGAGGATAAGAGCTCGTCAAATATAAACAGAAGAATAATGGGGGCATTCAGAAATGCAGTCAATGAGTTGGACATCAGAGAAATACCACTGATGGGGAGGAAATTTACATGGAGCAATGATCGCACACTAACAAGAATAGACAGGGCATTCTGCTCGAATGAATGGGAACTCATGTTCCCCAACTGTATGTTGGCAGCAATATCCTCCATGGCTTCTGACCATAGCCCCTTGCTGCTGCTAGGGGACACAGTTAAGAGAGTCTACAAAGGATTCAGATTTGAATCATTCTGGCCAAAAATAGAAGGATATCTACCTACAGTGCAACAGACATGGGCACAGACGACTAATGAGGACAATTGCTTTTTGAACCTCCACATCAAAATGCAAAGGACGGGGAAAGCACTACGGAAGTGGGCCAGAAATAAGATTGGCAATAATAAATTGTTGTTACAGGCCAGCAGATATCTCATAGGCATCCTTGAAGTGGTGCAAGAATTCAGACAGCTGAGTGACCAAGAACTGCAATTCAAGAAAGACCTCAAGCATAGGACACTTGGCTTATCTGCAATAGAAAAATTAAGAGCAAGGCAGCAGGCCAGGCTAACAAACATAAAAGCTGGAGAAGCACACTCTAAGCTATTCTTCCTCAGAGCAAATGGGAGAAAAAGAAAAAACTTCATTCAAGCACTGCAAACAGAACAGGGGCAGGCGGTCACGCATGACCAAAAGGAACAAGTCATATACAATCATTATAAGCAGCTCATGGGGACGCATACTGACAGAAGGATCACATTGGATTGGGACAAAATTGGCCTGCAGAGATTAGACCTCGACCACTTGGAACTACCGTTCACAGAAGAAGAAGTACACAATGTGATTAAGCAGCTGCCCAATGAAAAAGCACCAGGGCCGGATGGGTACATTGGCCTGTTCTTCAAATCTGCATGGGAAATAATAAAGGATGACATAATGCAAGCGCTCAACTATTTTTATCATCACCATAGACACCAGCTCAATCTACTTAACTCAGGTCTAATTATACTGATACCAAAGCACGACGGGGCAACAACAATCACAGAATATAGACCCATAAGTCTCACACACAGTGTGGCAAAGCTGATATCAAAAATTTTGGCAAACAGGTTGGCCAAAAGCTTGGAGAATCTGGTGGCACGAAGCCAAAGCGCTTTCATCAAACGGAGGAGTATTCTTGATAATTTTCTATACACTCAAAATTTAATCCGGGAGCTGCATCGAGCAAGAGTCCCAACACTTTTCCTAAAGCTGGACATAGCGAAAGCTTTTGACACACTGAAATGGGACTATCTGCTGGAGGTGCTACAACAGATGGGATTCGGAAGGAGGTGGCGTGAGTGGATATCTGCTTTACTTGCATCGGCAAATTCTTCAGTACTCCTAAATGGTGTACGGGGAAAAAGTTTCAAACATAAAAATGGTGTCAGACAGGGAGACCCACTTTCCCCCATGCTCTTCATACTCGCGATGGAGCCACTGCAGAGGATGCTAGCACTGGCAACAGAGGAAAACCTGATCCAACCCATACATAACAGAGCAGCAAAATTACGCATCAGCATGTATGCAGACGATGCAGCGATTTTTGTCAAACCAGAAAAAGAGGACATGCAGGCCATTCAACAAATCTTAACGATTTTTGGAGAGGCATCAGGACTAAAAATCAACCTCAGCAAGTGTGCAGTATATCCAATCAGATGTGAAGGCATTGACCTGCAAGACGTCATGCAACCCTTCCCATGTGAAATCAAATCCTTTCCTTGCAAATACCTCGGTCTGCCCCTAAGCATCAGAAAATTGAAAAAAGCAGATACGCAGCCACTCGTGGACTGTGTGGCAGCAAGACTACCACAATGGAAAGGGAAGTTCCTGAATAAACATGGTCGTCTCAGGCTTGTCAACTCAGTATTGGCATCAATTCCTATATATCACATGACAGTCTTCCCATTAAAAAAATGGGCTATTAAAAGTATAAACAAGACAATGAGAAGTTTTCTGTGGAAAGGAAGTGAAAACGCAAATGGTGGCCATTGCCTCGTTAATTGGAACAGAGTTGCAAGGCCAAAACCGTTGGGGGGACTAGGAATTCAGAATCTGGAGTTCTTTGGCAGAGCGCTGCGACTTCGCTGGCTTTGGTTTGAGTGGACTGATAATGAGCGGCCATGGGTTGGCACACAGCCACCTTGTGATGCAGTGGACAGACAATTGTTCAGAACAAGCACGACGGTCACGGTGGGAAATGGCCACACCGCAAAATTCTGGCAGTCCAGTTGGCTTAATGGAAGAGCGCCCATGGACATTGCACCTGACATATACAAGCTGGCGTACCGAAAGAACGGAACGGTCAGCCAAGAGCTACAGGATAACAAATGGACAAGAGGTCTCCACAGAATGACCAACATGGATCAGATGGCTCAGTTGGTGATGCTCTGGGGAATGATTGAAGATGTGCAGTTAACAGAACAACCGGACCAAATAAGATGGAACTGGACCAGCCATGGTCAGTATACGGCGAGATCGGCGTACCTTGCACAGTTCAGAGGAGCCTATAATACTTTTGATGCCGTAAGCATTTGGCGGGCACACAGAGGGCAAACATAAATTTTTTGCGTGGCTGTTATTACAGCAGAAAATCCTGACGGCGGATAAGTTAATCAAGAGAAACTGGCCTTGCAATCCGATCTGCCCCTTATGTCACACTGAGCAAGAAACGGCCGTACATCTCTGCCTCAAATGCAATTATGCAAGACGGGTCTGGGAAGTGGTGGCCAACATCACTGGACACATGATTGATGTACCAGATACAGAGACAGAGTCCATTCAAGAATGGTGGAATCAGCACATGGAATCGGCGCAAAGAGAGGTGAGACGCACTAAAGCTGCCGTCCTCATATACACGGCATGGCACATCTGGAATGAAAGAAACCGGCGGGTGTTCACCCAAACTGGGAAGCAGCCTGCTGAAGTAGTCAACCTAATCAAGGAGGACATGGAGGCTAGAGAGAGAGCTGTTGGAAGGCCGAACCTAGTGTTTGGCAGAAATGAGATTACACAACAAACTCTGTAATAAGCTATAATTATTCCTGTACTTTGTAATACTCTCCTCTACCTTAATGAAAAGGCAGCACTCCTGCCTATTTTTCAAAAAAAAAAAAGAGACAGATGGAGTATTAATTTGAAATGTTGACATTGCTGAGCTCGAATTTTAACTAACTAACTAACTAACGTATCAATTCACTACAAGAAATCTAGCTTTAATGAAACTCGATCCCAAATCGGGACCCCATATGAAACTCGGGGTGCCGCCAAGCGGGCCCAGTGAGCGGTAGACGCTCCCTCCCACATCCTTTTCCCCGAGCCCCCTTCCTCCCAACACCACATTGTCGCAGCTTCTTGCGGAAAAGAATGCCGCATTGGTCCATCAGATCACTAATAAAACCATGCTTTGGAGCGAGGTGGGCCTACTTGATTGTTGCAGTTCTTTGTTTTATGATTAGTGTTCCTTCGGCAGGTGTGTTTAGGGGTAGTGGTAGTGTTATATTGCTCCTTTTGTGGTGTGAGTAGGTAGCTTCTGTTCAGTGTGTGTTGGCCGTCCCGTCTGTCTGGCGGGGCGGTGTGGGGGTGCGTTGTAAACTCTATTTTTTTAATGAAATACGTGCATTGCACGTTCTCGAGAAAAAAGAACCATGGCGAGTGCGCATGCAGAGATCCATGCCCTCTTTCATCCTCAGAGCAACCCATGTTCAAAGCTCAAAACAATTCATCAACATGGTTGGAACATTTTCTTCGTTCATGTGGAGCAATCCATTCTCATGCTGGGAACAATCCATCTTTATGGTCAGAACATTTTCTTCTGTTGCCAAAAACAATGATGGTGCTCGTGCAGCTTGTTGGAGCACGAGGCCACCAGCGGGGCGCGTGATACACATGCGCTGGGCGGTGTGCACGCATGCGCATAGAAGCTCGGGAGGAGCGAGGTAGAAACCGATGAGAAGGGAGCGTCGGCTGGCAAAAGCTGCAGGGAAGTGACCGGGGAAGAAGACGGAGCAAGAGCCATTGGATGCGTGAGTTCACACTAATCTCAAATTACGTGCTCCACGGTTGCGAGAACCAAGTGTTATACTCCCTCCAATACCAAAATAGTTATCGTTTTGAGGTTGTCCTAAGTCAAACTTTTTAAACTTTGAAATGTGGAAATGAAATGAGTATATTTGTACTGAAATATGATTTCATAAAGTACACTTTAACTATATTTTATAAATATTTTATAAACAAAAAGTATTAGTCAAAGTTATGTATTGAAGACCGTGTTAATGTCCAAAACAACAACAAGACACTGGAGGGAGTATATGATTTCCTTCCCAAACCAGCTCACAGTGAAACCACCAACCAAGCTCATCTCGTACTGTTGCTATCCGGCCCAAAAATATGCGCACAACTAAAGTTCGTTTAAAAAATGATTACATTTATGGATCTGATCAAAGTCTAACGATCCTATCTTTGACCAATGCTTTGTTTAATTCGTGGAAAGATTTATGTTATTACATTCATCATGAGAAATATTGATGATATATATTTTTTTTGTGTTTATAAATATAAATTTATAATAATTATTAGTCAAAAAAGTGAATTTTTAACTTTGACCAAACTCAGAGATGCAATTATATTTCAAATAGAGGGAGCATGTAACTCACTATTATTGTTGTATGAATATACTGTAAGATCGACCTATACAAATCATTATTCTTTGATGTTTATTTATTTAAATAAAAGGAAATAAAATTCCACACTACACGATATGATCATATATATGTAAATAAGAGACTGAACAATCATATTTTCTTGAGCTTGATCTGTGCCCCATGGTCAGGCTGCAGCGTAGAGACGAGGAAAGGCGCATGCGTGTAGGCTGGTGATAGCTCAAACTCAAAGCGTTGCAGGATCATGCTGAGTGCTATCTTGGCTTCGAGCAGTGCGAAGTTCTGGCCGATGCAGATCCTAGGCCCCCAGCCGAAGGGGAAGAACGCCGGCGCGTCCTTAGACGCCTTGGAGATCCCCTTGGCGAACCTTTCTGGCTTGAAGTCATCGGCGTCTTCTCCCCACAGAGCTGGGTCATGGTGGATGGTCAATATTGGTAGTACCAATTTCACGTCTGCTGGGTACTTGACACCACCGAGCTCCATCTCCTTGTATGTTCCTCGTTCAAGCAAGGGGATCGGTGGGTACAGCCTGAGCACCTCGTATAGAATCATGGTCACCTGCCACATGTGTAGGAGCCAAATGTAATTAAGAAACTAACAGGCTGGCCCACGTAATTCGGTAATTGCGTGTGGCTAATATCAATAATAACTTTACTATAACTAATGTTTTGTTATATAGGTGTTTTGTAAGTTTATTATTGCAATATCAGTGTTTTTTCTCCAATATTAATATTTATATGAATATTTTTATTATGAAAACAATGGGTAGTTTATAAATTTATCAATGTGAGTAATTTTTAGGCAATTTTTTTTTATGATGCAGTGGTGGTGTGTAATTTGTTTCTCTGATTGTTGTGGTAATTTCTTACTAGTGAGAGTGAATGTGGTAGCTCCTTTTTCTTTGATGAAGGTACTAGATTCGTTAGGGGAAAAAAATGTTAAGAACATTGGCTGCATCAGAAAGAAAAAACTCACGATTTTCAGCTGATTTGCGCTGTCATGATCTGGCTGTTTCTTCCCGAAGACACGCAGGACCTCCTCCCTCGCGCGATCCTGCCACTCGGGGTGCATGCCCAGCACGATCATGGTCCACGTGAGCAGCACCGAAGTCGTATCCATTCCGGCGAAGTAGAACAGCTTCAGCTCGCCGATGATGTCATCCAGGGTCATCGTCGGTTTGGAGCTTCCATTTTCCAGGCTGTCTTTGGCGTTGGACTGCAGTAGCAAGCCTAGCATATCGCTATCATCGGCATGGCCGTTCTTCAGAGCTGTCTCCTTCTTTCTTATGATGCCTTTCAGGAGCGTTTCGACCTCTCGTGCATTTGCTTTTATCCTTCTGTTGAGTTTGGTTGGTAGGAAGCTGAAGAGGCAAGAATATCAGAATGTGCTGGAAACAAGATGAATGCGCTAGTTTGGATAGGATTTTTCTTCAAAGAAAGTGAAGTTTGAATAAACACGATGAATAGCTTTTGAATAAATTAGTATGTATAGGTTCTGACGAGTTCTCTAATAATATGAGCTCACATACGTATAACCCGGGATGTGCAAATTTGACATGTGAGTTGCTAGTTGAACTTGCTCCGATTGTATCCGGAAAATCCTTCTCCCTTCAGTTAAGCTGCTACCAAACGCCGCGCGCGAGATGACGTCGCCGGTGAGATCCTGCAGCTCTGGCCAGACATCTATCTCCTTCTCTGTCCCAGTCCCCATTGAGTCCTCCCATCTACTTACCAGCTCGCTCGCGCAGGCAATAAACGCTGGCCCCATTTTCTGCAGCGGTAAAAATGTTAGGGGGCAAAGTGCTCAGTATGGCAGTCGTCAGAGTAAATGCGTTCATCACCTTCAACTTCTCGAGAAGGAAAGCATGTTTGATGATCTTCCGATGAACTTCCCATTTCTCGCCTTCGTGCATCAGCAGCCCCTGTCCGATCAGCTTTATGAGTCTGGAGGGCAGTAGCGACTTTTTGAGGTTCCTAAACTGGGTCGACATGACTTCCCGGACCAGCTTGGGGTCACCGAGGATCACACTCGGCGTTGGCCCGGTCCATACCATCGAAATTTTACCTGCCGGTTCAGTTTTTCCATGCAAGAAGTTTTGACAAAATTCTCAGCCATTTGTAAGCCCTGAACAAAGAACAATGTTTCACGTGCTGCTTGAGAAATCGGGCGTACCATGTTCCTTGATGGCGTTGTGGACGAGTGGCTGCACGCGCGTGCTGATGCCGTGCGACCGCAGAGGCATTGGCTTGGCTCGTTCCGCCGTGACTAGGCGCGCTTCTTCGTTCAGGTCGCCGTCCGGAAAGCGGTACGTCGTGCCGCGAAGGCCCTGAGCCCTCAGGGCTCGTCCCAGTCTTCGCGGGCTCAGCCAGCCCCACTCCAGCGCTCGCCAGGCGAACCACAGGGCCACCACGCCTCCCAGCACGAAGAGCAGCTCCTGCAATGCACCGGTCGCCATGCTTCCCGAGTTACAAATGATCAAGCTGTTGCGGTTTTGTTGGTTGCTTGGCCACAACGAACGACACATGGCTTTTATAGGAGACTGCTCCATGTGTCCGCCCTTGTCCCTCATTTTTTATCATCACATTCACAGCTGCAAGCTGCCTTCCATCCCATGGATGGCGGCGGCTTTGAGGGTCCCTTGGATCGTCGAAGCTTCCGTCGTTGTAAGACCAGTTCTGAGGGCGCGCGAGTAGTAGGAACTAAGCATTTCCAGATTTGAGTTGAGCTCCTGTTCTATCTGGGCTACGGTGAACAGGCGAGTAGCACATGTGGAAAGGCTGCGTGGGTACGTAATTACTCGTTGGTTTCCCTGGCCAGTTCCGTGAAGAAGGGAAAAACAGCTGCAAAGCCCCAGTAAACACCTGGTACCAAAGTTGTTGCATGAATGAATATCATAATGGCGAAATCAGTGTGGAAAACTCGTGTCCACAGCAAGCCAAGTAAACAACACCTAGTAGCAACTTCCCCGCATGGATGTCAAAATGACGTAATCAGGTGCGTGGCAAACTCGCAGACAAGTGCAAAACACAAATATATACACTAGATATTGTAAACAATTGCACCAACAACGTAGCTGATTCAAACATGCCCAAGCGGTTTTGTGGAACACTCTCTATGGAGTCAGTAGCGTTTGGATCCAGACTGCTTATCATGACTACTACAAGATGTGAATCATTTTTCTTTATTTCTTTTAGCTTTTGTCGGAAAATAAAATATATGTGATGAAAATTGAATTTATAACTTTCTACTCCCTCCCTCCCAAAATAGTTGTCGCTGTTGACTTTTGATCATCACATTTGACCATTCATCTTATTTGATTTTTTGTGCAAACATTTAGTTATTTTTTCATAATATGTTTGTCATTTAAGATAGTATAATCATGGCAAATTTGTTTTAATATTTATACAAAAAATTTGAATAAGACGAATGGTCAAACATCGTAATCAAAAGTAAAAAAAAATGATAAGTATTTTGGGACGGAGGTAATATAATAGGTTAAGGATCTTGAAGGTTGAAAAAAAAACTTGAAATTTTTTCCCGATATTCACAAATCCCTATCGGCTTCTCCTAAGTTCTCTACTTCTATTTCTCTATATTTCCTATTATCTTTGTTGAACCTAAATTCTTAAATTCCTAGGGCCAAAATTCTACTTAGGCTGAAACTTATCCTTCGCCGCTCACCCGCCTCTCTTTTCCCTTTTCTCTTGGGCCGAGCCCAGCAACATCAGATCACCAGACCACCGGCTCTTCTCCTTTCGTGTCACTGACGCGGGACCCAATGTCATTCCCGTCGCTGCACCCAAGGCGCAACCACCAGCTTCCATCGTGCATGATCCACTCCAGCGTCGCCCTCCCCCGCCACCACCTCAATCCCTATTTTGTAGGTTTTCAGCTCACTGTGGCATCACTGCCTCGCGAAACCCTATCGCATCGCCATCCCCATTGCTATATGGAGCTCGATGATCAACGCTGTCGAGCCCTCTCGGACCTCTCCATCATGTTCTTCGGCGCTGCGAGCTTTGCGTGGAGGCTTCACCTATAGACCTCATTGACATCTCGCTTCCCGAGTGTCGCGTCGTCACACCAAGCTCCATCAACCGCCACTGCACATCGCCACCGCCAGTCACCTTTGAGCTGCCATGATGATGAGAAACACATGGTGAGCATTTGTAGCGACCCGTGTTTTTGTGGATCAGATAATCGCCTAACTTGTTGAGGGAGCAGTTGTCACTGACTGAATGCGGGCCTGGCGTTATCTGACTGTTATGACATGACTATTTCGGCTCACATCATAGCATCGGCCAAAGTATAAGCTGACAAGCATACAAAACTAAAGTGCACATTTTCAATCTCAATTGGAAAACAAAACAATTTCGGTATATGTTGGTTATTAACTTATTATTACCTCACTTATATTTGGAACGGCATACCTTCCTGTGTTAAATTTTGGCAATTGTTACTATTGACTATTACAAAGATGACTCTCCACCTTTTTCTATTTGAGACTAGTTTATCTTAATAACTTAGTATTTTCCTTTTGAGGATGCATAAACTAGATAACTTGTAGTTTCAAGCATGTTTGTATCATAGATATAATTTTAGAATTACAAATTCACACCGTGTAACAATGTTAAACTGTCCCATTGCAAATGCACCGCTAAGATATTTACTGCCTATATATTACTCTTGCCTGATTGTCTAAATCAACTTAGATTGAGCTCACCCGATGTATGACCTGGTCCAGCTCACTCAAATTCGTTGGTTCACAATTCATGGATATGTATGCTCGTTGGAAATCATACGTGTGGCTGTTCTACAATGAAGACCTTTTTTTGGGTGCAATAAGCAATTTTCTAGAGTTTGCTGATAACGATCTGCGCCCCATGGTCCGGCTGCAGAGTGGAGACCGGGAACGGCGCGTGCGCGTAGGACGGCGACAGCTCGAACGAGAAGTGCTGCAGGATGTTGCTGAGCGCCAGCTTGGCCTCGACGAGCGCGAAGTTCTGGCCGACGCAGATCCGCGGGCCCCAGCCGAAGGGGAAGAACGCCGGCGAGTCCTTGGACGCCCTGGAGATGCCGTCGGCGAACCTCTCCGGCCTGAACTCGTGGGCGTCCTCTCCCCACACGTCCTTGTCGTGGTGGATGAACACGATCGGCAGCGAGAGGATCACCCCGGGTGGGTACGTGACGCCGCCCAGCTCCATCTCCTTGTACGTCTGCCGGTCAAGCTGGATCACCGGCGGGTACAGCCTGAGAACCTCGTACAGAATCATGGTCACCTGCAACATACCGAATTGACGATCTCAGACTGGCTTCTCGGTGAAAAGTTCGTGCAAGCATTCAACGACGGGGAGTACTACTACTCACGAGCTTCAGCTGGCTTATGCCGTCGAAGTCCGGCTGGTTCTGTCCGAAGACACGCAGGACCTCCTCCCTCGCGCTGTCCTGCCACTCCGGGTGCATGCTCAGGACGACCATCGTCCACGTCAGCAGCACGGCGGTGGTGTCCATCCCGGCGAAGTAGAACAGCTTCAGCTCGCCGATGATGTCGTCCATGGTCATGATCGGCTTCGAGTTCCCGGCTTGCTTCGTCTCCGCGGCGTTGGACTCCATCAGCAGGCCCAGCAGGTCGTCGTTGCTGGCGCGGCCTTCTTTCATGGCCGTCTCCCTCTTGCCCACGATGCCGCGCAGCAGCGCCTCGACCTCGCGCGCGTTCTCAGTTATCATTCTGTTGAGTTTTGTTGGAAGGAACCTGCAGAAACCGTATGAACAAGGGCGCTGAGTCATCTGTACTAGTAGTTTCATTAGGTAGCACATATATGGTGTGTGCAATCATCAGAGATACCTGAAACCTGGGAGGTACAGAGAGTTGATCAGCTTCACTATGTTCTTAGCTTGCTCTGACTGTAACTGGAAAATCCTCCTCCCCTCGCTGAAGCTGCTGCCGAAGGCGGATCTGGAGATGACGTCGCCGGTGAGATTCTGGAACTCCGGCCAGACATCTATCTCCTTCCTTCCGTTAGACTCCACGTAACCTACCCATCTAGTTATCAGCTCGTTCGAGCACGCGGCGAAAGCAGGCAACATTTTCTGCAGCGCAACCAACAACATCAAGCTCTGTTCCAATCGATCAAAACCTGGAAGCGAAGCGCTGCATAAGGATAATAGTGAATTAATTACTACTGACCTTGAGTTTCTCGACATGGAAGGCTGGGTTGATGATCTTGCGGTGCGCGGCCCATTTCTCGCCCTCGTGGCTCACCAGCCCACGGGACAGCCGGCTGACGATGCCCGTGTTCTTGCGCTTCTGGAAGTGTCCGAACTTGTTGGCGAGGATCTCACGCACCAGTTTGGCGTCGTTCACGATCACCCTCGGCGTCGGACCAAACCAAGTCACAGAAATTTTACCTGCAATTTAATTGTCGTTCTTGGTTCTTTCTTATACACATGAATCTCTCAGGAACAATATTCAGTGAAATCTTTCCAGTTCCCGGCGATGTTACCTACCGTGTTCCTTAATGGTGTCGTAGTAGAAGCGGTTCACGCGCGGCGTGATGTCGTGCGACAGCTGCATGGGCTTCGCCCGTGCTGCCGCGGCCAGCCGCGCGAACTCCTTCAGGTCGCCGAACGGAAAACGGTAAACCGTGCCGCGGAGGCCCTGGGCTTGCAGGGCCGGGCCCAGCCTCCGTGGGATGATCCAAGCCGACTCCAGCACCCGCCAGGCCCACCACAGGGCCAGGAACGACCCCAGGAAACAGAGCCAGGTCCATGGCTGCTGCAGCAACAACGTTCCAACCGCCATGGCCGAGCTCGTGTCAGCACGCTGCTAGACTGAGGTCTGAGGCAGCAAATTTATAGGGAACAGTGAATGGGAAATTTCCTCTGTTGTTCTTGGACTTTTCCGCATAGATTGGAACGCGTTGATGGAACAACCGATGCTTCAACGCAGAGGCAGAGCTGGGTGACGCTGATTGAATTGCTGACCTGGTGTGCCATCAGCGTATGCGTACGGGCATGCGTCAGAGCCGTCTTACATGGAGAAACAAACGGATGGAAGAAACAGAGATATAATTCCAAGGCGCTTGTGCCAAACATGCTCTCATTTCTCTTTTCGTATCCAAAATGAGTCCTAATAGCTGCAGTATATGTTATCCTAAGTCTCTTTTATTGTACATGTATGCATACTATACTGTAAGATCGATATGGCCAAATGTTATTCTTTCATGTTTATTTATCTACAGAAAAGCGATCCATACTTAGTAAATGATAAGATGATCATATATGTGGATAAGTAACTAAACGATCAGATTTTCTTGAGCTTGATCTGTGCCCCATGGTCAGGCTGCAGCGTAGCCACGGGGAACGGCGCATGCCTGTAGGTTGGCGAGAGCTCGAACTGGAAGCGTTGCAGGATCATGCTCAGTGCTATCTTTGCTTCGTGCAGTGCGAAGTTCTGGCCGATGCAGATCCTCGGCCCCCAGCCGAAGGGGAAGAACGCCGGCACGTCTTTGGACGCCTTGGAGATCCCCTCGGCGAACCTCTCTGGCCTGAAGTCATCGGCGTCTTCTCCCCATAGAGCTGGGTCGTGGTGGATGGTCAGGATTGGTAGAAACAGTTTCACGCCTGCTGGGTAACTAATGCCGCCCAGCTCCATCTCCTTGTATGTTTCTCGTTGAAGTAACCCGATTGGTGGGTACAACCTAAGCACCTCGTACAGAACCATGGTCACCTGCCACAATTATAAGAGCCAAATGTAAGGTACTCTACGATCAGCACGGGATTTTTTTTTTAAAAAAACATTGCAGCAGGGAAAAGAAAGCTCACAATTTTCAGATGATTCACGCCGTCAAGATCCGGCTGTTTCTCCCCGAAAACACGCAGAACCTCCTCCCTTGCGCGGTCCTGCCACTCGGAGTGCATGCTCAGCACGATCATTGTCCAGGTGAGCAGCACCGAAGTGGTCTCCATTCCGGCGAAGTAGAATATCTTCAGCTCGCCGATGATGTCGTCCATAGTCATCATCGGTTTGGAGTTTCCACTTTCATGGCTCTCTTTGGCGTTGGACTGTAGTAGCAATCCTAACATATCGCTCTCGTCGGCATGACCGTTCTTCATAGCTAGTTCCCTCTTCGTGATTATGCCTTTCAAGAGTGTTTCCACCTCTCGCGCATTTGCTTTTACCTTTCTGTTGAGCTTGGTTGGTAGGAATCTGAAAAACAAATAGGAAAGAATATCAGCGAGGGCAATAAAACAAGATGAATCAAAGGGCTTGTCTAGCTACCAATCAACATTAGAAAAAAAAAAGAAAAAAAATGAACTTTGAATCGACAAGATGAATAGTTGAATCAATTAGTTATGTATAAGTTCCGAGCGACTAATACGAGTCAGGCGCACGTACGTGTATCCCGGGATGTACAAGTTTGTCATGTTAATGAATATATTTGAATTTGCTCCGATTGTATCCGAAAGATCCTTCTTCCTTCGCTTAAGCTGCTACCAAACGCTGCGCGCGAGATGACGTCACCGGTGAGATCCTGCAGCTCCGGCCAGACATCTATCTCCTTTTCCTTGCCCGGCCCCATCGACTCCTCCCACCTACTTATCAGCTCGGTCGTGCAGGCAGTAAACGCCGGTAACATTTTCTGCACCGCTAAAATGTTAGAGGGCAAAGTGCTCTGTTTGGTAGTAATCGTTGGTATAATTCGCTCACCTTCAACTTCTCGAGAAGGAAAGCATGGTTGATGATCTTCCGATGAACTGCCCATTTCTCGCCTTTGTGGCCCGGCAGCCCCTGCCCGATTAGCTAGCTTGGTGAATCTGGAGGGCAGGTCAGCCTTTTTGAAGTGCCCGAACTTGTTCGACAGGACTTCCCGGACCAGCTTGGGGTCACCGAGGATCACAGCCGGCGTTGGTCCATTCCATATCATTGAAATTTTACCTGCCGGTTTTAGTTTTTCCATGAAGAAATTTTAACAAAAAAATCCAACCATTAGCTAGCCCAGAACATTTTTACACTGTTTGAGCAATCAGCAGAGCGCTGATGCTGCACTGTGTGAGCAATCGGCGTACCATGTTCCTTGACGGTGTCGTGGACGATTGGCAGAACGCGAGCGCTGATGCCGTGCGACTGCAGAGGCATGGACTTGGCTCGTTCCGCCGCGAGTCGGCGCACTCCTTCCTTCAGGTCGCCGTCCGGGAAGCGGTACGACGTGCCGCGGATGCCCTGGGCCCTCAGGGCCCGGCCCAGCCTCCGCGGGCTCAGCCAGCCCCACTCCAGCGCCCGCCATGCGAACCACAGGGCCACCGAGCCTCCCAGCACGTAGAGCAGCTCTTCCAATGCATCGATCGCCATGGCTTCCGATCAATCAAGCTTTTGTACCTTTGTTGGTTGCTTGGCCACAACGAACGACGCTAGGCTCAAACTTATATAGGAGGCAGGCAGGCCGCATCATGCGCTGTGTTGGCCTGTTTTTTTCTTGGAACACAATCCTTTACCTCCATGCTTTCCAGGGTGCGGGCGGCGTTGATTTTTCTTCAGATGCTCCCTTGCGTCGTGGAAGTTTCTGTGGTAAGGTCAGATCTGGTGGCGGGGAAGAGTTGGCACTAAGCATTTCTAGATTGCGTTGAGCACTTAAGCTCCTGTTCTGTTCTGTTCTGTGTGCACTACGGTCAATAGGCCCCGCATGTCGTACCCTATCCGTGAAGGAAAACATGATATGCAATTAAACAACACCTGGTGGTAGCATAGTTCTTGCATGGATGTCAATAAGGCGGAATCAGTGTGGAAAACTCGTAGACAATGCGTAAGTTCGCATTTGAATGTTCTGAAAGTTCGAAAGAGACTTTTCTGGCGACCCAGCATCGCGGTCCTCCGACGGTCCCCTCAATAACAAGGTCAGCTTTTTCAGCAGTATGGACTTTTAGTCCTGGTGCTCATTTAGTCATTTGCAACATTATGGATTTACCAACATGGGAATTGCATTCTCTCTTCTTTTTTTACATTCTTAATGCATGCATAAATTCTTTTTTATAGATGCGCACAAGTTTTACTCCATACCTAAATATAGGACTTCTAGCATTCAAAATTACAAAAATAATCTTAGAGTTAAAAGGCTACTATACTCCTTGTTTTCACCTCAACTCATTCTTCTATCAACCCTCAAAGTGTGTCCTATCCTAAAATGTCCTATACTAAGAGACATATGGAGTATTATTTTGAAGGAAGAAGTCCATTTTACTACCCTCAAGTATCCATGTTGTTCACTTAACCCCCTAAACTAAGTTTTAGTCCAATTTACTACCCCGAACTATCTAGATTGGTTCAATTCACCCCCTCGTGAAATTTTACTTTTTTGCTTCTCTTTGTACAGGTTATATTTGAAGCTCAAATTTTGTAGGATGGTAGATGATATCATCCTCTGTGCTAGAAAAATTGTTCCAGATTTTTTTAGAAACATTTTCTTACATTATTCTATCTTATATGTCAAATTTGTATTGCACACTTTCCACATACAAATTTTTTTTAAAAATTTATTTAAACATTTTTTTTAACATAAGGTATGTTGTAAACTATAATCTCACGAAATTTCACACTCAAACATGATGTGTACCTAAAGATACAAAAAAGAAAAATTTCATGAGAGAGTAAATTGAACCAATCTAAATAGCTAGAGGGAGTAAAATGGATCAAAAATTAGTTTAGGGGGTTATGTGAACTACATGGATACTTGAGGGTAGTAAAATGGACTTCTTCCTATTTTGAAATGCTGACATTGCTGGGCTAGAATTTTAACTAACGTATCGATTCCCTTGCAAAAAGAAAAAAAAACCTAACGTATCAATTCACTACAACAAATCTAGCTTTAATGAAACTCGATCCCAAATCGGGACCCCATATGAAACTCAGGGTGCCGCCAAGCGGGCCCAATGAGCGGCAGAAGACGCTCCCTCCCACATCCTTTTGCCCGAGCCCCTTTCCTACCAGCACCACATCGTCGCAGCTTCTTGCGGAAAAGAATGCAGCGACAACCATGGCGAGTGCGGATGTAGAGATCCATGCCCTCTTTCATCCTTGGAACAATCCGTGTTCAAAGCTCAGACCAATTCATCAACATGGTTGGAATATTTTCTTCGTTCATGTGGAACAATCCATTCTTATGTCAGGAACAATCCATCTTTATGGTGAGAACATTTTCTTCTGTTGCAAAGAACAATGATGGCGCTTGTGCAGCTCGTTGGAGCACGAGCGGGGCGCGTGAAACATGCGCTGGGTGGTGTGCGCGCGTGCGTGCAGAAGCTCGGGAGGAGCGAGGTAGAAACCGGCGAGAAAGGAGCGGCGGCTGGCAAAAGCTGTAGGGAAGAAGACGGAGCAAGAGCCATTGGATGCATGAGTTCACACTAATCTCAAATTACGTGTTCCAGGGTTGCGAGCACCCAAGTGCTATACTTCCTCCAATATCAAAATAGTTGTCGTTTTAAGGTTGTCCTAAGTCAAAGTTTTTAAACTTTGACTGTAAATATATTTTTATGTGTTAAGTTTAGAAATATGGAAATGAAATGAGAAGATTCGTATTAAAATATGATTTTATAAAAGTACACTTCAACTATATTTTATAGGAAAAAGTATTAGTCAAAATTGTGTATTGAAAATCGTATCAATGTCCAAAACGACAACTAGACACTGGAGGGAGTATATGATTTCCTTCCCAAACCAGCGTAGAGTGAAACCACCAACCAAGCTCATCTCGTACTGTTGCTATCCGGCCCAAAAAATATGCGCACAACTAATGTTCGTTTCAAAAAAGATTATATTAATTTATGGATCTGATCAAAGTCAAAAGATCCTATCTTTGACCAATGCTTTCTTTAATTTGTGAGAGATTGATGTTATTAGATTCATCATGAGAAATATTGATGATATATATTTTTTTTGTGTTTATAAATATAAATTTATAATAATTATTAGTCAAAAAAGTGAATTTTTAACTTTGACCAAACTCAGAGATGCAATTATATTTCAAATAGAGGGAGCATGTAACTCACTATTATTGTTGTATGAATATACTGTAAGATCGACCTATACAAATCATTATTCTTTGATGTTTATTTATTTAAATAAAAGGAAATAAAATTCCACACTACACGATATGATCATATATATGTAAATAAGAGACTGAACAATCATATTTTCTTGAGCTTGATCTGTGCCCCATGGTCAGGCTGCAGCGTAGAGACGAGGAAAGGCGCATGCGTGTAGGCTGGTGATAGCTCAAACTCAAAGCGTTGCAGGATCATGCTGAGTGCTATCTTGGCTTCGAGCAGTGCGAAGTTCTGGCCGATGCAGATCCTAGGCCCCCAGCCGAAGGGGAAGAACGCCGGCGCGTCCTTAGACGCCTTGGAGATCCCCTTGGCGAACCTTTCTGGCTTGAAGTCATCGGCGTCTTCTCCCCACAGAGCTGGGTCATGGTGGATGGTCAATATTGGTAGTACCAATTTCACGTCTGCTGGGTACTTGACACCACCGAGCTCCATCTCCTTGTATGTTCCTCGTTCAAGCAAGGGGATCGGTGGGTACAGCCTGAGCACCTCGTATAGAATCATGGTCACCTGCCAAATGTGTAGGAGCCAAATGTAATTAAGAAACTAACAGGTTGGCCCATGTAATTGCGTGTGGCTAGTATCAATAATAACTTTACTATAACTAATGTTTTGTTATATAGGTGTTTCATTAGTTTATTATTGCAATATCGATGCGTTTTCTCTAATATTAATATTTATAAGTGATTATTGTTATAATGAAAACAATGGGTAATTTATAAATTTATCAATGTGGGTAATATGTAGGCAAATTTTTTTATGACGGCGGTGGTGGTGTGTAATTTATTTTTCTGATTGTTGTGGTAATTTATTTTTTTATGTTCGTCTCGCTGCTTTGCAGCGGCTGCTTTGCAGCAGCTACAGTGTTCGCAGTTATTTCTTCTGCAGCTGCTACAGTATTTCTGCAGCTGCTACAGTGTTCGCAGTTATTTTTCTGCAGCTGCAGCCGCAGCTGCAGCGAAACGAACAGGCTAGAGAGTGAATGTGATAGCTCCTTTTTCTTTGTTGAATATGAAGGTACTAGATTCCATTTGCGGTAGGGAAAAAAAAGAAAAGAACATTGGCTGCATCAGAAAGAAAAAACTCACGATTTTCAGCTGATTTGCGCTGTCATGATCTGGCTGTTTCTTCCCGAAGACACGCAGGACCTCCTCCCTCGCGCGATCCTGCCACTCGGGGTGCATGCTCAGCACGATCATGGTCCACGTGAGCAGCACCGAAGTCGTATCCATTCCGGCGAAGTAGAATAGCTTCAGTTCGCCGATGATGTCGTCCAGGGTCATTGTCGGTTTGGAGCTTCCATTTTCCAGGCTGTCTTTGGCGTTGGACTGCAGTAGCAAGCCTAGCATATCGCTATCATCGGCATGGCCGTTCTTCATAGCTGTCTCCTTCTTTCTTATGACGCCTTTCAGGAGCGTTTCGACCTCTCGTGCATTTGCTTTTATCCTTCTATTGAGTTTGGTTGGTAGGAAGCTGAAGAGGCAAGAATATCAGAATGTGTTGAAATAAGATGAATGCGCTAGTTTGGATAGGATTTTCTTCAAAGAAAGTGAAGTTTGAATAAACACGATGAATAGCTTTTGAATAAATTAGTAATTATAGGTTCTGACGAGTTCTCTAATAATATGAGCTCACATACGTATAACCCGGGATGTGCAAATTTGACATGTGAGTTGCTAGTTGAACTTGTTCCGATTGTATCCGGAAAATCCTTCTCCCTTCAGTTAAGCTGCTACCGAACGCCGCGCCTGAGATGACGTCGCCGGTGAGATCCTGCAGCTCTGGCCAGACATCTATCTCCTTCTCTTTCCCTGTCCCCATTGAGTCCTCCCATCTACTTACCAGCTCGCTCGCGCAGGCAATAAACGCTGGGCCCATTTTCTGCAGCGGTAAAAATGTTAGGGGGCAAAGTGCTCTGTATGGCAATCGTCAGAGTAAATGCGTTCATCACCTTCAACTTCTCGAGAAGGAAAGCATGTTTGATGACCTTCCGATGAACTTCCCATTTCTCGCCTTCGTGCATCAGCAGCCCCTGTCCGATCAGCTTTATGAGTCTGGCGGGCAGTAGCGACTTTTTAAGGTTCCTAAACTGGGTCGACAGGACTTCTCGGACCAGCTTGGGGTCATCGAGGATCACACTCGGCGTTGGCCCGGTCCATACCATCGAAATTTTACCTGCCGGTTCAGTTTTTCCATGCAAGAAGTTTTGACAAAATTCTCAGCCATTTGTAAGCCCTGAACAAAGAACAATGTTTCACGTGCTGCTTGAGAAATCGGGCGTACCATGTTCCTTGATGGCGTTGTGGACGAGTGGCTGCACGCCCGCGCTGATGCCGTGCGACCGCAGAGGCATTGGCTTGGCTCGTTCCGCCGTGACTAGGCGCGCTTCTTCGTTGAGGTCGCCGTCCGGAAAGCGGTACGTCGTGCCGCGAAGGCCCTGAGCCCTCAGGGCTCGTCCCAGTCTTCGCGGGCTCAGCCAGCCCCACTCCAGCGCTCGCCAGGCGAACCACAGGGCCACCACGCCTCCCAGCACGAAGAGCAGCTCCTGCAATGCACCGATCGCCATGCTTCCCAGTTGCAAACGCTCAAGCTGTTGTGGTTTTGTTGGTTGCTTGGCCACAACGAACGACACAACATGGCTTTTATAGGAGACTGCTCCATGTGCCCGCCCTTGTCCTTCATTTTTTATCATCACATTCACAGCTGCAAGCTGCCTTCCATTCCATGGATGGCGCCGGCTTTGAGGGTCCCTTGGATATTCGAAGCTTCCGTGGTAAGACCAGTTCTGATGGCGCGCGAGTAGTAGGAACTAAGCAGTAAGCATTTCAAGATTTGAGTTGAGCTCCTGTTCTATCTGGGCTACGGTGAACAGGCGAGTAGCACATGTGGAAAGGCTGCGTGGGTACGTAGTTACTCGTTGGTTTCCCTGGTCAGTTCCGTGAAGAAGGAAAACAGAAAGCCCCAGTAAACACCTGGTAGCAAAGTTGTTGCATGAATGAATATCATAATGGCGAAATCAGTGTGGAAAACTCGTGTCGACAGCAAGCCAAGTAAACAACACCTAGTAGCAACTTCCCCGCATGGATGTCAAAATGACGTAATCAGGTGCGTGGCAAACTCGCAGACAAGTGCAAAACACAAATATATACACTATATATATTGTAAACTATTGCACCAACAACGTAGCTGATTCAATCATGCCCAAGCGGTTTTGTGGAACACTCTCTATGGAGTCAGTAGCGTTTGGATCCATGACTGCTT
Organism: Eragrostis curvula; assembly: GCA_007726485.1. Classification (NCBI taxonomy): domain Eukaryota; kingdom Viridiplantae; phylum Streptophyta; class Magnoliopsida; order Poales; family Poaceae; genus Eragrostis; species Eragrostis curvula. The sequence continues at coordinate 19,126,615 of RWGY01000009.1, read as the reverse complement.
ATCATTTTTTTTTGAGGGAATGCCATTCGGAGCACTTTATTGATTCGAAAGAATAGTTACATCGTTCATGAGATTTCTTAATATGAAGTTAGGGGGCTCATCGGCCCAAATACAAGTTTCTTGTGATGACATAGCTCGTCTAGCCAGCTCGTGCGCAACTTGATTGGCCTCCATGACTGCTTATCTGTAACATCCCAAATTTTCAAAGCAATCAAAAGGAATAAAAATCACTCAAAATTTAAATTTTTGTCTCGCTCTTACCTTGCCATAAATTTTCACCAAATAAAGTTCACTAAATAACCAAAACCTAGTTAGGATATGAAATTTTCTAAATGTTAAAACATGTGCTCAAGTGTTTGCTTTCATCTAAAATTCACTAAAAGTTTGAACTTTTGAATTTACAACAAACTAAAATAACTATGGGTTAAACTCTAGGAAATTCAACTTGAATTTAAAACCTTGAATTTAAACTTGCACAAACTTCATCATATGCATTTATGGTTTCCTTGTTTTCATTTTGAGTGTGTGTTTGTTTTCGTTCAGTCAAATTTGAATTCCCCATTCAAATTTGAATTCATGTTAAATCCTGAAAAGAATAAAACCTTTCCTTTCCCCAAACCATCTCGGGCCAAAACCCCCTTCTCCTTTCACCTCGGCCCAGCCTGCTCCCCCCCTTCTCTCTTCCTTTTCTCCAGAATTGGTTATGGGCCGCGCCCCTTCCTCCCGGTCCAGCAGAAGCCCAATTGTCCGGCCCAGCCTGGCCCGTCACCACCCGTCGTCTCCCTTCTCCTGCTACTGCCAGTCGCCGCCCACGCCGTCGTGACGCCGCCATGGCGTCAACTCTGTCGCCTCGTCGCGTCGCCCACGTGAAACCCCGGCGTCCAGTCGCTTCCGTGCCCATGTAGCCGCTCCGTGCTCACGTCAAAAGCAGAGCGCCCATCCTCCTCTCTCCTTGATCGATGACCACGACCGCCCGGAGACCGGCGAGCCCCATGCCGTGATGCCACCCTACGCAAGCTCTCCCTCGACCAGTCTCATCTCCGGCACTGTGGCCATCTCCTGCGCTCATCACCACACATGGCTGCCCATCATCCTCCCTGCAAGTCGTCGCATCGGCCATTAACGCCGACGACCGGAGCTTGACCTTGACCGCCCCGCTCTCTCCCGGCCTCCCTCACTTCCTCCCGCCTATAAAAACCGGCGTCGTGCTCCCCTCATCCTTTCCCCACTCGCAACTTTCCTCCTCGGCCACCATCAAGCTCCAATCGAGGCTTTTCCCCTTTCTTCTCCATTGACGGCCGCCGCCAAATTCACCCTTCGCGGCGAGCCCCGTGTCCCCGCAACACAACGACGAGCTCCGCGACGCCACGCTGCCCCTCTGGGACCCTTCCTCGTCGAGCAACGTCGCCCGGAGTCCCGCTTCCGTCGAGCAGTGCCGCGCGCCGCCGCGTGCCGCCGTGCGAGCTCAACGCCGGTCCCCTCCCGGCCTCGTCCCGCTCATCACGCGTGTGCGCCACCTCCGCCACGTCGCCGCGCGCCTCCCCGACCGACGCGACCTCGACGCGCCGCGCTCTCTCGGCCTCTTCCCCTCGTGCCGCCATCGAGTGCCGCCTCTGCGCGCCGCGTCCCTCCTCGATGCGCAGCACGTCCCGGCCACCTCCGTCTACGCAGCCACGACGCCAAACTTCGCGTCGACGCGCCGCGCCTCCAGGCCCTCTTCCCCATTCCGCTCCGCCACCGGGGCCCCTGCCTCGTCGTGCGTCGCTATCTCCTCGCCGCCTCACGTCGTCGCCCGCGCGTCCCGGACCCGCGCGTCGTCGATACGCCCCGCGGTGAGATCCCCGCACCCTCCTCTCTCTCCTGGTCCTCTCCCCGTCGCGGATAGACCACCGGAGCACCGCAGCGGCGAACTCCGGCAAGCCGCCAATGGCGCCGCTGCGCTCTGTCGCCGGCGACCACCGCGTCCGCCTCCCAACCGTCCAGTCCCCATCTGACGGCCCAGATTACATACCCTTCGGGTATGTAACCGGTCCACCATGGACCCATGGACTAGGTCCTTTGCCCCGGTCCACAGATCTCGTGGACATAGTCCATAGATTTTTCAATAGGAAAATAAATCCAGTAATTCTAGAAAATCTCAGGACCTCGTATTTTTACAGTTAAGCCCTCGTACTTTACTGTAATTCTGTTTAAGCCCTTTCTTTTTTCAGAAACAACCTTATACTTTCTGTAATTATCTTTTAGCCCTTGTCTTTTTGCACCGAGACCATTATACTTTCTGTAATTACAACTAGGCCCCTAGAACCTTCTGTTATTTCAGTTATGCCCCTGTTATGTTTCTGTAATTACCATCAAGTCCCTAGAACCTTCAAATAACCATATCTTTTCAACCGTAACTCCGTTTTGAGCGATTCTTGCGCTCACGCGTACATAGAAACGCATAGTACCCTTTGGTGCTATTCTTACAGCCTCAAAAATAGACCATCAGACCCTAATACCTTAATCTCCTCTCTCTTTTGATGTATTCCATATCGACAAATCATATAACGTCGATCTCGCATATCATAGGCGATGCTCATTTACCATTTGGCGTCGAACTCAACCATTCTTGTTGTATCACTTCACATCAGAACCTAGTAACCACTTTTATCGTTCAATCATCTTAACCATAGCTCGGCCCTATTGATTTATTATTCTCGTATTTATGTGGTCTTTCTTTGGAGCTTATTAGATTTATTGTTCATTGTTAGTTCAATTGATAGTTGATCTTAATCGATTGCTCTTTGTATTTGTATTTGCGACCATGCATGCATGTCGTGCTCGATCACGTACACGTGCCATCGTCATGCGCTTAGCTCATGGCAAATAATTAGTGGAATAATCTTAGTAATTAATCAATTTAGTAAGTAATTAGTAGCCAACCACCTTTAGTTAATAACCTAATATAAGTAGGTAATTAAAGTGACACACCTTGCACTTGTACATTTGTTGCATAAATCTTTATACAGGTCACAACCTGTATAAAGACTTAGTGTCGCAAGTGTACGGAGAACACATACACACGCCGCCTCTACCTACACATACAAGCATGCGCTTATCATGATTTAGCATCTCTCATACACATCAAAAGCCCTAGTGCTCATGCATTACCCCTAAAAGTCCTTTTAATATAATAGAACCCTTTTAAAGTAAAACTTGTTGCATCATACATAAATTGTGTCTTTTGTCTTTCTTCGGTGTTCTATTGGTTCTTATTGGAGTTAATTAGATCTTATTTGGTTCTTCTCGATATTATTTTCTTTTGCGGTAGTTTGTTTATACGGTATATTTCTATGCGCTAGTATACGTGAGATTCGAGAAAGAGCCAGAAGAATTCAAGGAAGATCCAAAAGACCCAAGCTTCAAGGACGAGCTGAAGAATCCAAGTCCAAGGACGAGTCAGAAGATACGAGCTTCTAGGAAGGATCTGAGGACCCGGATCACGAGGACGTGAAGAAGAAGACTTTAGTGAAGGCAAGCTCTACATCTCCTTGATCATGATTGAACCTACTATTTTCGCAATGCACCTATTCTGCATTACTTGTTATTTTACTGCTTGAGTAGCTATGGTCCTACTTGCTTATTGATATTGATGTCTGTTACTTAGGCGTTAATATCTGAATCCTTGTTACCCTTGTTTACCTGTCACCTTGATAACCCTATGATAGTTCTATCATTCCTATGATGGCACTTTTACCTTGCTACTAGAATGCTTAGGATCCCTGCAATGTTTCTACATTGCTATACCTTACTCACATATATGTTTTACAACTGTGTTAAATGAGTTTGGTGGTGTGTGTGATATTTTGGGATTGGGAGTAGCACAACTGTGTTAGGTGATGATGTTGATGGTGACAGTGATGATGGGATGGACCACTAGTGAATTGATGATTGTGTGATAGACCCCTAGTGTGAGATCTGGTGTTTGCCCGGCCATATAAGAATCGGTTCTGACGCCCGTTAACATAATGATTCACGTACAACCACGGAACCCCAAATGGGAAGGACCTATCCTACCTTCTTGGTACTCTTACAAATGTCATCTGGAGGCCAGTCGAGGCAACGAAAGCTTAGGAAAAGACGTGGGAAACGTACCTGTGATCCGGCTAGCGAAACCCGCTATCAGTTACGGGAGTGCCGCATGTCCTGGTATTTGTTACAGGATCCTGTTATTTGTTACAGGAGCACGACGTACCTTGAGTACAGTGCCAGATGTGACCTTCATGTCACAAGCCCCTGAGTGTGATTTCGTGGTGGAATTGTGAGACTACTCGGAGGAGATGGACTAGGCGTTGTGTACCCCCTTGCAAAGGGTGCATAGCCCGTGGGAAAAGATGTACAATCTCTGCAGAGTGTAAAATTCATCCGGATGGACGTTGTCACGGCATATGACACATTATTGTTACGCACGTATTGATTAGCCACACTTCTCTCTTCCCTTGGCGTGTGAGTGGGTTGTAGTCAGCCCGTGTTTTGGAAGTGATGGCAAGTCTGCCGGGTCGGTATGATCCTCGAGGTCAGAAGGCCCAACTAAAACTTGGGAACTGGCGGGAATGCCCATACTCCCCCAGGGCTAACCAACTAAATATTGACAATCAATTCCCTGTTTTATCTATGAACCCTTGTCTTGCTTTAGTGAACCCTGCATAAAGTTTGCTTTCTGCAAATGAACCTTATAGCCT
>RWGY01000009.1:19102767-19120894 GCA_007726485.1 Eragrostis curvula | reverse complement strand
TTACTCTGACGATTGCCATATAGAGAGCACTTTGCCCCCTAAAATTTTTACTGTCGCAGAAAATGGGGCCGGCGTTTATTGCCTGCACGAGCGAGCTGGTAAGTAGATGGGAGGACTCGATGGGGTCTGGCAAGGAGAAGGAGATAGATGTATGGCCAGAGCTGCAGGACCTCACCGGCGACGTCATCTCGCGCGCAGCGTTTGGTAGCAGCTTAAGTGAAGGGAGGAGGATTTTCCGGATACAATCGGAGCAAGTTCAACTAGCAACTCAAATGAGCAACATGTACATCCCGGGTTATACGTACGTGAGCTCAAATTATTAATTCATCAGAACCTTTACATACCAATTTATCTATTCCTTGTGTATATTCAAACTTCACTTTCCTAAAAACAAATCCTAGCCAAACAAGCGAATTCATCTTATTTTCCTACCCATTCTGATGTTCTTGCCTGTTCAGCTTCCTACCAACCAAGCTCAACAGAAGGGTACAAGCAAATGCACGAGAGGTCGAAACGCTCCTGAAAGGCATCATCACAAAAAGGAGAGAGCTATGAAGAACGGCCATGCCGATGATAGCGATATGCTAGGCTTGCTACTGCAGTCCAACGCCAAAGACAGCCAGGAAAATGGAAGCTCCAAACCGACGATGACCATGGACGACATTATCGGCGAGCTGAAGCTGTTCTACTTCGCCGGAATGGATACGACTTCGGTGCTGCTCACGTGGACCATGATCGTGCTGAGCATGCACCCCGAGTGGCAGGACCGCGCGAGGGAGGAGGTCCTGCGTGTTTTCGGGAAGAAACAGCCAGATCATGACAGCACAAATCAGCTGAAAATCGTGAGTTTTTTTCCTCTTTTTCTTTTGAGGGGAATTGAGTTTTTCCCCTACTGCGAGTAGAATCTATTCCCTTAATATTTGGCCAAGGATAGAAGCTACCAACCAATATCATTATGAAAAATTTAACCTAAAATACACATATAACTGTTTTTAATTACCCACAATTTGCATACAAATATTCCAAAATTCCTATACATAAATTTATTAATTACCCATTGTTTTCACTACAAAAGTAATCACCCGTAAAAATCTTAATAATAGAAGAATATACCGATATTGCAATAAACATCTATGTAACAGAATATTAGTTATAGTAAAGTTATTATTAGAACTAGCCACATAATTACATGGGACAGCCATAAGTTATTTATTTACATTTGTATGTATGGCAGGTGACCATGATTTTATACGAGGTGCTCCGGCTGTACCCACCGGTCACCATGCTTGAACGAGAAACATACAAGGAGATGGAGCTCGGCGGTGTTAAGTACCCAGCAGGTGTGACATTGGTGCTACCAATCGTGAGCAACCACCACGACCCAGTTCTGTGGGGAGAAGACGTCGATGACTTCAAGCCGGAAAGGTTCGCCGAGGGAATCTCCAAGGCATCCAAGGACGCGCCGGCGTTCTTCCCCTTCGGCTGGGGACCAAGGATCTGCATCGGCCAGAACTTCGCACTGTTGGAAGCCAAGATAGCACTGAGCATGATCCTCCAACGCTTTGAGTTTGAGCTATCTCCTACTTACACGCATGCGCCGTTCCCCGTCGCTACGCTACAGCCTGACCATGGGGCACAGATCAAGCTCAAGAGAATCTGATTGTTCAGTCTATTATTTTATTTACATATATATGATCATATTGTATAGTGTGGAATTTTATTTTATTTAAATAAATAAATAAATATCAAAGAATAACGATTTGTATAAGTCAATCTTACAATATATGCATACATGTACAATAATATTGAGTTACATACTCCTTCTATTTCAAAATATAATTGTGGATCTGGGTTTGGTCAAAATTAAACATTCATATTTTTGACTGATGATTTTTATAAATTTATAATTCTAAATAAATAAATTATATATCATATAATATTTATTGTTATGAATCTAACAACATAAATCTTACAAAAAATATATTAAGCGTCGTTTGACTTTGATCAGATCCAGAGCATTAATCATTTCGATACACGGGGAGTGGTATATTGCATCAGTTGTGCGCGTGTCCTTGGGCTGGATAGCAACGGTACGAGCTGGGCTTCGTTGGTGGGTTCAGACTGCACTGGTTTGGGATCATTTTGTTGCATGCTGGACTAATGAAAGAGAAACAGTCATACAGCAATTTCAACAGATGGGCAGGCCTGTTGTCGAGGTGGGTTTAGGTCCATATTTCCTACTTATTTGAGATACAGAATGTGCGAACTTGATGGGCAGGCCTGTTATCGAGGTGGGTTTAGATAAACGTCTGTCATGACTTGTTCTGATGATGTTATCAATTCCAAACAAGATTTGCTCAAAAAAAAATCAAATCCAAACAAGACATGACAGACATTTATCTAAAAAGATACATCGCCAGCAAAAAATCAAGGACAATTTTTTTATATAAAGATAACGAATTTGATGAAGATTGATCAAGACGATATTGGAACTTGAGAATTTTTGTACATGACTTGGACTCATGCTGAATTAGATACATATAATGACTTGGGCAGCTACAGCCCGGCCGCTACACCGTATCAGCATGAATGCAACGAGAAAATTCGTAGGACATAAATTAGTCTTGTTTAACTTTAGAAATATATTATTTTGTCTTAATTAAATGATAAAACTAAAATTCAATTTAATAACCTTTATATTAATATTGCAAAAGGTAAGCTTGGGTGCTACAGGGCAAGGTCCTCTGGATAGTGGGACCAACCCTGACATATGGCACCCACAAGCCACGCTTTAGGACTCAAAATGCTTAACAGTAGTAAAAAAACATTGTGATGGACTCATATATTTGTGATGTTTCGAGTCGCCTCACATGAAAAATGAGTGTCGCCCGCTTTGCCTTGGTTTGTGATGACTTTTTGTTGCTTTTTGTGACAGACATCTAATCTTCATCACTAAACTCCTTCGATCTCCATGAATCATCATAAAACGGCGCATCTGTGATGTTTTGATTAATTATCATTTTATAATCATCATAGAAGGCTAATTTTTTTGTAATGAATCAATACCATAATTAGCTCAAATTTGAGCTAACAAATATAGATTAGTTTAACAATATTGATTAGTTTCAAATCGATACCAACAATTTAACAATATAGATTAGTTTTAAAAAATGATACATGCATGCATGAAGAATGTGAAAAAAAAAGAATGCAACTCCCATGCCGGTAAATCGGATGCAGTCTACATGTATGTTAGGATTAGTTTATCATACATGTAATGACATCATCTGTGGTACAATTTTATAACGAATAAAAAAAATTTAAAATAAAAACAAACAGAGTTCTAAAAGAAACACTAGGGCGCTCCACATGCAATCGACTGGCGGCAACGTGAAATTCTCTGCATCGTCTTCAACGTAGTCTTTGGCTTCTTCACTGAGCAACATTTAATATATGGAAAAGCAAGAACATGAGTATTTAGAGTATTCAACAAGTATAAAAAAAAGTATGATATGCAAGGCTAAGTGTGTGTTTGATTTGTCTGAAAACGGCTATGGCTTTTTGAAAAAGTCAAATAGACAACCAAAAGACCTGCTTTTATCAACTGGCTGTATAGAAAAGCAGCTTTTCCTCTGTACAAACTTCGCAGTATCAACTGGCTGTATAGAAAAGCAGCTTTTCCTCTGTACAAACTTCGCAGCCAGCCCAGACCTGCTTTCACCGGCTGTGGAGGGGTCATTTTCGCTAAAATTACCCGCCTGCCACTGTAAGTTGCGTACCGGTTCGATTTTCTTTTCTCTCAGAGCAACAGAGGGCCTCCTCCCTTGTTCGCATGGCTTCTTCCCTCGCCGGCGGCAGGCCCTTCTTCCCTCCCTCGCCCCCCCCCCCCCCCCCCCCCTCCTCTCCACTTCATCGTCGCAGGGCCGTGCTGCTGCTGATCGCCGCATCAAGCAGACGCGCGAGGCGCCGCGCATGGAGTAGGCACCGGAGCGGCGCATCGAGCAGGCCATCTACCCTCATCTCCAACTCGAGGCGCGCCCCACTGGATCCCCTCCCCTCCTCTCCAAAGCGAGACAGTGCTGCACCCCCTCGGCATCCTCCAGCCCCACCAGGCCATCACCCGCAGCTCAACCTTCCATGGCAGCACCATCGAGCTCAACCTTCCATGGCCGCCCCTCTCCAAAATCAGCCGCTATCCCATGGTTCTGATCCGAAATCTCGCATCAAATAGTTCCGCCATAGCACTGGGATTCGATTCCCGTACTTCCCAACCACTTTTACCCTTCTTCCCCAGCCAATTTGAGCTTCCTAATATTGCCCATGGCGGACTGCATCTCTGGACTGGAAGAACGACATGAAAACCATCTTTTACGAAAAGGCCCTCACAATAACTTGTAACTAATCATAGTACTGTTTGTGTCTTGGCTTGTTTACAGAAAACCTTACGAGTTAAGAGAATTGCCAAACACATTTTGAAACTTTTGACCATATGTTAATGATCGATGCAAAGTTTAAACAAATAAGTTTTCCTTTCTAAAAGTGGAAGCAGCACATGTGAAATAATTTACATGTTAATCTCCAAACAAGACATTGTTTTATGATCAATTTCTATATAAATCGTTTCTTAGACCTTTAGAGGAATTACATACATTTCTACAGTTTTTTTCACAGCCACAGCTATTTCAACCAAACAGCTTTTAGCTTTTTTCACAGCTCATATACCACAGCAGCTTTTTTCACAGCTCACAGCCACAGCAGCTTTTTTCACAGCCACAGCCCAACCAAACACACCCTAAATCAAGAACTTAGAGTCTGCTTCTATGCAATCCTAACATAGAGGCCTATATCTAAAACATCCTATTTACTAGATGTGATGACAAATACCCAAACACCAACAAAGATAGCTCATCGGATTCCCAGTCCGATACCAACTCACCAGGTTCCTACCACCCGGCTACCAAACCAACCCAACCAACTAATCATCCATAAAGTCCAGGCTCGCTCGTGGTCATGCTTCAGCGCCGGTCCATTGGTCCATGGTGGACGACGGGTGGCGCCACCACATGACATGGCGAAGCCTCGCCAATGCATGGCCGAGATAGCGCTTCCGTGCCTGGAAGCTCACCGTGAGGTGCACTAAAGAGAGGATGGCGATGCTCGCCATGTAGTTTCTCAGCATCATGGCAACTCAAAGGCGAGTGGCGGTGGTGATTTGCAGAGGCGGTTGATGGAGCTCGGCACGACAACACAACACTCGGGAAGGGAGATGTTAACGAGGTGAATAGGTGAAGCCTCCACGCAAAGCTCCCAGCAGCGAAGAACGTGATGGAGAGGTCCGAGAGGGCACGACAACATTGATCATCGAGCTGCATATGAGCACAGTAATGGAGACGGCGCACGATAGGGTTTGGTGAGGCGGTGACGCTAGAGTGAGCTCAGAACCTAAAAAAATAGGGGTTGGAGTGCTGGCGGGTGAGGGCGGCGCTGGAGAGGATCATGTGCGATGGAAGCTGGCGGTTGCGGCTTGGGCACAGCAACAGGAATGACATTGGGTCCCCCGTGTCAATGACACGGAAGGAGAAGAGCCAGTGGTCTGGTGATCTGATGTTGTTGGGCTCGGCCCAAGAGAAAAGGGAAAAGAGAGGCGGATGAGCGGAGGAGGAAGGATAGGTTTCATTTTGGCCCTAAGAATTTAGGAATTTCGGTTCAACAAAGATAATAGGAAATATAGAGAAATAAAGGCAGAGAACTTAGGAGAAGCCGATAGGGATTTTTGTGAATATGGGGAAAACTTTTCATTTTTTTTTAACCTTCAAGATCCTTACCCTATTCAAGAAAATTATAAATTCGACTTTCATCACATATATTTTATTTTCCAACAAAAGCTAAAAGAAATAAAGAAAAATAATTCACATCCCAAAATGGTAATATATTGTAGTAGTCATGATAATGTCATACCCCATTTCTGGAATATGTTGTGCATCCTGTATCAGTCCCTGGATCAGTAGACGATACGCACAAGAACACAGATATGATAATCAAAAGCATACTTCGAATAGGTAAATAAGTACAATACCTAAGATATAGGACCCTTAGTAGCGGTACGACAAGGACTTATAACTGTCCAAGTCCATCCAACCGACTAAAGGTGAAGCAGACAGCGGAAACCTTGGCCCAAAGCCACAAGCAAACTTGAGAAGCAGAACTGAAAACCCAATCGTCGTCGTCTTCTATGAAGTCTTCTCCTAATAAACCAACAGTCGCAAACGCGTGAGTACATAAGGTACTCAGTAAGCCCTACACTACACAATGGTATATATACATGCATATTTGGTCTTAGCAAGGAGGAGGCTATAAGGTTCATTTGCAGAAAGCAAACTTTATGCAGGGTTCACTAAAGCAAGACAAGGGTTCATAGATAAAACAGGGAATTGATTGTCAATATTTTAGTTGGTTAGCCCCGGGGGAGTATGGGCATTCCCGCCAGTTCCCAAGTTTTAGTTGGGCCTTCTGACCTCGAGGATCATACCGACCCGGCACACTTGCCATCACTTCCAAAACACGGGCTGACTACAACCCACTCACATGGCAAGGGAAGAGAGAAGTGTGGCTAATCAATACGTGCGTAACAATAATGTGTCATATGCTGTGACAACGTCCATCCAGATGAATTTTACACTCTGCAGAGATTGTACATCTTTTCCCACGGGCTATGCACCCTTTGCAAGGGGGTACACAACGCCTAGTCCATCTCCTCCGAGTAGTCTCACAATTCCACCACGAAATCACACTCAGGGGCTTGTCACATGAAGGTCACATCTGGCACTGTACTCAAGGTACATCGTGCTCCTGTAACAAATAACAGGATCCTGTAACAAATACCAGGACAGGCGGCACTCCCATAACTGATAGCGGGTTTCGCTAGCCGGATCACAGGTACGTTTCCCACGTCTTTTCCTGAGCTTTCGTTGCCTCGACTGGCCTCCAGATGGCATTTGTAAGAGTACCAAGAAGGTAGGGTAGGTTCTTCCCATTTAGGGTTCCGTGGTTGTACGTGAATCATTATGTTAACGGGCGTCAGAACCGATCCTTATATGGCCGGGCAAACACCAGATCTCACACTAGGGGTCTATCACACAATCATCAATTCACTAGTGGCCTTGCCCGCAATCCAACCCACCCCATCATCACTGTCACCATCAACATCATCACCTAACACAGTTGTGCTACTCCCAATCCCAAAATATCACACACACCACCAAACTCATTTAACACAGTTGTAAAACATATATGTGAGTAAGGTATAGCAATGTAGAAACATTGCAGGGATCCTAAGCATTCTAGTAGCAAGGTAAAAGTGCCATCATAGGAATGATAGAACTATCATAGGGTTATCAAGGTGACAGGTAAACAAGGGTAACAAGGATTCAGATATTAACGCCTAAGTAACAGACATCAATATCAATAAGCAAGTAGGACCATAGCTACTCAAGCAGTAAAATAACAAGTAATGCAGAATAGGTGCATTGCGAAAACAGTAGGTTCAATCATGATCAAGGAGATGTAAAGCTTGCCTTCACTAAAGTCTTCTTCTTCACGTCCTCGTGATCCGGGTCCTCAGATCCTTCCTAGAAGCTCGTATCTTCTGACTCGTCCTTGGACTTGAATTCTTCAGCTCGTCCTTGAAGCTTGGGTCTTTTGGATCTTCCTTGAATTCTTCTGGCTCTTTCTCGAATCTCACGTATGCTAGCGCATAGAAATATACCGTATAAACAAACTACCGCAAAAGAAAATAAGATCGAGAAGAACCAAATAAGATCTAATTAACTCCAATAAGAACCGATAGAACACCGAAGAAAGACAAAAGACACAATTTATGTATGATGCAACAAATTTTACTTTAAAAGGGTTCTATTATATTAAAAGTACTATTAGGGGTAATGCATGAGCACTAGGGCTTTTGATGTGTATGAGAGATGCTAAATCATGATAAGCGCATGCTTGTATGTGTAGGTAGAGGCGGCGTGTGTATGTGTTCTCCGTACACTTGCGACACTAAGTCTTTATACAGGTTGTGACCTGTATAAAGATTTATGCAACAAATGTACAAGTGCAAGGTGTGTCACTTTAATTACCTACTTATATTAGGTTATTAACTAAAGGTGGTTGGCTACTAATTACTTACTAAATTGATTAATTACTAAGATTATTCCACTAATTATTTGCCATGAGCTAAGCGCATGACGATGGCACGTGTACGTGATCGAGCACGACATGCATGCATGGTCGCAAATACAAATACAAAGAGCAATCGATTAAGATCAACTAGCAATTGAACTAACAATGAACAATAAATCTAATAAGCTCCAAAGAAAGACCACATAAATACGAGAATAATAAATCAATAGGGCCGAGCTATGGTTAAGATGATTGAGCGATAAAAGAGGTTACTAGGTTCTGATGTGAAGTGATACAACAAGAATGGTTGAGTTCGACGCCAAATGGTAAATGAGCATCGCCTATGATATGCGAGATCGACGTTATATGATTTGTCGATATGGAATACATCAAAAGAGAGAGGAGATTAAGGTATTAGGGTCTGATGGTCTATTTTTGAGGCTGTAAGAATAGCACCAAAGGGTACTATGCGTTTCTATGTACGCGTGAGCGCAAGAATCGCTCAAAACGGAGTTACGGTTGAAAAGATATGGTTATTTGAAGGTTCTAGGGACTTGATGGTAATTACAGAAACATAACAGGGGCATAACTGAAATAACAGAAAGGTTCTAGGGGCCTAGTTGTAATTACAGAAAGTATAATGGTCTCGGTGCAAAAAGACAAGGGCTAAAAGATAATTACAGAAAGTATAAGGTTGTTTCTGAAAAAAGAAAGGGCTTAAATAGAATTACAGTAAAGTACGAGGGCTTAACTGTAAAAATACGAGGTCCTGAGATTTTCTAGAATTACTGGATTTATTTTCCTATTGAAAAATCTATGGACTATGTCCACGAGATCTGTGGACCGGGGCAAAGGACCGAGTCCATGGGTCCATGGTGGACCGGTTACATACCCGAAGGGGTATGTAATCTGGGCCGTCAGATGGGGACTGGACGGTTGGGAGGCGGACGCGGTGGTCGCCGGCGACAGAGCGCGGCGGCGCCATTGGCGGCTCGCCGGAGTTCGCCGCTGCGGCGCTCCGGTGGTCTATCCGCGACGGGGAGAGGACAGGAGAGAGAGGAGGGTGCGGGGATCTCACCGCGGGGCGTGTTGACGACGCGCGGGTCCGGGACGCGCGGGCGACGACGTGAGGCGGCGAGGAGATAGCGACGCACGACGAGGCAGGGGCTCCGGTGGCGGAGCGGAATGGGGAAGAGGGCCTGGAGGCGCGGCGCGTCGACACGAAGTTTGGCGTCGTGGCTGCGTAGACGGAGGTGGCCGGGACATGCTGCGCATCGAGGAGGGACGCGGCGCGCAGAGGCGGCACTCGATGGCGGCACGAGGGGAAGAGGCCGAGAGAGCGCTGCGCGTCAAGGTCGCGTCGGTCGGGGAGGCGCGCGGCGACGTGGCGGAGGTGGCGCACACGCGTGACGAGCGGGACGAGGCCGGGAGGGGACCGGCGTTGAGCTCGCACGGCGGCACGCGGCGGCGCGCGGCACTGCTCGACGGAAGCGGGACTCCTAGCGACGTTGCTCGACGAGGAAGGGTCCCAGAGGGGCAGCGTGGCGTCGCGGAGCTCGTCGTTGTGTTGAGGGGACGCGGGGCTCGCCGCGAAGGGTGAATTTGGCGGCGGCCGTCAATGGAGAAGAAAGGGGAAAAGCCTCGATTGGAGCTTGATGGTGGCCGAGGTGGAAAGTTGCGAGTGGGGAAAGGATGAGGGGAGCAGGACGCCGGTTTTTATAGGCGGGAGGAAGTGAGGGAGGCCGGGAGAGAGCGGGGCGGTCAAGGTCAAGCTCCGGTCGTCGGCGTTAATGGCCGATGCGACGACTTGCAGGGAGGATGATGGGCAGCCATGTGTGGTGATGAGCGCAGGAGATGGCCACAGTGCCGGAGATGAGACTGGTCGAGGGAGAGCTTGCGTAGGGTGGCATCATGGCATGGGGCTCGCCGGTCTCCGGGCGGTCGTGGTCATCGATCAAGGAGAGAGGAGGATGGGCGCTCTGCTTTTGACGTGAGCACGGAGCGGCTACACGGGCACGGAAGCGACTGGACGCCGGGGTTTCACGTGGGCGACGCGACGAGGCGACAGAGTTGACGCCATGGCGGCGTCACGACGGCGTGGGTGGCGACTGGCAGTAGCAGGAGAAGGGAGACGACGGGTGGTGACGGGCCAGGCTGGGCCGGACAATTGGGCTTCCGCTGGACCGAGAGGAAGGGGCGCGGCCCATAACCAATTCTGGAGAAAAGGAAGAGAGAAGGGGGGGGAGCAGGCTGGGCCGAGGTGAAAGGAGAAGGGGGTTTTGGCCCGAGATGGTTTGGGGAAAGGAAAGGTTTTATTCTTTTCAGGATTTAACATGAATTCAAATTTGAATGGGGAATTCAAATTTGACTGAACGAAAACAAACACACACTCAAAATGAAAACAAGGAAACCATAAATGCATATGATGAAATTTGTGCAAGTTTAAATTCAAGGTTTTAAATTCAAGTTGAATTTCCTAGAGTTTAACCCATAGTTATTTTAGTTTGTTGTAAATTCAAAAGTTCAAACTTTTAGTGAATTTTAGATGAAAGCAAACACTTGAGCACATGTTTTAACATTTAGAAAATTTCATATCCTAACTAGGTTTTGGTTATTTAGTGAACTTTATTTGGTGAAAATTTATGGCAAGGTAAGAGCGAGACAAAAATTTAAATTTTGAGTGATTTTTATTCCTTTTGATTGCTTTGAAAATTTGGGATGTTACAGATAAGCAGTCATGGAGGCCAATCAAGTTGCGCACGAGCTGGCTAGACGAGCTATGTCATCACAAGAAACTTGTATTTGGGCCGATGAGCCCCCTAGCTTCATATTAAGAAATCTCATGAAGGATGTAACTATTCTTTCGAATCAATAAAGTGCTCCGAATGTCATTCCCTAAAAAAAAAAATGATAAGCAGTCATGGATCCAAACGCTACTGACTCCATAGAGAGTGTTCCACAAAACCGCTTGGGCATGATTGAATCAGCTACGTTGTTGGTGCAATAGTTTACAATATATATAGTGTATATATTTGTGTTTTGCACTTGTCTGCGAGTTTGCCACGCACCTGATTACGTCATTTTAACATCTAGCGGGGAAGTTGGTACTAGGTGTTGTTTACTTGGCTTGCTGTCGACGAGTTTTCCACACTGATTTCGCCATTATGATATTCATTCATGCAACAACTTTGCTACCAGGTGTTTACTGGGGCTTTCTGTTTTCCTTCTTCACGGAACTGACCAGGGAAACCAACGAGTAACTACCTACCCACGCAGCCTTTCCACATGTGCTACTCGCCTGTTCACCGTAGCCCAGATAGAACAGGAGCTCAACTCAAATCTTGAAATGCTTACTGCTTAGTTCCTACTACTCGCGCGCCATCAGAACTGGTCTTACCACGGAAGCTTCGAATATCCAACGGACCCTCAAAGCCGGCGCCATCCATGGAATGGAAGGCAGCTTGCAGCTGTGAATGTGATGATAAAAAATGAAGGACAAGGGCGGGCACATGGAGCAGTCTCCTATAAAAGCCATGTTGTGTCGTTCGTTGTGGCCAAGCAACCAACAAAACCACAACAGCTTGAGCGTTTGCAACTGGGAAGCATGGCGATCGGTGCATTGCAGGAGCTGCTCTTCGTGCTGGGAGGCGTGGTGGCCCTGTGGTTCGCCTGGCGAGCGCTGGAGTGGGGCTGGCTGAGCCCGCGAAGACTGGAACGGGCCCTGAGGGCTCAGGGCCTTCGCGGCACGACGTACCGCTTCCCGGACGGCGACCTGAAAGAAGAAGCGCGCCTAGTCGCGGCGGAACGAGCCAAACCAATGCCTCTGCGGTCGCACGGCATCAGCGCTCGCGTGCAGCCGCTAGTCCACAACGTCGTCAAGGAACATGGTACGCCGATTGCTCAAACAGTACGTCAAATGGTCGAGAATTTTGTTAAAACTTCTTTCATGGAAAAAACTTAACGGCAGGTAAAATTTCAATGGTATGGATCGGGCCAATGCCGAGCGTGATCCTCGATGAGCCCAAGTTGGTCCGCGAAGTCCTGTCGACCCAGTTTAGGCACGTCAAGAAGTCGCTGCTGAACTACAAATTCATGAAGCTGGTCGGACTGGGGCTGCTGACCCACGAAGGCGAGAAATGGGAAGTTCATCGGAAGATCATCAGACATGCTTTCCTTCTCGAGAAGTTGAAGGTAATGAACGATTTACTCTGACGATTGCCATATAGAGAGCACTTTGCCCCCTAAAATTTTTACTGTCGCAGAAAATGGGGCCGGCGTTTATTGCCTGCACGAGCGAGCTGGTAAGTAGATGGGAGGACTCGATGGTGTCTGGCAAGGAGAAGGAGATAGATGTATGGCCAGAGCTGCAGGACCTCACCGGCGACGTCATCTCGCGCGCAGCGTTTGGTAGCAGCTTAAGTGAAGGGAGGAGGATTTTCAGGATACAATCGGAGCAAGTTCAACTAGCAACTCAAATGAGCAACATGTACATCCCGGGTTATACGTACGTGAGCTCAAATTATTAATTCATCAGAACCTTTACATACCAATTTATCTATTCCTTGTGTATATTCAAACTTCACTTTCCTAAAAACAAATCCTAGCCAAACAAGCGAATTCATCTTATTTTCCTACCCATTCTGATGTTCTTGCCTGTTCAGCTTCCTACCAACCAAGCTCAACAGAAGGGTACAAGCAAATGCACGAGAGGTCGAAACGCTCCTGAAAGGCATCATCACAAAAAAGGAGAGAGCTATGAAGAACGGCCATGCCGATGATAGCGATATGCTAGGCTTGCTACTGCAGTCCAACGCCAAAGACAGCCAGGAAAATGGAAGCTCCAAACCGACGATGACCATGGACGACATTATCGGCGAGCTGAAGCTGTTCTACTTCGCCGGAATGGATACGACTTCGGTGCTGCTCACGTGGACCATGATCGTGCTGAGCATGCACCCCGAGTGGCAGGACCGCGCGAGGGAGGAGGTCCTGCGTGTTTTCGGGAAGAAACAGCCAGATCATGACAGCACAAATCAGCTGAAAATCGTGAGTTTTTTTCCTCTTTTTCTTTTGAGGGGAATTGAGTTTTTCCCCTACTGCGAGTAGAATCTATTCCCTTAATATTTGGCCAAGGATAGAAGCTACCAACCAATATCATTATGAAAAATTTAACCTAAAATACACATATAACTGTTTTTAATTACCCACAATTTGCATACAAAATATTCCAAAATTCCTATACATAAATTTATTAATTACCCATTGTTTTCACTACAAAAGTAATCACCCGTAAAAATCTTAATAATAGAAGAATATACCGATATTGCAATAAACATCTATGTAACAGAATATTAGTTATAGTAAAGTTATTATTAGAACTAGCCACATAATTACATGGGACAGCCATAAGTTATTTATTTACATTTGTATGTATGGCAGGTGACCATGATTTTATACGAGGTGCTCCGGCTGTACCCACCGGTCACCATGCTTGAACGAGAAACATACAAGGAGATGGAGCTCGGCGGTGTTAAGTACCCAGCAGGTGTGACGTTGATGCTACCAATCGTGAGCATCCACCACGACCCAGTTCTGTGGGGAGAAGACGTCGATGACTTCAAGCCGGAAAGGTTCGCCGAGGGAATCTCCAAGGCATCCAAGGACGCGCCGGCGTTCTTCCCCTTCGGCTGGGGACCAAGGATCTGCATCGGCCAGAACTTCGCACTGTTGGAAGCCAAGATAGCACTGAGCATGATCCTCCAACGCTTTGAGTTTGAGCTATCTCCTACTTACACGCATGCGCCGTTCCCCGTCGCTACGCTACAGCCTGACCATGGGGCACAGATCAAGCTCAAGAGAATCTGATTGTTCAGTCTATTATTTTATTTACATATATATGATCATATTGTATAGTGTGGAATTTTATTTTATTTAAATAAATAAATAAATATCAAAGAATAACGATTTGTATAAGTCAATCTTACAATATATGCATACATGTACAATAATATTGAGTTACATACTCCTTCTATTTCAAAATATAATTGTGGATCTGGATTTGGTCAAAATTAAACATTCATATTTTTGACTGATGATTTTTATAAATTTATAATTCTAAATAAATAAATTATATATCATATAATATTTATTGTTATGAATCTAACAACATAAATCTTACAAAAAATATATTAAGCGTCGTTTGACTTTGATCAGATCCAGAGCATTAATCATTTCGATACACGGGGAGTGGTATATTGCATCAGTTGTGCGCGTGTCCTTGGGCTGGATAGCAACGGTACGAGCTGGGCTTCGTTGGTGGGTTCAGACTGCACTGGTTTGGGATCATTTTGTTGCATGCTGGACTAATGAAAGAGAAACAGTCATACAGCAATTTCAACAGATGGGCAGGCCTGTTGTCGAGGTGGGTTTAGGTCCATATTTCCTACTTATTTGAGATACAGAATGTGCGAACTCGATGGGCAGGCCTGTTATCGAGGTGGGTTTAGATAAACGTCTGTCATGACTTGTTCTGATGATGTTATCAATTCCAAACAAGATTTGCTCAAAAAAAAATCAAATCCAAACAAGACATGACAGACATTTATCTAAAAAGATACATCGCCAGCAAAAAATCAAGGACAATTTTTTTATATAAAGATAACGAATTTGATGAAGATTGATCAAGACGATATTGGAACTTGAGAATTTTTGTACATGACTTGGACTCATGCTGAATTAGATACATATAATGACTTGGGCAGCTACAGCCCGGCCGCTACACCGTATCAGCATGAATGCAACGAGAAAATTCGTAGGACATAAATTAGTCTTGTTTAACTTTAGAAATATATTATTTTGTCTTAATTAAATGATAAAACTAAAATTCAATTTAATAACCTTTATATTAATATTGCAAAAGGTAAGCTTGGGTGCTACAGGGCAAGGTCCTCTGGATAGTGGGACCAACCCTGACATATGGCACCCACAAGCCACGCTTTAGGACTCAAAATGCTTAACAGTAGTAAAAAAACATTGTGATGGACTCATATATTTGTGATGTTTCGAGTCGCCTCACATGAAAAATGAGTGTCGCCCGCTTTGCCTTGGTTTGTGATGACTTTTTGTTGCTTTTTGTGACAGACATCTAATGTTCATCACTAAACTCCTTCGATCTCCATGAATCATCATAAAACGGCGCATCTGTGATGTTTTGATTAATTATCATTTTATAATCATCATAGAAGGCTAATTTTTTTGTAATGAATCAATACCATAATTAGCTCAAATTTGAGCTAACAAATATAGATTAGTTTAACAATATTGATTAGTTTCAAATCGATACCAACAATTTAACAATATAGATTAGTTTAAAAAAATGATACATGCATGCATGAAGAATGTGAAAAAAAAAGAATGCAACTCCCATGCCGGTAAATCGGATGCAGTCTACATGTATGTTAGGATTAGTTTATCATACATGTAATGACATCATCTGTGGTACAATTTTATAACGAATAAAAAAATTTAAATAAAAACAAACAGAGTTCTAAAAGAAACACTAGGGCGCTCCACATGCAATCGACTGGCGGCAACGTGAAATTCTCTGCATCGTCTTCAACGTAGTCTTTGGCTTCTTCACTGAGCAACATTTAATATATGGAAAAGCAAGAACATGAGTATTTAGAGTATTCAACAAGTATAAAAAAAAGTATGATATGCAAGGCTAAGTGTGTGTTTGATTTGTCTGAAAACGGCTGTGGCTTTTTGAAAAAGTCAAATAGACAACCAAAAGACCTGCTTTTATCAACTGGCTGTATAGAAAAGCAGCTTTTCCTCTGTACAAACTTCGCAGCCAGCCCAGACCTGCTTTCACCGGCTGTGCAGGGGTCATTTTCGGTAAAATTACCCGCCTACCACTGCTAAGTTGCGTACCGGTTCGATTTTCTTTTCTCTCAGAGCAACAGAGGGCCTCCTCCCTTGTTCGCATGGCTTCTTCCCTCGCCGGCGGCAGGCCCTTCTTCCCTCCCTGCCCCCCCCCCCCCCCCCCCCCCCCCTCTCCACTTCATCGTCGCAGGGCCGTGCTGCTGCTGATCGCCGCATCAAGCAGACGCGCGAGGCGCCGCGCATGGAGTAGGCACTGGAGCGGCGCATCGAGCAGGCCATCTACCCTCATCTCCAACTCGAGGCGCGCCCCACTGGATCCCCTCCCCTCCTCTCCAAAGCGAGACAGTGCTGCACCTCCTCGGCATCCTCCAGCCCCACCAGGCCATCACCCGCAGCTCAACCTTCCATGGCAGCACCATCGAGCTCAACCTTCCATGGCCGCCCCTCTCCAAAATCAGCCGCTATCCCATGGTTCTGATCCGAAATCTCGCATCAAATAGTTGCGCCATAGCACTGGGATTCGATTCCCCTACTTCCCAACCACTTTTACCCTTCTTCCCCAGCCAATTTGAGCTTCCTAATATTGCCCATGGCGGACTGCATATCTGGACTGGAAGAACGACATGAAAACCATCTTTTACGAAAAGGCCCTCACAATAACTTGTAACTAATCATAGTACTGTTTGTGTCTTGGCTTGTTTACAGAAAACCATACGAGTTAAGAGAATTGCCAAACACATTTTGAAACTTTTGACCATATGTTAATGATCGATGCAAAGTTTAAACAAATAAGTTTTCCTTTCTAAAAGTGGAAGCAGCACATGTGAAATAATTTACATGTTAATCTCCAAACAAGACATTGTTTTATGATCAATTTCTATATAAATCGTTTCTTAGACCTTTAGAGGAATTACATACATTTCTACAGTTTTTTTCACAGCCACAGCTATTTCAACCAAACGGCTTTTAGCTTTTTTCACATCTCATATACCACAGCAGCTTTTTTCACAGCTCACAGCCACAGCAGCTTTTTTCACAGCCACAGCCCAACCAAACACACCCTAAATCAAGAACTTAGAGTCTGCTTCTATGCAATCCTAACATAGAGGCCTATATCTAAAACATCCTATTTACTAGATGTGATGACAAATACCCAAACACCAACAAAGATAGCTCATCGGATTCCCAGTCCGATACCAACTCACCAGGTTCCCACCACCCGGCTACCAAACCAACCCAACCAACTAATCATCCATAAAGTCCAGGCTCGCTCGTGGTCATGCTTCGGCGCCGGTCCATTGGTCCATGGTGGACTGGACAGTTTGGACGGGTGGCGCCACCACATGACATGGCGAAGCCTCGCCAAAGCATGGCCGAGATAGCGCTTCCGTGCCTGGAAGCTCACCGTGAGGTGCACTAAAGAGAGGATGGCGATGCTCGCCATGTAGTTTCTCAGCATCATGGCAGCTCAATGGCGAGTGGCGGTGGTGATTTGCAGAGGCGGTTGATGGAGCTCGGCACGACAACACAACACTCGGGAAGGGAGATGTTAACGAGGTGAATAGGTGAAGCCTTCACGCAAAGCTCCCAGCAGCGAAGAACGTGATGGAGAGGTCCGAGAGGGCACGACAACATTGATCATCGAGCTGCATATGAGCACAGTAATGGAGACGGCGCACGATAGGGTTTGGCGAGGCGGTGACGCTAGAGTGAGCTCAGAACCTAAAAAAATAGGGGTTGGAGTGCTGGCGGGGGAGGGCGGCGCTGGAGAGGATCATGTGCGATGGAAGCGGGCGGTTGCGGCTTGGGCACAGCAACAGGAATGACATTGGGTCCCCCGTGTCAATGACACGGAAGGAGAAGAGCCAGTGGTCTGGTGATCTGATGTTGTTGGGCTCGGCCCAAGAGAAAGGGGAAAAGAGAGGCGGATGAGCGGAGGAGGAAGGATAGGTTTCATTTTGGCCCTAAGAATTTAGGAATTTCGGTTCAACAAAGATAATAGGAAATATAGAGAAATAAAGGCAGAGAACTTAGGAGAAGCCGATAGGGATTTTTGTGAATATGG